>JAMZEH010000010.1:16130000-16730000 GCA_024699665.1 Ostrea denselamellosa
TGTCGTTATGGTGACAATAGCCAGATCAACCGGTACACACTGCTGTCGTTATGGTGACAATAGCCAGATCAACCGGTACACACTGCTGTCGTTATAGTGAAAATAGCCAGATCAACCCGTACACACAGATGTCGTTATGGTGACAATAGCCAGATCAACCCGTACACACTGCTGTCGTTATGGTGACAATAGCCAGATCAACCGGTACACACTGCTGTCGTTATGGTGACAATAGCCAGATCAACCGGTACACACTGCTGTCGTTATGGTGACAATAGCCAGATCAACCCGTACACACAGATGTCGTTATGGTGACAATAGCCAGATCAACCGGTACACACTGCTGTCGTTATGGTGACAATAGCCAGATCAACCGGTACACACTGCTGTCGTTATGGTGACAATAGCCAGATCAACCCGTACACACTGCTGTCGTTATGGTGACAATAGCCAGATCAACCTGTACACACTGCTGTCGTTATGGTGACAATAGCCAGATCAGCCGAGGCTTTCAACGATTATCATACATCCACCACGTGACTTCGACAAGGGCTATCGTACGTGTATGTATCAAATGAGTCGCGATGGCTCAGAAGTTAGAGCATTTGCTCCATGACCGGGGGATCATGGGTTCAAATCCCGTCCAGGAATCCATTTGCCGCATCAAATCTAATACATAAAAAATATCAATGGCTCCTACCGCCATTGCTACATCCCTGAGCGCCATGCACAAGTTTTAATTTTGGCTGTTCGTGTACAGCTGATGACGTCTCAATGTGAAAAATTCTCGAAAGAACGTAAAGCTAACAAAGAAAATCAAATTGTTGAAACAAATCAAATACTGAAATATATATTACTAGTGTGTAGTTTTCTTAATCACCAAAGGAGGAGAGTTGAGAAGCGTAAAATACTCCCTAAACTTCCCGTTTATATATTTGTAAGTTTCTTACCCATGTATTTATTATGGTTCTCTGTCACTTTTTTGTAGATTATGTACCAAGGGGTTTGCTGAGGGAGGGGGCGGAGCCTTTAGAACCGACGGAAGGATTTCTGGAGGATTCTGGGATTTTCCAATCCCGTAGAAGAAGATAACACGTTATCTTATATCTGTTCCCACAAGTTTCTTTCTCAACATCAACTGAACTGAGAATATGAAGCATATCTGCATTTCATTAAACAGACGATTTATATTTTCGATCTTTTATATGTTTGTATGTTTCCAATGAGTGGTGACTCTGGTGATAAAAGATAGTAACATTCTGTAGGCATGCTATCAAAATTGATTACCATTTGTCCTAGTTATTGCATACATCATATACATTTTTTTTTCAACTTGGTGATTATCAAAAGACTGGAGGGTCGAGGCCTATATATTAACCAATATCTTTGAGAAACTATTGAAATGTATTTCAAAACGAAACTTAAACGACACCCTTGGAACTAAAATGTCTCCGATGACGAATAACAGATCTTGGTCATAAGATGCTTGCATACTTAACAATATGACCGATGTTCTACGTGTCCTGTTGTTAAATACTAATTGTGTGTAAATAAAAAGTTAGCCAAAATCAGGTTTACCGTTGTTTAACATTGAATTTTCTTGTAGCAAACTTTTATGTCATTTACTTTGAATTCAAGAATTTAAAAACACAATTCCATTTAACATTTTGTGTATTTGAAGTTTTAAATAAAGTACCCAGTATGTATTTTGTATGATTCACTTCTTTTACAGCTGTAACGGACTTTTGATTCAAAACCACATACCACTTATTGTTTCTGAAGTTTCTATAACCGCAATGCCATTTTATCAAAAATAATATTTAATTAGAGAAAAGTCAATTAATCTTGCTATTCATATTCGATGATTTTGTTATTTATGAGTATTGTTATATGGGTCAAAATCCCCTTAATAATTCAGCAAAATTCAATCACAAAGTAATTGTAAAAAAAAAATCAACACGATTTATTTACAATAATTGAAAGAAAAATTATAATAAAATGCTAACTTACGATGGGTATATAATGATAGAGTGTCCGTTGCGGGTTTGGATGCCGAGCTGAATTCACACAGAGAACTATCACAGATCGGCTAACAAAGTAATCACTGTAATACCACAGATATATCCAAAATTTAATTACGAATGCTTTAATCATCAGCGTTTAAGCGCTTGTCTTCCAGAGCTTAATATCACGGAAATATCCGAGTATTTGTACTAACAATGAAGTTTCTTGAACATTAATTAAAGATACAGTAATGCATTCTTGACTGCAAAGAAGTGTTAAGTCATTTTTTGATTGAAGCAACAGACGTAGAACGGCTAGAAAAATCTAGGTCACAAGTGTCAATACAAATGTATTACACCACAATAGATAACAAGATTATAGAATATTGATAACAAGATTATTTAATATAGATCAAGATTTTTCGCATATAAATGAAGATTTATCGCATATAAATCGAGATTTATCTCATATAAATCAAGATTTGTCGCATATAAATCAAACTTTTCACATATAAATATCAAAATTCTTGAATATAAATCAAGATTTAATGAATATAAATAGCAAAGATTATTTAATATAAATAACAAGATTATCAAATGTACATAACTAGATAATCAAATATTAATCAAGATTTATCACATATAAGTCATGATTTATCGAATATACATGTAGATAACAAAGACTGTCGAATGTAAATCAAGATTTATTGAATATAATATCAAGATTATCGAATATAAATCAAGATTTTCGTATATGAACAGACGATTATCGAATATATATCGAGATTTTCGTGTATTCATAATTTTTTTATCATTGCAACGTTTTACACGCCATACAACCTATGTGTCAAGTTTGTGCTCACTAGCAATCTGTGTGCCAAATCTGAGCTCATTCGCAACCTGTGTGCCAAGTTTGTGCTCATCAGTAAACTGTGTGCCAAATTTGTATTCATCAGCAACCTTTATGCCAAGTCTGCGCTTATCAGCAACCTGTGTGCCAAGTATGGACTTGAAATGTTTGGGTTTTTCATTTAAGGCAACGTCGGTTCGTACCCGAGTTAATGAGGTAAATATTCCATTGTCCTTTCTTACTTCCATGTATAATACATCAACCAATCACATCCATCTTTTGAAAACCAACATCTTGCTACCACACTCAATCAGAAAATCACTCCAGAGAAATGCATCGGACGTAATAGGTAGCCATTTACGGACTACTTTCAGGTCACATTGCTACAACTAAGTCACATGATCATAACGTGCCAACAGAATGGGAAAATGTGCGTATACATATTGTTCAAAAGAGAAGAGGGATTTATTGAAAAGAGCTGCGTCAGAAAAAACTGAAAGATACAATCGGGGATTTTTCGCTGTCGGAGAGGAATAGAATACGCGTGTCATGTTACAAGGTCTCGAATAACTTTTACCATTTCAAATGTATGGTGAGGGAAAATATAAAAGTTGTCGATGAAGTGTTAGACAGTGATAAAATGTTATGTGTAACAACCTCAGGCCCAAGTCCAAAAAGATTGACTCGATCAAAGAAAAAAATGTTTCATTTCCAAGGATACAAATGTAAACAAAGACACTTGGTTACAATTTCAATGAAATAAGTTAAATTTTTGGGGTCTAAGCATTCTGTTTGGATATGAAAAGCAAAATTTTACTATAAATTCAACAAAGAGACAACGCATATTACTATAAGTCTTTCTTTTTAAATGAATATATATATATTCCATATCGCTTTGTGTGCTTAGGCGGAACCAAATAACTAAAATCCATTAAATCAATTCCTAATAATATGTCCCAAGGTGTCTTCTGCAGAAAAGGCGGAGTGATGTTCCGATTACTACCACACTAACCCTTGTAGAGGGCAGGGTTAATTGGGCAGAGTTAAAATATCAAAATATGTCATATAAGAGTTCAAACTCTCTCTCTCTCTCCGTCCGATTACAACTTGGGTAGCCCGAGTTCGTACTCGCGGATTGGATACGAACCGACGTCGCCTACAGCGACACGACGCACTGTCTCTGTTCATAAGTAGCGAATTGGTAACAGCTTTTTGATGTCCAAGGGTTAATTTCGAAAGAGGAATTTTAATGAATTGATGTAATCTAATTTTCAACAGAACCCATAATAAATTTAACAATATAGCTAGCTCAGTTTGGATGTTTGATGTCTGAATCCATTTTTAAAGAAATAAAGTATTTTCACTAAATGATCCACCAAAGGCCACACTGCTGATCGTGACTATGCGCAGTCTGTCTACCAGTTGCTTGTTAGTTTGTTTTACGTCCCATCGAGAATTTTCATTTCCATAAAGACGTCACCATTTGTAAGTGAAGTACCACAAATAAATGCTTAGTGCTCAGGGCGGTAACAGTGGAGTTTCTTTAACGTACCAACACCTGCCCAACACGGGACCTCCATTTTTAATGTCATATCCGAAATACCCGTGATTCTCACTTCGTTTGGCGAAGTAGCAATCATTACATGTACCTATAAGGGCTGATTGATATGTTGAGAGCCATGTATTGAAGGAAGTTTGCATCGATGTCATTTCTCAGCTCTATTATTCCCTGACTATTTAAGACCGTGTACCCGTTAAGACTGGTCAGTTTATACCGATGAACTCTAAAGTACACAAATACACTTTACATAATGGACAAAATCGGTGAAAGAGCAGTGATCCAATATTTTGCATAAGAAAGGTTTAGCACCTACGGAGTTCCATACTGATATGGTAGCAACACCAGGGAAAGATGCCCCTTCATATGTTATAGCAAAAAGGTGGATGGTGGAATTTCAGTTCAATGCTGCAGGCACAATCTTTGGGATGACTTCTGTCTTGGAAGGCCTGTCACTGTTGCAACCCCCAGAAATGGTCAAAAAATCCATGATATTCTTATGACTGACAGAAAGATATACAGCCAGTACAGTTGGCATTTCACGGG
The DNA here is from genome assembly GCA_024699665.1 of Ostrea denselamellosa. Taxonomy (NCBI): domain Eukaryota; kingdom Metazoa; phylum Mollusca; class Bivalvia; order Ostreida; family Ostreidae; genus Ostrea; species Ostrea denselamellosa. Next base: position 16,134,958 of record JAMZEH010000010.1, read on the forward strand.
AAAGAGCACATTCCATTCTGACAGAGGATCTTGCAATGAGCAAGCTTTCAGCCCGTTGGGTACCAACACTTCTGACAGTTAATAAGAAGTACAACAGGCGCACTTTTTCGATTTCTAATCTAAACTTTACAGAGGTAGATCCTGCTAACTTTCTTCAGATATTTGTTACTATGGATGAAACTTGGGACCATCGTTTCACCCCAGAGGCCAAACAACAGTCTAAGCAATGGAAGCACCCTGGTTCACCCCCGCCAAAGAAGGCAAGGACTGTTCAATCAGCTGGAAGGGTTATGGCCTCGGTTTTCTGGGATGCTGATGGTATTCTGATAGTAGATTATCTCCAAAACGGACAAACGATCAATGGCACATATTATACATCTCTTCTGAGGCAGTTGCGGGAAAATGGCAAACTCAAGTGCCGCGGGAAAACTCAGTAAAGGTGTGTTGTTCCACCAGGGCAATGCCACTGTTCACAAGTCTGTCTTTGCCATGGCTGCCATTAACGATTGTGGCTTTAAATCGATTGAGTACTGCCTTATTCACCTTATCTTGCGCCATCAAACTTTCATCTATTTCCAAAACTGAAAATGACCATTTCCGGTACCCACTTTCAGTCAGAGGATGACGTCATGCATGCAGTGGAGGACTTTCTGAACGGTCAAGAAAATGACTTCTTTAAAAGTGGCATTGAAACCCTTGAACATCGCTGGCAAAAGTGTTTAGATACTGAAGGGGATTATGCCGAAAACTAGTACAATTGTCCTCCAAGATTCAAGCCCTTACACATGAGGCTTACAACATATCAATTAGCCCTCGTATTTAGATACGTCTTGCGATTGGTGCGGCCTTGGCACGAGCAAGGTTCGAACTCAAGAGCGAACGCTCTACCACATAGCTACCGCGACCAATCGGTTAGATGTCTCAAAATAAAAATCATAAAAGATAGTATCATTTTTTAATAGGTTTTGGCACCGCCTCTCAGTCCCAGGAATTTTTGTCTCCCTAATACCAAAGAAACAGTCCACGAGTAGTTGAGGGGGAAATTAAAGTTGTTTAAAATATCAACACAGTCAGACAAAAGCATACTGCAATCGGGCACATGAGAGTGACTCCGGTGACCTACAAAACGAATTTCTCCTAAACTCTTGTCATTCTGGGTGATGACATCTTCACTATTTAAGGGTGACCCTCCACGGTATTTCGAAGATGGGATGACGAGGAATTATGTTCATGGTGGTCCTCACAGCTGTAATGGACTAATCCTTATCAATGATTCTATTCCCAGCCCTACTTCACCATACATTGTCCTAAATTGTTCCTTACATATAAAATAGTCAAGATTCTTTTCATACATCTTTTTTTAAAAATACTGTGATAACAGGAATAAACTCGCTGGGAACTTCTGATCGATGCTTCTCTGTCGTCTGCTGTCATTTTCAACTTGTAACCACTGAACTATTTTGTGAGTCAGCAAAGCTTGGTACAAACTAATCGTTTAGTTAAAAAAAATATCATAAAGGTCACATCCCTTTCTGAAGAGATCTTAAGATTTTAACGATAAAGGTTAAAACTTTGCATGAATGTTTCCTCAGGCTTAAACAAATTCAACGAATAACTCTTCTCAGAAACAAAAAGGTACAAATTGTCAAATCTTCATGTAATGCAGGTTGAAGTTTTTTTTAACAAGCTATGTACACGATCCAAGGGTCAAGAAGAAAAATCTGAACAAGAGGCACACATGCCTTATCGGTCACCTGAGTATTAGTTAAAAGTATCACTAGTGTCAAGGGTTATGAAATCTAGAAGAAAAAAAATCCTGTTCTGCATACCTACGCTAAAATATAATATTTAGCAACAGTATAAAAAAAGACGTGTTCTTAAAACTTAAATGCCCCTGAAAGTGTCTATACTGATGAAAGACTCCACAATATATGTAACATTAGCACATGACTGATTTTGGGCCTGTTCTAGAATCAAAACCATGGGGTTGCAAACTTCACAATATTGGTACATCCTTTTTCTGCTTTTCCTAAATATATACTGTATCAGCAAACTTAAAGATGTCTTTCAAACGATAAAGGCAATAATCACTATAAGTTTGGCCCTACTCTAGAACTATAACCTTTACCACTTGGGATCATGAAATTTACAATTATGGTAACGGAAGACCTACTCCTTATGAATATCTATCTACTTTCAGTTTGGTGTCAATAGCATTCTCAATACGGGATCATGAAATACAGTTTTTGTAGAGGCCTTCCTAATCGACATCACTATGCAGTTAGTTTTCTAGCACATGTGCAGTTGTAGTGAAGATTTTTGAAAATGTCATTTTTTGTCCCTCCCCTAAGACCCCATGGATGTAGGAATCCTGAAATTTACAATTTAAAAATGATCTTTTAAAATACATACAATTCCTGTTCAATTACAGAATAAGGAAAATTGGAAGTTTGACTCATATAAATCATTTCAACATTCCCTAATCATTTTTATACCTTTTCACTATGTGGCTATATTGCCCTTGCCCAAGGTCCTGAACCCCTGACCGGGAGCAACGAATTTCACAATTTAAGTAGAAAGCTTCATAGACGAATTTAGATTTACTCTATCTCACTCTCTACATATACATACACACACACACACACATATATATATAAGAAGAGAGAGAGGATTTTCCAAGATTTTAATACATTTTCACTATTTGACAATATTGGTCCCTACCTAGGGCCTAAAACCTGAACCTGTAGTCATGAATTTCACAATTTAGGTAGAGAGCTTCATAGACATCATAATAATGAATTTAGATTTACTCTCTCTATATATATATATGTATGTGTGTGTGTGTACACAAGAAGAGTGAGGATTTTCTTAAGATTTTAATACATTTTCACCATTTGACAATATTGGTCCCTACCTAGGGCCTAAAACCTGAACCAGGAGCCACGAATTTCACAATTTAGGTAGAGAGCTTCCTGGACATCATAATCATACATTTAGTTTTACTCGAATATATATATGGGAGTAGAGAAGATTTTCAAAGTTTTAATATGTATTTTTCACTGTATGACCATATTGGCCCCTCCCTATGGTCAGAATCCCTAACCCTGAAGCCACGATTTTCTCAATTTAGGTTGAGATCTTAATGGACATCACTATCATGCATAGTTTTTCTCAAATATATATGGAAGTAGAAAAGACGATTTTTTAAGATTTAATGCATTTTCACTAGGTCTATACCTACTACCTGAACCCCTCGCCCAGTAGTCACGATTTTCACAATTTAGGTTGAGAGCGTCATGGATATCATTACCATACATATAGTTTTTCTAAAATATACATGGAAGTATAGAAGATTTTCTAAGAAGGGTAGTTCAATATCCTTGTACACCTCCATTCCTAAAAAAAGCATTGGACCTCGGCTTCTTTATTTTTACGGAAGGGAGAGATACTCCTAATTCATTGAATACGTGTAAAATGACCTTGGTTCTCTCTGTTAATGGCTCAAACAAAATTTCAAACCAATGACCTCGAATTTGGCCAGATCGCCTCCACTTCCATGACACACCAACTATTCGTAAGCAGCATGTGTTCTAATGTCTCTCCATTATATATGAAGGGATGCCTCGAAGAATTTCATTTTTCATAAGTGTTTCTCCACAATCAAACAGTCCTAAATTCGACTTCATAAAGGACAGAACACGTGGATATGAGTGGTTCCCCTCTTGGATAGCGCGTTTCGCTGAAAGTCAATCATATTTTTGCACGACGACAAATGACATTCAAAGATTCAGACCGCTACCAAATAACGCACCATCTAGTCACAAGCAACCCTTTTGCCCAATATGTGCTTTTAAAGTATCTCAATACACCAAGGCTTATACTCTTTATGCCAAAAGATGGCGATTTAAATGTTTGTGAAATTGTACCGATCGATTTGTTTGTACATCAACATAGCTCAGTAGTTGAAGCTCAGGCTGGTGAACTGCAGAACCCCCCACCCCCACCCCGGGAGTTCAAATCCACCAGACTTTTCAAATTTACCGAAATAAATTTTTGAAAATCATTTCTTAAATCTAAAATTACATACTTATACCTCACTGACATATATACTTATTATATGTCATCATAACTTTCACAATCAATTCACATTGATTTGAGAAACTCAACTCAAAGTGAGCCACCTTAAAAGTTTTTCCATTACACTTATGGTCAGACAAGTGAGAAGTGGATGAACAATGCGATTCCTATATACAATTCACACTGTGTGTGTGTGTGTGTAGAGAGAGAGAGAGAAATAATAAGCAGGAATCCTCATGTAGTGTAGATTGGTGCTTGTTCATTCCATGACTCGTGGCTACTGAAAGGTAAAGTTCTTCAAAAAGAGCCACAAGGACTATGATTTGCAGGGCCACAGTAGAGAATTGAGGCCTCTTGTGTACATTTTTTCAGATCATATGTTAATCCACATGCACAGCACCATCATCGTGTCCAGAATTGCGAGTACGCCAAATAAATGATTTACCTTAGTAGCTACAATTCTGCAGCTTCACTGTACGAAAAATGGGGACTTTATGACCAGTAGGACGTCACAATAGTCCGACGTCCAGCATTTACGACCGTGAAGCCATGCAACTTCAGCTCCATACTTACATGCAAACAGAAAAATAAATTATCAATAGATTTGAAATTTATTTCTGATAGTACAATTATTTTTTCTTTTATCAGACAATGGTGTAGATCACTCATCCCCTCAACACATATGATTATACCTGCTTTAAATATTATGGATACTGATTAAAAAACAATATCACACACACAGACACTATCTTCTGAGATCTTGCATTCTGAACTTGAAGCTTAACTTGTCCACAGTGTACATATAAATGAAGTAAAAAAAAAAAGTTTTGCGCAAAAAACACATCGTAATTACTGCTCAGAGTTGGAAAAGATTATTGTAGTTGAAATACAACGGATATAAGTTGTCTTAATTTAACATAGAGACCTAACAACCTAGACGCTGAGAAAACACTCTCATGTGAAAATGGCATCGAAGTATTTCTTCAACTGAAAATTAGAATTTCAGTAAAAGTACAGAATATCAGTGATTTATGAGGGAATTCATTATTTGTGAAAACTCAGTTCTTGCACACTGTATATGTGAAAGCCCACACTGACAATACATACTTCATTCTCTTCCTATCAATAAACCCACTGCTTTTTCCCACAGTTTGAATGTTCTTGTTGAGCGTTACTTTTGACACAAAACTTGATCATCAACTTTTACAGAGAATGTGTGTGTTGACCTTGAACGCACAGAGGATTCATGTGTTAACCTTTACTTTTGGCCTTGAAAAATCTACAGATTCACAAAGGGTTTCCACTGGTAGTTGCTTATTAGTTTTGTCCTCACATGTGGACTCAAAAACCATTTGTCAGTTTTGTTGATCAAATTTTCTCATATTAACTGGCAATAGCAAGCTTATATATACTTCCATAACTATTACAAATATCATAATCTGGCTGAACAAGGTGTTAATACTAGAATTCATTTGTCAAATTATAGAAAACAATTCTCTATATGTACATCTAACAATGCATATAATACACATTCTGCCATTTTCTAAGGGAAAATTTTAAATTTCTCCACAAAACAGTATAAAAACAGAGATGAAACAAATAACTGTTTGTTCCATCTTAGGATACAGTTCTGCTTCTTGGCACTAAGAAAATCATTACAAGCACTCCCTGTATTGTCCCATTAGTCTGTGAAGTTGGACTAACAAATACAGCATTTTCTCTCTACTTTCAGTTTTAAAATCTCTGAAAATGCACAATCTGGCAAGACAGGTACATAAAAATGCTCGTCAGATTTTGAAGAGATATGAAAAAATCAGAGAAAACAATGGCACATTATACAAATTACAATCATGCAAATATGTAATTTCATCCACACGCAAATCACCCTTTATAGAAATAATCATCTTGTTTGAAATAATGACAACTGCTAGTTAAACACATCTTCCATAATGAAATAACTCGTAGGTCTAATATTTTTCACTATTTAGGTACACTGAACTTCAAAAGTCACACATTTGTTACAAGTAGACGTCAACAACAGAGCAAGGTAAGAGACGATCAACACCCAATTGACATTAAAGAATCTTGGTTCATCAATCAGGGAAGATATTTTTAAATTATCCCAAAAAATACATGTATTGCTGTTTGGCAAAATATTTGAAAAAAAAAAGTATACAATGTAAAAAAAAAAATCCAAAAAAAAATCATCTATTTTTGGGAAAAATCTGATAAGAAAATTCAAGAATACTCTCTCGGTTTGCTGGCACACGTAACTTGCACTCATTGTATGGTCAGAAAATGCTGAGCATCTTTGGTTTTTACTCAAAAGACTGATTGACAACACCTCCAGTAGAGGGTTGTTTTAGACGCGGGTGATACACATGATCTTTTCTGACGTCGGCCTGTACGATTGGCTTTAGAGGGATATAATGAACATCGTCTCCTCCCGACATTTCCTGTCATTTCCTTCTCTTGCCTTTCCTTGGTCTTTTTCTTCGGGTGAAACAGCAGCACCTGCGAAAAGCACGAGAGGATTTGTGCAGGCACATATTATATGAAAACATCCACTACAGCATTCTGCGGCCGAATTCTCTCGACCAGTCTCAAGACTTGGCTTCCGTACCATACACAGTGTTCAGTGGAATTAGTATAAATAATAAAAGTACTGTAAAATGTAAACACAAATAACAAGACAGAACAAAATCTGGCATTCACTTCTGAAGTTCACATTAAAATCTCCATACAGTTCCTTTTCAGCTGGTTTAAAACGCACTCACTCACAGAACAAGTGTCACAGTCAACGAGTTTTTATTGCGACATTAAAAATGAGAAATACACCAGAAGATGGCAACATATAAAAGTTGTAACTCTTAAAAGATTAATAAGATTTCCTTGAAAATAATTGGCTGTAGTATGGATGTTTTTTTAACGTGTTGTCTTCTTTTTCTTGCGTCGACGGAAAAAACAGCATCTGAAAGCAACAAAGAGTCAAGCCTGCTAGCAGCGTAATAGTGAACTCCCACACAAAAACAAACAACAAATATTGTTGATAATCCATTGAAAACATCTAACAATATGTAGGGACTATTACATAATTTTTGAACTTGAACTTTAACATAACAAGGTTTCCATTTGAGTCAATTCACTACCTAGCTGACACAAATACAAACAAAACAGTCCAGCAATTCACTTTACTTACATTTTATTTAAATTAAAGATTCCCCTCTACAAACACATTGAGCCCCACTTCCATGATATTCTAACAACTCTTAAGAAACTCTTATTTTATATGGAGTTATCCATATCAGGATCACAATAATTACACACACACACACAAAAGATTCTTTTCTCTTTCACCTTATGGTCAAATTAGTTTAATATGAAAGATTCCTGTTCCAATAGCATTTTAAGATTTGTGCTTTATAGAAGTGGGGCATAGCCTTGATATGCTGTAGACTTGACCCACTGTGACCTTGACCTACTTACTTTGTTTCACTGTTGTCCTCTTCCTGCCTGTCTTTACTAAGCTGCAGAGTAGAGTGCTGGCCCAGATCATTATTATCTTCTGTGTTCACGTCACCATTGTTGGAATTCAGTACCTAGTTGTGAATTAAAAAAATCTCATCATTCCTAAGACCAAAACCTTATCATTTCTAGGCCAAGAGCTTGATATGGTGTTGTTTTATCAAACATTTCCTACATTCACTAGCAAATAGCAAAAGCAATTATTTCCTATAACAGATCACAAAAAAATATTTAGTTTCATTAATTGTTCTAGATGAATAAAATCAGGTTCAAATACAATCAAATATTTAATACAAATAAAAATAACTTTCTTCAATATAAAGCAATGAAAATCTTGATCCAAAATGATTAACTCACTGTATATATTTACTGAATATTTTCATAACTATTATATCCTGACTTGGGTTTCCTACTGATTAGATAAGTAACCATGCTATTCACTATTCACTTCAGTTTTCACTTTAAACTTCATTCCCACTCACAGCAGTTATGTACGAAGAAGTCAACCAATTAAAGCAAGTTTCTAAAATTAAAATGCTACAGCAGTCACTGGACAAGAAATGAAAATATTTACAAAACTGGGATGAAAAATACAAAGACAAAATGATAATCTGTTGATGTTAGGCAGAGAATTTGAAGTTTACATAATCCAAGAAAGCATGACACAGAGAGTTTCTGTTGGATGATATCAAACTCTGCTTGATCAAGCAAATTCAGAAAATTCAATTGTGAATATTGAGACATCATTTCACCAAGAAAGGAAAACATTCAGCAAGGTATGCACAGGCTGGACTGGACAGAATGCAGTCACAGAATGTTACATGGTAAAGTAGAAAGCTACAGTCCAGGACAATGGACAAGATATATACCGTGTAGTTGGGGGACAAAAGCGCAGAGTGATATGGCTGCATAACAAAAAATTTTGAAATTTGTCATAAAACATTAATGAGCAAAATAAAATCACTTAAATACATATACGAAAATGCCTGCAGATAATATACTGCAGTCAGTGATTATTCAAAATAAAACACCAGCCATTCATACAATGATACTGTCTTCTTTAATAAATGAAAATATACATAAATACAGTAAACAACCTCAAAAGCTGACGGAAATGAAGTCAGAAATGAAATACATCAAGCCCAAATTCTCCAAGCTTATCTGGGTACCCAGGCATGAAATGCGTAATAGCATCACATTAAACAAGAACCCGGAAAAAAAAATATCCAAAACAGGATTTGAAAAACCACTACAAATGGCGGGTAACGGAGATATAACATTACCTGTACTGAGCCCCCATGTCTATCAGGTGCAAGGTTGGCACCCAGATAGTTACTGGTGTGTCGGGAACTTTCGCCCCAGGCTAGTCCCCTTTGATTTGCACTGGGCTGAAACGGCAAATCAGTGAATATATGCTAAATGTGCAGATATCAACGTCACCTTTACAATTTTTAGAATGAAGACTGAGCATTGGTAGAATTCTCTGTCATGCCAGGCAGTCTGATAATCAACTGTGGCCTTCAAATCAACGGTCTTCAAATGGTCTGCAAATTAAGGATAAGGGTAGTACCTCTTAAAACATTTTGCTATATTCTCAATTTGGACATCCTACATTACTGTATCAATAGCCCCAGTAGCAATTGTTGTGGAGAAATCTGCTTTTAAACACTATCAACCTCGATAATGAAGTGCAAAATGAGTTCAATCTCTCAAGATGACATTTGCCATGAATTGAACAGACATTCAGCTGCTTTGCATGGGAGAGAATCCTGTTGCTAAACCATCCAAAGTTCTTTTTCCCTGTAATGGTATTCAGTATTACACATAAGCATGGTTTAAAGGTTTAGCCATGAAAATCATAGGAGTTCTGCACATGAAACCTACCTGTTAGGGATATAAGTAAACAATGACAACAGCTTCATGAAAATGGTACATGACATCAGATTCTAACATGTTAACTGATTTGCATGTACTGTTACAAAATACACAAACGAGCTTTTTCAATGTTTACATTGGGGAATCTTGTCTGAATTCTCTTTCTCGCTATATATAATTATATATATTAATTAATACAAATTACAGATATATATAGATAGATCTAATTCTGACCTTTAAACATGAAATTTATCTTTTAAATTTGAAATGAAGTTTGTTTTTCTTTTCTTTTTTAATCAAACTTCATTTTCTGTGTTACAAAACATTATAATATCTACATTCAGCTGTCATCTGTTTCAGAATGCTAACTTTACTTCACATACTTAATTCTAAAGAGAACCATTTTTACTGCCAGTTTTACATGTATCTAGTTCCAAATTAAATCTTTATGAAGTTGCTCTAGATATGTGGGAAGGAAAATGGAATAAAAATGTGCACTTTACATCAAAATTTCCAAAAAATCCGGGGAAAGTCATACACATCTTAGGATTATCAATAACATACTGTAATACAGAAATTTGTACATGAACTCAAAGCATAGTTCTGGAAACATTAAAATCATCAACATCTGATACTGAGTTCAGGCAATTTCAGAATTCAGAGTAGATTTCCCCCAAGTAAGAAAATGCAGCTGACAATGAACAACATAGACAAGCAGTACAATCACATGAGCATGAAAACAGATGCTTTGAAAATTCTCCATCTCTTCAATCTACATGTAGTTCTAGCCAGCATGCATACCAAGTTTCATGAAATGCAGACAAAACTTTCAACATTTTGATTAAAACACATACATATATTTGAAAGGGCAAAGTTGATTGAAATTACAATATTCCATAGAGAATAAAGACTGCAGATATTTAACAGTAAAAATGTTTCATATGTGAGGTCAGTTGATTACTCATGAAAACTCTTCCCCTTGATTTTTTTGCCATACATTCTTGCACATAATCATTCAAGACAAAAAAATTTCTAACTTATGGAACACACATACACACTGCTTTTGTACAGAATGGAAATAGTTTTATAATATTACAAGTGGCTACTGTGAGTGATTTTTTCCCTGTGATGAATGATGTCTCAATATCTTAGTTTCATTTGAAAGTAATTCAAGTATGAAAGTTGGAATGTTATTGAAGTAAATGTATGATATAAATTTTACACAGATATACATGTAATAACTTGTTGCCCAGTCATATCTAGTATTTTATCTAGAATAAATAAGTACTATTGCTGAAACTTTGTAGAACATGCACTCCAAACTATGCAATCATCAAACGTTTCCATTGGACTCTCCATCAATTCTATCAAATATTACACATTCCAAAGAATGAAGAGTTGTTTTTGTATCAAAATATAAGTTTTAAAACTGGAAATGAAATGCTTTACAGCAAGCATACTTTATCTAGTATCAAATACCAAAATACTTTCTTTATTTTTCAAATCCACTTGACTAAAATCTTTCATTATTCAGTATTTACATTTGCAAGAGTCCAAGGTAAAAAGCTGTTTGACATTAACATGCAAAAATACAGATATTGCATGCAGAGACACTAAAGCACATTCAAATACTAAAGGAGCAGGGTTATGAGCTGAAACGAATTTCTCTCCATGCTGCATAAAACATTTATAATTACAAAGATAAATAACACAAAAATATATGTATTTCCTTCTCCATAATGACACTTTGAAATATTACAGTATAAAATCTGTTTGTCAATACCCAACACCTCTCAGAGTATAGGAAGATGGCTCAGTTATTTCAACCAGTCTACTGTAAGAACCATAATCCCCAGAAAATTCTATCATCATCCAAAAGAATATCTCCTAGATCATCCAAAAGAATATCTCCTAGATCATCCAAAAGAATATCTCCTAGATCATCCAAAAGAATATCTCCTAGATCATCCAAAAGAATATCTCCTAGATCATCCAAAAGAATATCTCCTAGATCATCCAAAAGAATATCTCCTAGATCATCCAAAAGAATATCTCCTAGATCATCCAAAAGAATATCTCCTAGATCATCCAAAAGAATATCAAGTAGATCATCTGAAAGAGTACCTCATAGATCATCTAAAAAAATATCTCGTGGATTATCTAAAAGAATATCTTGTAGATAATCTAAAAGACTATATCATAGATCATCTGAAAGAATATCTCCTAGATCATCTAAAACAATATTTCATAGATCATCTAAAAAAATATATCTCGTAGATCATCGAAAAGAGTACCTCATAGATCATCTAAAAGAATATCTCATAGGTCATCTAAAAGAATATCTCTTAAAACATCTATAATAATATCTTGTAGGTCAGCTAAATGACTATCTTTTACAAAACAGCGAACAAAGTTTGCATATTTATGAGTCTGGACCTTGATGAAAATGTTCGATTTATATCAATGTGAATAAAATGTTGACATCACACAAATTCCTCCAGTTTGTCACTACTTGTCTGTCTTTTTCATCACTACTTGTCTTTTTTTCTCTAATTAAATACAAATAAACAATCATTGACAAGAATTGAGCCGAGTATTTCAGTGAGATTGCGAAGGCACTACAACAACTAAACTGTATTTATAGTTGACATTCAGCATGCTGGTCAAAGCTAACACGTTTCAAATCACAGTCATCAATTTCTATTGTAGAGCTTCTTATATTCGTATTTTCAATTTTATTGTTTGGTACACATTACAACGTCCACAGTGTGCTGAATTGTTCATTCCAAGATTAAAATTACTACAACTTTCTCAGTTCTGGGGTGATTTCATTTTTAGCATGCAGTTTACCAATGACAAAATGTCTTGTTAAAATACATTTTAGGTTATCAAGTTAATGGAGGAAAGGGGGGGTAAGTCTACTCCTGGACGAGTGGGTGTGGTGAGTTCCTCTTACCTCATGGGGCCTTTGTTTACTCTGGAAAAAAAAGTCATCAGTTACAGACCCTTGTACAAAATGTTCCTTAACCAACACAGCAACTCTTTTGAAATCATTTTGCATTCCAGCCCCATCCTATTCGACACATGTATACACCTAACAAATATTTTAAAAAATAAAAAATTTTTTGTATCAAACATCCTTCTATCCATACTCAAATATACCTATTCTTCACTCTAAAATGTTTCCCTTCACTTGACCTGTTAAAAAACTAGGAATTCGCCTCAGCTCTTGAATACAAATTAAAACATGCACAAAGAGAAGAAGCAGAGAAGGAGCTGACTCAACAGAAAGCTGACGTAACACAGCCATAAAAAGGACAGAGGAGTCACACAGGTGAAGAAGTATTAATGACATATACCAAGGCCGCTCATTGAAACTCAACATTATTTCACATCGGTGTAAGTTTTGTGTATTACATAGTGTAGGTCATCATTTAAAAGAGCATCTCATGCCCAGCAATAATATCTTCATATAGAGATTCATGATTATTATTTAGCACATAAAAAAATGTGACCAATATCTTAATCATTTAGTACAGGTTTCAGGTCTCCAGACATTTCCTTTCTTTTTTATGTGGATATACTTCTGAATAACCATTAACATAACTGTAATTTAATGCACTGTCCCTGTTTCTCACCAACACTCTATACTAGCATTTTACTGGATGTAATGCTCTTGTTTTGCCCAATAATGATTATACACTTTCAAAATACACAAAACTATCTGTATATATCAGAGAATAAAGTTTCAAATTACATGTACCTCAAATAAATCCACCTAAATCACACACCCCTTTCTCCCCAGTATCTTCACCCAGTGCCTTTCTTCATTATAGAGAGAAGTCATCAAGATTTATAATCAGTGAGCATGCAATAAAATAATTCAGTCACATGACACACAGTTATTGCCAGCACTAATCAGTGCAACCTAATGTATGGGGGAAATGAAGAAGGGGGGATTGTTACCTTCTTCGGTTGAGGGTGGTGCCTGCCAGGTGCTCCCTCGTTTGTTTTGGAGGGTCCAATAGGGTCCTGTGAAGGAATGGGTACTGGTGTGGACTAGTAAAATTGGTTAATTAAAATTAATAAAATGATAAATGATGCAGTTATTAAACAATAGTTAGAACTTAAAACTATAATAATTGGCTTAAATGGCATTAATAATCATTTATTTTTAGCAATAAATCATGAAACTTTAGAATTTACACAATATTTATGATTTATAATAAAAACTTTGACTAACATACAAAATATTATTCTATTTTCCATTCTTTAAATTCATTTACGATATTTTATTAAACCAGAGATTATTAGAGTGATACCATACAGCTCTTAAATGTAAACTAGTGTAAATGACCAGCTCCCAGAATACTCTGCTGGGTGTTGTGATGGTTTACCTTACTCACCTGCCGGCCAACCCAGTCAAAGTCCCAGTCGCATTCGTAACTTTTCTGGTACATGAGATCTGTGAACAGTCGCCTTAGGTAGTCATAGTCAGGTGTCTCAAAGAAGTCCAGTCGCCGTACGTATCTTAAATACTGAGCAAACTCTTCTGTAAAACAAATCAATGATTAATTAAATTATGTAGGTCAGACGCACATGTAAAAAGAAAACATGTCACTTGTTTCAGGAACAAGAGTTTCTTTCTTTTTTTTCATATTGAACCACAATGTGATCTTCATTCATTCCCAGCTCCTACCCTGGACTATTCTAATACTAGGTAACTGTAACTTTGAAAGGACAGATAATTTCTGAGTTTCGGTGTTTTAATACAGCTACCTGACAAACACTACTCAGGTACAGTCTATTCATAGTGCCAAACAAAAAGAGCATGATTTACCGGGGAAATTTTCACACAAGACTTCAATTGGGGTTGCTCGCTTTGTATCTCCTATCTTTTGGTAGCGTTCCTTTAAGGTATCTGCCTTGAGACCCTGCCATGGTAAGCTCCCTCGTAAGAAATACATGAACATGTGACCAAGGGCCTCGAGGTCATCCCTCCTACTTTGTTCTACAAAAAAATACTTTTTAATTTGAAAAACAAACACAGACCAATTCAAAATACACAAGTATTAATATTATTCACACGACCACCAAATGCCATCAAAATTTAGCAAACTGCATTTTCTTGACAAAACTTTGCATACACTTGAATCTTTGTATCAGAATCTACTACTGAGTTTTATAATACACAACAAAACACAGTCTTCACAGAACACATACCTTTTCCTAAATGTGTATTTATGCTCATGTACCTCGCGGTACCCGTTAAACTTTTATGTTCCCGGTATGGTATGTGCTTGTGTGTTTCACTGTCAATATACTCTTTGGCTAAACCAAAGTCTATAATATGTATGATATGTTGTTTGTTAGTTGACTGCCTTCCTATTAGGAAATTCTCCGGTTTAACGTCCCTGTAGATCAAGTGTTTTGAATGCACAAATTCCATCCTCGAAATCTACAAAGAATAATTCAATATTGATTTTCCTAACTACAAGAATAAGCCTTACCAATCAGAAATGATCTGTGTACATGTATTCTGCGTTAGTTTACAACTATATATATGAAAATATCTAGTGAATATTTATGTCAGTAAGCTAAATGTGCATCAATACTAACCTCTATTGATAATATGACAATCTAACTACTGCGATGATAATATAGTGATAGACTCCATATCAAACTACAGCGTTGTCACTTGGCAATACATGTACATGAAGCATTGATTTAGTCTTTTGATTTAAATAGAACTTAATTCATGTTTTTCATAGAAATAAATACATAAATAGGACTAAGCAGAAGGTGCAATGCCTATATAAACCCTCTACATTATCGCAAATCTTTTTTTATGTTGCACAATTTTAAAATTGTTTACATTTCATTTTAATAAATGATTGCTGACTAAATCACTAGAATGCTGTTAATTTCAGCTTTAATCATCTTCTTTATATCTCACTGACATGCTTCTAAACAATATACATCATTTCAGCTTTCCACAACTGTACATCAACTATTATAAACACCAGATATCTGCTTTGCATAAATCTGTCTGCACTCACCAACTGTATGGCTATCATTAGAACAGTCTTGAGGGTGAATTTTCTGTCACATATGTCAAATAAATCCTCTAAGCTTGGCCCCAGCAATTCCATCACCAATGCATTGTTTTTTGCACTTGGTCCAAAGTAGTAGACATTGGGAATCCCCTCTGTACAAGTAGTAAAATGCATTCAATGAACAACTGACATATATTTAAAGTGATTCGGCTTCCAATAAAGAGTAAAACATATTAGACAAACTATTCCTATCAAACTTGAGACTGGAATAGAATGTTCATTCTAGTAAAAATAGTCAGGTGTATTAAGGATTTGCCTCTTTTTGCATGCATCAAATTCCATGATATATCAAAAATACATTCACTGAAACACAGTTTTGTCAAAAGCTACTTTTTATATGTTTGTTCTGTGGGTAAAATTTTATTTCATTTTCATTCAGCATTTGACTTTTTGACAATGGTAACAACAAAATGTGGTATCAAATGAGAAATGTCGAGACCACAGAACACTGCTGTGTCATCATTCCTCTGCTATGTTGGACACTTTGCACTGTTCTTATGTGAAACATTCCCCTGGCATTTCTGTTGTCATAACAAACTTCATTCCCCATGGATCCACCCACCAAAAAAAAAAAAATCCAAATTCTCCTATATTCCAGCAAACCTAAACAAGCATCACAAAGTTGGAGTGTCTTTTTCCACAGTTATAAACAAGACATCAAACCTGATGCATTTCATATTGAGTTCTGGAGGTTTACTCTTTCACTCACACACCACTGGCATGACTGCATTACTGAATCTTCCTTCAACACCACTGCATATAAACTGACCTAAATATTCTGTACCCTCTCTTTTAAAATCCATCACAAAATATTCTACCCAACCACTAAGAGAATGAAGCATTGTAATATTTTATCCCTCTGAATCCAAGGGACATAACTCTGCTAAAAATTAACTAACTGGAACTACATAATATAAATCAAGAAAAGGTGATATGTTTGTTCAATTTTCCCAGCTTTGGTTTAAATCAGTATCAATACATGTTGCTCTGTATTACAATACATATTGTATTGAAAATGGTTATATCAATAATCACCTCTGGAATAAACAAATAGTAATATCAATGCCCAGCTCTAGAATATATAAATGAAGTTTGCAGTATTTTATTGTGTTTATTTTCAAAGGGTAGACAAATGATGAATTAAACAAGACTGTCTGACTGACAACAAGACATGTGGACAGTCTGGTCAATCTCTAGATACACCCAACAGGTACTCTCAGGGCATATGTTGACACCTGTCGGACAAGAAGACCTGTCTCTGTAATAATTGGTAACCTGTTGCATTGACTTATGCAAAGAATTTCTATTACTGTGTTATTAACCTATTATCAAGCCTCTGTAAATTCATGCCAGTGTTTATAAAACAAAAATCTTCCTAGTACTATTTCAACACTATAATACCTTGTGAAAATACTTGTTTCACTGTTCTAAATATATTATCTACATTTTTACATTTAATATACAAACAAACAAAGCAGTTTCTCCTGCAGTTTTGAATTCAAAAATCAATAAAATTACTGGTCAACTGAAAACTCAAGAAACAAGAAAGTTAGAAACTTATTTCACATGTCATTTCCGTCAATGACTCCCTGTAGACTAAATCTACAGTGACTGTTGATACAAACACAATATAAATGTCCTTTTAAGACAAGAGTTTACAAAAGAGTTCATAGTGTATTTAGAGGGGTTTAATTTACACAAACATGACCTAGTCGTCAACACAAACAATTCTTGGTGAGAGCCTTAATACAATGCTCCGCTGCAGTAGACCAGTGACCACATAATAAAACTGACACAATTTATTAATTCCCTACTCTCCAATAACAGAACTGTTATAATTTCTTCTCTATCCCTAAATAAAACTGATGCAATCTATTCCCTGCCCTTCAATAACACAATATCTATAAAATAATTCCAAACCTTTCTATAACAAAATTTGATCACCACTTATAAACTATAACAGAACTGTTATGTCAATTACACAATTGATAAATCAAAACCAGAAGTGACATATCAATAACAGAATTAATATTATAATATCCCTAGTTTCTTTACTCAGTGTGTGTAAATGAAAGACTATTAGAGAATTATATCACACTATCTAAAGACTCTAGGTTATTTGCAGTGTGGTGATATACCCCCCCCCCCCCAAAAAAAAAGACAGTACAGGGTATCAATTTTAGACATTAGTCCTGTTTCTATTGTATGGAAAATACCGGACATCGGGGTTCAATATCACTTGTGGTCTGATAAATGGACCCATTGCAATTGAAAATTGTATTTTCCCATAAATCCAATAGAAAATTTTCCCAGGATATCAATTTGTTAGCATAGTTAAAATGGTGTTGTTACATAAAATCTGAAAGACCTTGGAAACAAGTTGTCCAGGTAATGTGAATAAAGGTGCAGCAATCACCTAGATACTTACCTAAACGAATATAAACACATACCCCAAACTCCTTATTGACAAAGAAACACTGAATCACAATGTTGCACAACAGAAAGTAATATAGTATTGTTTTTCTATAACCTGCAATCCATTCTTTTTGTGGAAGTATTTGACAATTGAAACAGTACAGGACCCTGTACAAAAAAAGGGCCAATTAAGCCCTTGGACATGATAATGTAAAAAATCTCTGCCCTACTAAGGCAGACTTGAGATTTCAAAAAAATATATAATTTCAAGGTAAGTAATGTATACAATCATTTGGGAAATGCAGTAATGACATCATTAGTTTGTCATCTGTCAATTACAAAATCCAATACCACACATACATCAAATTTCATTTCGAGTGTGGAGACAATAAAATTTCCATAATATTTTATGCAAATTTTATTTTGCAAAAACTTTCAAATAACAAATAATGACCACACAGAAACAATATGATAATCAGTCAATCTCCCCTTTCCACAAATCATTGACCCCTGTCTCTGTCATCGAAAAACTCTTAGCATGGGAATTATACCTTTGCCCCATAATGGGCAGATTTACTGTTATATTTGCCAATGTGTGTGTGCATGCTGCATGCATACATTTGTTAGAGGATGCATATAAAGCTCTACAATTCTAACCTCACAAAGAGGAAGTGATATTCTACCCTATGAGCAGTGTCAATTCCACATATAAAATATCTATTTATCAACTGGGTGCTTTATTAAGCACAATTATATGCAACCTCTGTCTACTGACTGTAAACTGTGAAATCGCTGTGAAGAGTCACACCCACACATTTTTAGGCTTTTATCATATTCACTGTCATCAGGCAATCAACTGCATGTAAAATACATTTTTGTGTTCAAACAAAATCAACATTAAATTTTTTAAACAAAACCAACATTGATTTTTTCCAACAAAACCAACATTAATTTTTATCTAGTTAATTTAGATATGTCGAAAACTTTTGTTATAAGAAGACAACTCAACAGTGCTTTGTGGACTATGTTGTACTTAAAGCACAGAAAGCTTTCAGCTTAACTCACACTGCATAGTGTGGATTAACAACCTCAGCTACATTTATGTGTACCAAGAAATATTCCAAGCCACATTATTTGATTTGCACTAACTGTTGACCCCACCCCCCACCCCACCTCCCACTTCTTAATCCTTAAGTGTTCTGACATTCATATCGCATCAATGAAGTATCATGAATGACCTCTCCATGAGTTCTCTCCCAATTTGTCACAGAAGCCATTATACTTCACAGGCATTATGAGATATTATCACCTAATCCTTCTGCCAGTTTATGCTTGTGGAATAACACAAATTGCATATCTATTTTGTTTCTACATCCTAATAAATTGGTTCCTCTGTGGCTAAAATTTGTGGCAGTGGTCGACAGAATTTAATAACTAAGTCTGAATGCTGATACATTCTTCAGATAGGATAAAATCTCTAATCATTCAGTTGCCACATATGGGATTATGTCCTGATCAGGCCATGGGTTTTCTTTCAGTCCGGCTATCAAGGGCCAGCTAATCATATTGTCAGTGAAGCCTCATAACCTCCACTCCATTACTCATCTAGTAAACTCAGTTCTAATTAAGAAAAGTCAGATATCACAAGAATCTTCCCCACCCTGACAAAACATACAACTGTACAACCTTCCCAGAATCCAGTTCCAGCACTGAAAAATCTCGGATCTTTTTCAATACTCAAATTTACAATCCCAGGTGAGTTTTGACGTTAAAGTTGATCATTATTAGGTTAGGAGTACCCTCTCTTTTAAAGTTTATACATAAAAAAATCTGTCTGCATGATGCATCCAAAGATGTTGTTTATACAAGAGTCATAACTAACTTCCTGTGTGTTAAATTTATGCTCAATCTGTAAAGCAAAGGTTTCTGAATATAAATGTGCCAACCCCTCCCCCCCCCCCACCATAAAGTGACCTAAAGCAAGGTCTTAACATTATCTAATCCATAAAAGCATTAACAAAAAGTGCGATATCTGTAGCACTAAAATGTGTGTAAAAACAATAATTTTCTTGGTGTGATAGAGATGGTGGAGATAGTTCATAATCATGATTAATGCCTAACTGACTTAAAGTTTTTGTCAGAATGACCTCCCCTTGTAGAAATTTTTAAAAATATGGAGAAACTTAATACTTTGTATGGTGATCTATACTTTTCTTTTTTGCGTAATCTGAAAGACCATAATAAACCTTTCTATAATTAGCTTCCATTGGAAATTATATTTAAATGACTTCATATGTCAGCATGGTGCTGCATTTTTCTCATACTCGCATGACAGATATTTTGTACATGTTATAACTTTTGAAGATTCTTTTAATGAATCACTTTGTATGTTGATCTTTCATTTAATATCAAGTTCTGGATTACCAAACTTTTGATTCTTAAAAAAAATAAGGAAGGAGTGTTGTTGGTTGGATACCATAAACCTTTTCCCACCACAAGCAGATCCTTCCCATATATCTCAGATATTTGTATACAGATTTGTAATCTTGGTAGGCTAGAATCACTGGACATAGTAGCCTTATACACACACACACACACACCAATGATGACTTACCTGCCTGTCCCAGCTGTTTATAAAACCTGTACTCCAGATGGAGCTGGGGAGCTCTGGATTTCATGGGTTCCTAAAACACAATATATGGTCAATAAACCATATAACATCAAACACTGTACAACAAATTAAACTTATCTTTCATCACAATAAACAGTCAAGGGCATAACTGAAAACAGTTACAGAAAATTATAACGTAAAACCGTTATTTTCACATCTTGTCATCGATCACTAAAAAGTGAATTTTAAACACAATTTATTTGTATTTTGCACTGCTTTTTGCAAAGGCCTCTGGTATTCCCATTCTCAATTTACCGGAGGTCTAGTGTTTGCGGGAAAATAGAAGGTTTTACTTTTTGGATGTAAAATCAGTGAAATATGTCCCTTAATAGCCCACTTTTAATTTGAAATTAACCATGCTTGTAGACTTTAAAGAATTATCAAAATTTCTGACCTGTGTTTCGATTAGAATTGTTTGCGCAAGACAATTGAAAGTTGCAAAGTTATGAGAAAAGTAACTAAAACCTGTTATACTTAAAACAAACAAAAAAAATATCAGGATGAGCCTTGTCACATTTCCATACACATTTTTTAAGCTTCATTTTACACAAGGAATTAAAATTTGGGCTTAATTTTGCAATTTTTAGCTGCTTTATTGATTTTACTGATCACTCACTGGAATTTCCAAGGAAAGACAACTCTTGCAAGCAGAATTTGTAACTGATTTTAGCTATATTTCCAGTAACTCAAATCAATTACACCCCTAACTGATAAACAAAGGCAACAATTTTTCATATGATTTCTTTATTCAGTTGCAACTGAACACCAGGCGTTGTTTGTTTATTTAAAAGCCTATGTGATTGTTAGAAGCATTGAAAATAGTACTGAAACACAATGAAGACATTACTGTATAGACCAACAGAGGTGGATAACTTGGACAAGACTATTTTGCAATATGTATAACATTGCAAGGATTTGGAAATCAATATCTTAACAAATGGAACTACATACAATGAATTTTGATCAACTTAAAATCTTTTAATTACCCATTTTCTCAGATTGTTACCTGGATAAGAAAAAAATAGTGTAACATAAAAAAAAAATTCTGGTTTCAGACACAAGTTTTCTCATTCATAACATATTTACCTAAAAATTAAGGCCATAATTTAGTACTCATATGCTGTTCCATTATCACTCCCTCCTCAAACCCCAAAATTATCTGAGAATGTTAAACCCTAGAAGTTATAAATCACATTCTGATTATTTGTATTGATCTGAAGATAAAAAGCCTATCACCCTTCTCACTGAAGACTCCTGACTCCAGGGGTGGTACTGCAGTGTTTGTCTGACCCTGAGGGTGGCATTGCACTATCTGTTTGTGATGCACATGTCTAAACAGATTACCTTGGTCTGAGATTTATGCCCCTGGTTCCCATTGATCATGGATTAGCTGGGCTTCAGAATATTGATTCACACTTGTTACTGGATTTAATATTTGCTGTATATATATGGTAGGATTTATCTTTACTACTAATGCATGGATGTAGACATTATAAAACCCAACATCCATCTCTCTATATCTCAGAAGACACAGTTTTACCAAATTGCTTTGGACTCTAAACATCCCCATCGGAGGTCTGAATTTAGCATTTTTTATTCATTAAAAAATTTTATTTAAAAATTGGCAATTTTATGCTTATAAAACACTTTGTTTTTAACGTTCATGTTATAGGTGGTGTAACAGTTCAATGTGCACAAAAGGTAATTCTAAAATAGTTATTCTGCTATTCTTGTCAAATTTTATTAACAGCAAAACATGTTCATAGAGAAGCAAAAGGAATGACACAGAGGGAATTTTTCAAGTGTCCCCAGACACTTCAAAAAATGACATGGCCCCCATTAGAAATTCTCCCAAAGCTGTATACTCCCTTCATTTTGCTACTTTGAAGTAAATTATTTAATTTTCATTTATTTAATATTCATCTGGTCACTTTTAAATATGTACATCAAGGATAATGGTGAAAAAAATAAAAAAAATGGAATGGGGGGGATGGGGGGGGACAGTCCATTGATTTTACATTTTTTTGTGGAGACATGATTTCAAGGTCTATGATCATCCATCAACATGGATATTGTTGCATAATTACTTCTTACTGAACAGGCTCAGTGTGGCTATACGCATTACTAACATTGACATAATCACTTCCAATTTATGGCATGGATGGCAGATTATCTCAGCTGCTGGTGGAGGTTTAGGAGATTTGTTGGAAAATATTGAAAGTGACAGGACTTGCAAAATGAAAACACAACTTGCAGACGGTTAAACAACATAGGATTGCACATGCAGACACGAGCAATGATTCATTTCCCTGTTTTCAGAATTTTCTGGTGTTTTCTTATGGTATACTTACACATTTCACAGCTACATGCTCATTGTTGTACAGATTCTTCCCTAAAAATAGAAAATACCAACATTAAGAACAAAGACAATGACACTGAGCTTTACATCTTCAAAGTTCAAATACACTTTCAAACATTTAGGCATTGAATACACACAAAAACATAATAAATTACTAATTATTTTGTGTGAAAATTTTGATTAAAAGTTTATATAACCATAATATATTTAACCTTTTACTTAACTAATGTATAATATACCAACATAACTATATCAACCCAATAATGTATAACATATCAACATAACTATATCCCCTCAATAATGTATAATATACCAACATAACTATATCCCCTCAATAATGTATAATATACCAACATAACTATATCCCCTCAATAATGTATAATATATCAACATAACTATATCCCCTCAAAAACATCCAATGGTTTGCATTTCACTATCAGCTGATTTTCTTTTGATAAATGCCTTAGAAGTCAATAACACTCTCAATAAGAATGTAAATGTTCTACATTGATGTCAGATTCCAACTCAGTGTGATGGCTACAGGAAAAAGACAACAACTACAGAACATTGTCTCCAGCAACAAAATCTTCAATGCTTTAAGAGACACGTCCTTCATCAGAGAGATAATTACTATACTTCTTACAATTATCTGGAAATATTCAAGATCATTTTCTCTCAAAACTGATCCAGTCTTGCATTATAATTCAGACTTCTCCTTTCAAGAAATGTGATTCAGAATCATTAACAAATATTTCAAAGAGATATTCTGCACCTAAGGTTGTATAACACACCAGCAAGATGAAAACTGCTGTGGATGAAAAGTAGATAAATATATGTAGAATATTCTGAAAATGTCAAATGGACATGTTGAAATTGAAAAACTTTATAAAAATGTCATCCCCAAAAAATCAGTACCCTACAGAACTCAATCTTATGTTCTACAAATCAGCAGCTTTAGCCATCACACCACAAGAACTAAACTGATGTAATTTAAACAGACAAGGTAGGTATTGACAGACAAATATGATAGGCATTTCTGTTTCGAAATGCATGGATTCAGCCACTATGTACTACCTTAGATCAATAACTTAAAATGACTTTCTCAATATCTTATATTTTCAGAGGGTATTGATTCAATTGCGTAACAGACACAGTACAAACCAGGATGGTTGATATTTACACAAATGCAGATGGGAGTTCTGCTCTTATCATTTCCTACAGTTCTATTTATGGTACACACTGCACTGTGTGCACTTAGTGGTTATTGCTCACTATGGATGCAGTCATCTTGGTCAAGATATTTCACTGGAACAATTACATGAATTCTCTACAAGCTTCTCAGTTTCATGCGAATTTTTAGTAGCCTTTCATTTCTACCAATGACAGCAAATGCAGTACTGCTGACCTTAGACAATATTTAATAGGTGTGTGACCTTTGAAAATTTTACCACCAGGAATCAAGGTCAATATCAAAATCACATATCAACAACACACAAGTCTAAAAGTCAAGTTATCATGTCCTCGGAGATTCAACTTATTTACACAAGAAATGGCATACGGCAGAATATGGAGTTAGGAAGTTTATGAGAGATAAAACACTACACAAAAATTGATCAATAAATAATCCAGATTTCCAATGTAGTATGATGAAATGTTTGCCTTGTGATGAAAAACAGATTAAGGATATCTAGTCTTTTGTCTGTATGGCTAACTGGTTACCCTTCAAAACAGAGATCAAAACAATACGCAAAAGTTGAATAGACACACAGACAAATATGGATAAACTCTAATCTGAATTGTCCACACTCTCTATGGTGATACTGAAAATGGTTAGTGAATGTACTATACTATGTAGATGTTTATGTAGATAACATCCTGGGAAGAGAATTCATAGACATGTGTACATATGACCAGGTAGCAATGTTATATAATACACAATATAGGTGAATGTATCACGAACACAACCTACAAATTTACATGTTTAAATATGGGTATCTGCAGCAACACTAAGATATCTAATAAGTTGACCAGTATATCTCAGAATTGACACCTGCCCAGGTGAGTGATTTAATGCTGACTTACCAGTAGTGCAGGTAGACTACAGGTAGACAGGGTGTGTGACACTGTGAAACATAGATTCCACTTGTCAATGGTCATAAATTGTGACCTTTGTTCTGTATGCATAGTGCATACACACAAGGTTATCTTTTGGATAAAATATTTGAGTTCAGAGATTTTAGTTTATAATTTGTGATGTACATCAATGTTTGCACACACACAGAGAGAGAGAGAGACAGACAGAGAGAGAGAGAGAGAGAGAGAGAGAGAGAGAGAGAGAGAGAGAGAGAGAGAGGGAGGGAGAGAGGGAGGGGGGGGGCAGTATTAACATCATTGGTTGAATCTGCAGGGATTTGAACTAAAAATCAATATGATTTTTTTTTTATCACATGCAATAAACAATTTGAGAAAAGTAAATATGATCTAGCTGTCTTCTTAGACTCAAGGTTACATGCGTGTGTCATTGTCTGTACACTTCTTATAGATGTTCAGATATATTTAACTGTCTCTTGCTGTTCCCAAACATGAACAATTTATATGCAAACTCTTTGTAAATTGTGACAAAGACATTCCTGGTATAACAGATCTAGATGAGTCTAATCATAAAAACTTGACACCAAATTTATTAAATTTTCACACTTGAAATATCTCTACCAAAATACGGCCTCTGAATGATCCATCAAAACATGTAGTACACTCCATAAGAACAACAAAACTACAGTTTTGACTATGTCCGAGAGACTACTGCCCATAAACTGCCCATCAAATAGTAATAGTGACCTGTCCATAGTTATACAACCTTCCACTTAGTGCAGACTGACTATACAGCATCATAAATCCTGTCTTACTGAACATAAAGGCGATACTTCTTTCCTGATATAATGAAGAAGTTAAATGCTGAATAGACAAATATAGAGTAGGTCATAAGAAGATATCATATGTAATATTGTTCACATAAAAGGTGACCTCTGAGAACTTGTATGATCATATCTGTTACTTCCTACTATCATATGAAGACTTCACACCGTCTGTTTTGCTGATGTTAACCTGTCAGTTTAGGCATACATGTATCCAGTATTTTCACTGTTACTATCTATCATAGTTCTACAAACACCACAGGTTACTGATCAAAGGAAACTAAACATACCACCACATCAAACTCCATGTCATAAATGAATTTCTTTTGACATTCAACTCAATTACCAATTGGTGAATGTTGTTTTATAAAACACTTAGCATTCAGAAGTGCATGAGTAACAGCCATAAATGGATATATTCCCCATTCTATATATATGTGTGTGTATCTGTATTGATTAGAAGTGACTAAAATGCACATCCAGATACACACTAATGGCTGGGACTGATTCAATAGGCCTCAGTGGATAGATGCTGTAAATTGAAATACAAAATTAGTCTTATAAATAATTACAAATCCTTCTGGCAACCATTTCACAGACATGACATTTGATGTGTCAGAAAATTTGTGTCAATCATAACATCTAATATAATTTTTAACAAGAGCACCGCAAGACAGAGTATCCACTACAACTGGGCATATTCATCCTCCTATGAGCCATCATATCCACAAGCGGACATCAAACATGGTCAGATGAATTTCATATCGGTATTATGCACCGACACACAAACACCATCACATTACTACAATAAAATTGTGTGGTCACAAAAATGGAATTTGGCAATTGAAATGAAAAATATTTATTTAAAGTGCATATTATACACACTCATCATCAAAGTCACTTTCTTAGAAATTGGCATTGACAGTTTGCATGATTAGGGATATATTTTATTTGCACATGACAATGATCCGATCTAATAATGGTGTAGACTAGTCTTTTGGTCAAACATTAAATTTTCAGACTGTTGTTTACTTTATAGAGAAATGTTCATGATTTTAAAGAAAGTGAAATTTTTGTCAACATGTTTAAAGGTTTAATGAGCTGGGTACCACAAAAATAAAAATTACTGTGGTATACCATGTGGTATATTGCAAATTGCTATGGAATGTACCATGATGTACTGCATAGTATTCTGCTTTAATTTTCATCATTTTTTTTTTTACCATACACGTATGTAAAATAAAGAGTTATTTGCTTATTGATTGTATTTGTATTTAACAATTGTATATTCACATAAAAAAATGAATATTATAATACTTTCATCAATCCATAATATGACTCCTCTTCTTAATCAAAACTTGCTGGTTTTGGTGGGGTTTTTTTAAATTAAATTTTTTTACTATTTTACAAAACGGGAAGATTCTATTGTAGAATACAGAACTGAGAATAAGATAAACATGGATCTCATAGAAACACCAAAGGCGAGATAAGATGCTTGGTGAGTCTGAGTAAGCCCTAACAGAGTAATCAGTATTCTAAATCAGTATGATTGATTGATTGATTATATGTTATTTAACGTCCCACTCGAGAATTTTTCACTCACATGGAGATGTCACCATTGTCGGTGAAGGGCTGCAAAATTTAGGCCTATGCTCGGCGCTTACGGCTTTTGAGCAGGGAGGGATCTTTATCGTGCCACACCTGCTGTGACACAGGGCCTCCAATTTTGCAGTCTCATCCGAAGAACTGCACCATCTAGTCATCTCTTATGACAAGCAAGCAGTACCAAGAACCTATTCTGACCCAGATTCCCACAGAAGATCATAAGAATGACCATAGAGCTGCAAAATGCTGACTTTAAATATGACACCGTTTGACGCAATCTTGAAGTATTCAGCATTTTAATATTCAGTCATGGTTAGCTCAATTGCTGGATGGATCTTTGAATTAAAAATTACTTTTACAATCTACCTCACTATATTTTCAATTGATCAAAAATAGATATTTCATTGTTTATGTAATAAAACATTTATGTTTTACAGTTTCGATTATTTTGATATATAAAAAATTTTGTTTTCTTTTTATATTTCGTTCATTAGCAGAGTGATCAGATTTGCTATTCATTTTGTCCACTGTGGAATTGTTATTGTTCGTGGGGGCTCAATGTTCAAGGATTTTGTGGATACATTTTACCAATAAATTTACATCCCTATGAACCAGTTATCCTTTGCAATAGCTTGTATATAATAATGTTGTATATTTTCAAAATGACGTCAACCCTCAAAATTCCATTCCCCACGAACTAGTAAATATTTAGCTACTCACTAACATTGGCCCCACGAACATTAATGATTCAAAATGAATACCAGTGAGTACAAATATTTCAGTTTTTGTTGTTGTTATTCTTGATAATATGTTTAGCTTTTAAACTTTCGATCTGTTTAAAAAAAAACAAAAAACCACAAAACATGTTTAAACTTTTGATTTGTTTTGGGGGCCTCTGTGGCCAAGTGGTTAGAGTATCACAGTCAAAATCACAAGGCCTCTCATCTCTAGTCTGTGTGGGTTCGATTCTCACGAGCCGATATATGTGAGAAAGTTTGCCAGTTTATTTCTGGAAGGCTGGTGGTCTCTTCCACCAACCAATAAAAAACTGGATGCCACCAGATAACTGAAAATTTATGAGTGTGGCAGAAAACAACAATCAATCTTTCAAGTGCATGTGTTTTTGTTAGAAATTCCGACATTTTCGCCACATTTACTGCAATACATATTGGTATGACAAAAATACCAGTAACTCGTTAATACAGCACCTATCTCTACATGATTATAATGATCATCCTTAACCAAAGCTTCTATACAATACATGTAAACTTGCTATCAAACTACATATCATTATGAAATTGTACGATAAAGAGGCTAATGTCACTAATTCATTTTGAAATTTCTCTTAGGTTTACAAAAATCATACAGAAATCCCCAAGCTGTATAACAAGCTTGTTTTCATACACATCTACATATCACACTTAATTTCCACTTGCACACCTTGTGGATAGATATATGTTCCAGCAGTTAATATGGAGTTATACATAGTAATTCTGCTCTCACCAGAGACCAAGATCACATACCTTTTCTCTCCTTATTCAAAGTTGCTTTTATTGAATTCTACACCTTGTAAATTATATCATTCAAAGGTTTCAAAATTTGTATATGTCAAAATATCACACATTGAAGCACGCTATAAAGTTGGAACAAAACCAGAGACAATTCATGACATTCTGATTATTTGAACTTAAGTCCTTTGTCTAGCAGATATCCTACATATTTGACCTAAAGTGTGAAAGAAAAACAGACAGTATGTGTATTCTCACACATTTACACATCCTGATTATATGACCAACCTACTTGCTCATATTACTTGAGCACAATTACAAATGAGTGAAACTAAACACGTTATGTATGTCATGTGAAATCTATCAGTGTTCTTTATAGAAAATCAGCTGCGGTTTTACTCTTAAAAGGGAAATAAGTCATTGTAAATGACAGGATGCAGAATCAACCACTAGAAGACCATCAGCCAATTTTGTGTACTACAGCTTTGTACAGCAATGCACAAACAGATACACAGGTCATAGAGTGACATAATATGCAGTAATTGGCAATACAAAATGACAGTCAGAGTATATAACATTTTCCCCCCTAGAAAATCAATCTCAAGTCCATTTTTTAAAAAATCTGTGAATAGGGTGATAACTAATTATACAAGTACTAAAATATTAGAGTTACTCAACATTGATGGAAAAGTTTGAAAATCTTAACAAATGACTGCGATTTTCACAACTTGGAACAGCACACTTTGGCATAAGTTATTTCAATAGAGGCCACTTCCAATTTGAGAAAGCTTCATAATAGAAGGGTTTGAGAATAAGAAACCATATTAAATTATCCATTCAATAGCTTTTTAATATGTATTTTTCTCCAAAACAGGTCTAAACCTTTGACAGTTCAATTCCAATGTCAATTCAATAAAACATACAGTATCAACAAGTTATCACATTTTCAAAATTTGGAACAAGAAATCTAACTCATCAGTTCAGAATATCAATAATAATAATTTACAAAAAACCCACTGCACATAGTAGAAATATTGCATGTGTATATACATAGGAAATATACCAGTAAATCCCATATGTTTAATCATCCGGCTTCTATGTCCTTTCCTGCAGACACAAACTACATATTCATGAAATACTCAACCAGACACTCAAGGATGTGATCTTGAATGAAAACGGCAGCACAATAAGTTTCAACCTTGACATGAGTGTTAGCACATCACTGTCATCACGAAGTGTGTGATCCCACATCTTTTCTCCTGTGATGCTATCACTAACACAAGATTTGCATTCATAAATCTGTAACCATTGTCAAGACACCCCCCCTTTTTTTTCCAAACTCATTGTCATGCTTAAATGGAGATGGAGATAATAGAAAACTGATGATCTGCCAAACTTCATCATAACAAATAGTAAGATTTATAAATGTGTGACTGTCATACCATAAGATATTGAATTAAAACAGCAACAGACCAAAATTTTCTCCATCTTTTTAGGTTCTTGATGATTCCAGTTTAATTACCAAGAAAATTGTCAACAAAAGTATTTTATACTTTACAAACCAGTCCAGACATGGGTGTTCTACATGGGTAACACACTTTACAAAGTGTAGGCATGTAAAATTTAATGAGTGCATAATAATAAATAGTTCAACAGATATCCATATTTCATAGAGATTGAATATAAACTTATATTCAATTCCACCTATGCATGTGATGGAGTTCTGACATGACAAACAGCATGTCCTTCACCTTCTGTAGACTACAGGATACATAATGATACAAATACACAGAAAATTCTTATCAATAAACGTTTAATTTAAACAATATGAAAGGTTTCACTTCATTCAATATAAAGTTTTAGACCATATGAACTGCCACACCCTTTAAATCTTTTGTTCTTTGATGTAGATAAAAGATACTACACAAGAATCAACATTTCATTTCCATTTTCTTTTAAATATACAATGAAATCTTACCCAATCTCAACTCTCCAAAGTTCCCACACCCAATTTTCTTCCCTACTCTGAAGTTGGGACCCACCATCATGGGTCCAGTTGAACTGCCCGTTCTGTTCTGCATGCTGCGAGCACTTTGTTTTCTCCCAGATCTGGATGCTTCTTCGTACTCTCTTGCTTGAGAGTGCATACTATTACAAAGCGTTCTGTACGCTATTTCTGATTATTCTATGAACAAAAGTCCGTAGTTTTTTTAATGGAATTACCACGTTCAGCACTTCCAAGACTTTGGTCAACTAAAATACCAACCCAATCCAAGTTTTTCTTCGAGTTTGGGTGGGGGTGGGTGGAATTTTCCCATGCTACACTGTTTACAAAATATTCCTCTTCTCCTTACATGCTATTTCTATCTGATCTCACAACACATTTTCTATAAAATCGGATGATGTCAAGTTTTGTTATTCGATCATGGTTTCCTCAATATAGGGAACTACGTTTACAGCTGCTTATTAAAATTATTCCGCAACAGTATGAAAAATGCGTTACCTCCAATACGATTAGAAGTTCGCTCAATATTTAAGACAAGAGTCATAACAGAGGTGACTACGATATAATTTCTCACGAACTCCCTAAATCACATACGATTTAGAACTATATTTTCCTGCGTTGATTATCACCGGAACAAGATATTAGTCGCCCGGCAAAGTGCGCAAGTCGGGGATTCCCGTTACCAGGCGGTCGGTTTATTTATAATAAACATTCGATATGTAGAATAGACACAATAGAACTCATTGCAAAAGCACATGGAAGGAGGGATACTATGCATCATATTAATGATTATTTTTCTTAATTTTGAGCGGAATATAACAAATTATGATTAAACCGGTAACATCACGCCACAATACGTCATATCCGTGTCAAAAATAAGTCAAAAATACTATCGGGGTTTTGCCTTTCGGATATAATCGGATTTTCCCCAAAATCAGCAGCTTAAATTGATGTTTCTATAGTTAATTTTGGGTTTAATGTTTTTAAGAGTACAATATAATATACAAATTCCAATATACTTGTAACCGGATGGGAGAAAATCCAACGTACCAGACTGCGATTCGAACGCGCCCCCCTCCCGAATCTCCATTGAAGTGCTATACCAGCTGAAATATCTGGCCACCGACAATTGAACCCGTCTGTCTTTACCTTCTAGAATAGAACATTTATTCTATAAATAGGCCTAAATTGATATTACAGGGATTTCAACAGTTTCGTTAAAAGTCAACATTTCGCAAACCTTATGCTCGTTATAACGATCTAATCTGTCATTAGGTCGTACTCTTTTAGGAATTGATATGAGATTATTCATCACTGTTTTTTCTTATCTTCACCTTTTCAAGGAAGACAACATGCAACTGGGGGGAAAAGGTGAAGATAAAAACAATTATCAATCTTATAACTCCTATAAAGAATAAAAAATCAATAGTAGAGGAAGCGCGAATCCCTGGACACACCAGAGGTAGGATTAAGTGCCTAGTAGTAGTAAGAATCTCCTGTCGACTGGTCACACCCACCGTGTATGGTGCGCCAAATAAGCATAAACTCAAATAATTGAAAATATCTTTGATTATTTGAAGGTATCATTAATTAATTTGATGCGCACACAATTCAATTAAAGACCTCATCAAATATAGTCAATGTTATCTTCAATTCTGCATTATTGCGCGCATTAATTGAATTGATGATAGCATTAATCATCCTAGTAAATTGATGCGCGCTATAATTGAATTGTTGCTCTCTTCAAATAAATTGATGATATCAACATTGAATTGATACGCGCTACAATTCAGTTGAAGAGACAATTAGCGCGCACAGTCATTGAATTATTGCTCTGTTCCATTGAATTAATGACATCATCAATTCATTTGGTGCGCGCAATAATTTTTTATAGAGAGAGCAACTATATAATTAGAGATATCTTCAATTCAACATATCCACAATTGAATTAATGATCCCTTTAAATTTAATTGAACATGTTGCTCTCTTTAAAAGACTGTGATGCGCGCATCAATTCCTTTTACAAAAGCGTTGTAAATAATTATAACTACCTTAACTGAATTTAAAAGAGATTATCAAATCAATTATACTGAACTCTAAATTAATTAATGCGAGCAATATTGTATATCACATTGATGTTCTCATCAAATGAATTGATGAAAGCAATAATTGAATTTATTATATTTGATGCGTGCATTAATTAATCCAATTAATGAGAGAAATATAATTGAATTAAAGCGCGTATTAATTCAGTTGATGAGAGCAATAATTGATTTGATGCGCACATTAATTCAATTGAACAGAGCAATAATTAAATTGATGACATCTTCAAATAATTAAAGATGTCTCTGAATATTTGAGTGTATGTTAATTTGGCGCTCCATAGCCATGGACTCTATATCTTGATCGTGTAAACGGAATAATACGTAGTCAATGATGGCATAATAATTGATATAAAACATGTCAGAGAGCATTTTACTCAATGACAAGTTGTGTCGGTAAATTTGATCGTTATAACGACCATAATATTCAGTATCGAATATACTGACTTTAATCGAGACTGTTGAAACCCCTGTAAAATCAGTTTAATTAAAATTAGATCCTTTGATCCAATCAACTAGGTGTAGCAATCACATGGGAGCGGATCAAAAAATCTAATTTTAATAAAATTGCTCTTAAAATAAAATCCGTATTTATCCGAGAACAATTTTTTGTCATGTTTAGACTAAATGATCCAGAGAAGTTCCGATGGGATGTTTACAACTATGGCCGCCGTTTTTAAACAAGAATAACTTCTCACTGAAATAAAATGTTCCTTTAGTAATATTGGACCCCTGATTTTAATGTGAAGTCAAGAATGGTTGAGAAAGACAAATTCCTTGTCGTAATTTCTGTTCTAGAAGGTAACTTTCTTCGAATTATTGTGATAATGGACGAAATATTAAGCAATAGGACAGGTCTGTGCTCGTTTAGTGACAGCTACTGGTGAATATTGTTATCATGTTACAGTTGTGTCTTTTGCCAGTAGATAATGTAAATTGGCAATTATTTTTAAAAAAATTCCATATCTAGTATATGAATACGATTTAACAAAATGTGAAATGTGTTACTAAATTTCGAATTTCCTCTACATTTATTTGACTATACATGACGAAAGATCTGTGCACAGTTTTAACATATTGTTGTTGTTTTTTATATACTTGTAGTTATCCACTAAGTTGTATATAGGTCCATACCTTAAATATTGATTTAAATCATTTCCACTATGTTAGTTGTAGTTTTTAAACCCCAGACTGTAACTTTTTAATCAGGCTAATTTATAATTATAGATAGTTTTCGATAGGCGATATTTTGGTGAAAGTTACGTCCATTTGTCAGCCATGTTGGAGGTCGACTTGCTCAAATCCCTTCATTACATTACCAATTTCAACTTTTTATACTGACCAATCAGGGGTATATGTAAATCATTGTTTTCCAGAAACATATATATATATATGTCAAAGTTCCACTTATTCACAATTTTTATAAAATAATAATTTCATACAATTATTTGTTTTACAAGTTTGAATTTGGTTACACAAAGAATAAATATCCTCTGGACCTCCAACATGGTGGCAAAGGGGATAATCAGATACAATGACTTACTTGACTTAATCCAATACAATGGGGGACATAGGGCAGCTACAGTGGCTTTCCATCTCCCTCTGTCTTGCGCAATGGTCTTTGCTTCTCCCCAGGTCTTGCCAATTTTCTTCAGGTCTGATGTTAGTACCCTGCACCAGGTGTTCTTCGGCCGTCCACGCTTTCTCTGTCCTTGTGGATTCCATTCTAGGGCTTGCTTTGTGATGTTTGTACTGGGTTTCCTCAGCATATGCCCTATCCAGTTCCATCTGCGTGTTCTTGATGGTGATTTCCACTGGTTGTTGGTTGGTCCTCTTCCACAGGTCTGTGTTGGTTATGGTATTTAGCCACCTTATCCCGAGGATGTTTCTCAGGCACTTATTTACAAAGACCTGGACTGATTTCATGGATGTTGATGTTTCTCTCCAGGTTTCAGACCCATATAGTAGAAGAGACTTCACGTTGGTGTTGAAAATTCTTATCTTGGTGTGTTCTCAATGCCTTGCTTTGCAATACTGGTCTTAACATGGCAAAAACTTGCTGTGCCTTACTTTTTCTTACTTAATGTCTTCATCTGTGCCCCCTGATGTACTGAAACAATACAATAGGGAACCATATTTTGAATGGAAAAGTTAGTTATTAGGATTTGCATACCTAGACAGTAAGCTATGCAGTGTTAATAGTGATAAAGAATTAGTTTGATAGTTAAATCACTTATTTGAAGCAAACAGCAGTGTCATCTAAGTTGATATTAATTGCTAGAGTTGGTCGAAACCGAGTGTAAATTTCCAGACATGAACTATGAAGGACTGCTCCGAGATTTGGTGAAGGCGTTAATCCAAATATCCAGCCGAGCTGAATCTCAGTTGAGATTAAGTACGCCCTGATCCACTTTTTTTTTCTTCTTGTTAATATAAAAACAGTACTTCAAGAAATGGAGGAATCTCCAACCACCATAAATTAGAGCGAAATTTACAACTATTTTTATTCAGTATTGATGAATTTTTTGTATTATCTTAACTCTCTATGAATGAGTCAGATTGATATTTTTATATTTGTATTTTGTACACTGTTCCTGAAACTGGTGAAAAATCCAAAGGACAACTGTCCTGCAGATTTTCAAAATTTGTCAGACAATAAATGTCAATAAAAGAACTATTGCCTAGAGATGTTGTTCAAAGTTTTATGTATGTTTCATCCAAGTTCTTTCAGACTTCCAAATACACATTTTCAAATAGAACATAATTACATAATTTCTGTGCTCATTTTGATAATTGTCTAAATCATTTGAGTCATATATCATATCCTTTCTGTTGTTCCAGACTCCATGTTAATGCAAAGTTTTACTGAGTCTATCAAAATTTTCATTAACATTTTAAATGATGTGAATATGGATTCAGTCAAACACATCTTAGGATGCTGGTTTTGCTATCGGGAGACATGTGTTTCAAATTTCAATATTGCATCAAACCCTGATTTCATAGGAAAAAAGAAAGGAAGAAATCAAGTTTTTGTTTAAAAAAATCTGACATGATGATCACCAAACGTTATGGGATAAATAAATGTATATACATATTCCAACAGAGTGGAGGTGTAACATTGCAGCAGTAATTCGATTGTATTGATTGCAAGTCTGAATGATACATGTATCATATCACCAGTAAGATATCTTGATACAGTTGTAAATGGGTTGGATATCAATGCACAAAAAGCATATCATTATATTTCAATATTTTGGCTTGTGTATTGCAATATGTATCGATACATATCACTTTTCTTTCATGTTCTTTTAAAAAGTTATTTAAACTATATAACAAGTGTACAAGTACAACCGTTTGTAAATTACAACCATTTAAACTATATAAACAACATGTTATTTTAAAAAAAAAACAACAACAAATCAGTAAAATTTTAAAACAAAACAAAAAACACGAACTGTGTTGACCTAAAATAATTCGGATTAATTCATCATGTCTATACCTCATATTACCTGGCTTTCAAAATGAGATCACAATGATCAGGGTCAATAAAGTGCTCATCTCTATGCACTTTAATATAAAATGCTTACTTGATGTAAATTCTAATTTTAAAACTGTTTTGAGGGGAAAAAATGGTTTTCTGGATTACTGTACTAGTTATCAAACCCGAGCCAAAAATATCAAGATGTACTGGTATATTGTTACACCACTTATTGTAACTTATTTTTGTCATTTTTGAGTGTGGTGTAAGTTTAAAGGTGTTTTAACCTTTATTCTCCTTGTAATTTTCATTTGTACATACAATACATGCATTAATACAGGAGGTCTTGTGATTTTATTTTGAAAGTAATACTAAATCAGTTTAATGTACTACCATTGTCTACAAAATAAACAAAAGAAATCTTAAGCCATTAAAAGTGTATTGTGTCAGATACATATCATATCACATGATGATATCATGATACATATCACATCATAAGGTAGACTGCAATACTCATGCTTACTGTACAATTTGTGTGATAATTTTGAAAAAAAAAATGTTTTTTACATTAGGTAGGAGATTTCCAAAACGACCGAAACACAAGATTATAACTGAGGCCCGGTTTGATGGAGAGCTCTTGTCTACAGATCCTGTGGACCACACAGAAACCCCAAACTTCACGCAGGAACTTGCATGGGAACTTGATAAGAAAGGTCTTCAACAACACAGACTACAAAGAACCTCAATTAAAATCCAGTGCTATGCTAGTGACAGTACATCCACAGCTAAGGAAGCTGTCGGATATGTAGTTCTGGATTTAAGATCAATTACAACCAAACAGGTAAAGCTAGTGCATTTATGTGTGTTGTAATAATTACAAATTAAGGTGCACAGAATAAATTTTTGAAAGAGGACGAGGCCAAAGGATTTATTTCAAAATATTTCTGCTATTCCTTCACAGCATTGTTTTGAAACAGATGTTAAAATTTTATTGACAATACGATGTACTTTATTTCAGAAAACTAACCTAATATCTAGATTTTATAGGAAATTTTGAAATTCTGATATTTCTTCTGAATATTTGATTCCTGTGCTAAAGGAGGTTTAAGAATTTTTTCTACATGTATTAAATATATAATGTAAATGTTATTGAGGAATTATGATTCTCACATTTTTTTTCTAGACACCAAAATGGTATCCTCTTCTGCACTCAAAATACAGCAAAAACAAATCAGAAATTCGCTTAGCTATTTATCTTGAAGATGACAAAAGTGGAGGGCAGGAAACAAGCTTCAAGGCGAAAGAAGCACCAGCTAGATGTATGTATTGCTGTTTGCTGGTTAATTGGTATTTTATAATGTGGACATACTATTTAGTGCATATGTGCTGTAAAATCATGACAGAATTCTAGGTCATTTTGTTTTTCATGGAGTGGCCCACACCTGCAAATTCACTTCCTCTGTAGATACAATAGACTGAATGACGATGTTCGAACAGCAAATTTTCGATCATCTTAGGTTATCAGGTCCTCATGAACATCATCTAATCATTGTCTTGTGAACATCATCTATTCCCAAACAACAAATATTGACATTGACTAACCATCTAGTCAGGATTCTGACAACATCTATTCTCAAACAACAAATATGAATGTTGATTAATGTAATCAGTGCCTCATGAACAACATCAATTCTCAAACAACAAACCAACAAACACTGACATAGACTTACCATTTAATCAACTTTATTCTCAAACAACAACTGTTGATGTTGGCCAACTCAAATCAGTACCATTACTCCTATCAAAGTTCAACTAAATCATTATATTGGACCCATTCCCAATGACAAAAAGTGACCTGTTTTCCCAATTTTATGAGCAAAATTTCCAAAATGTATTTAAAAATTGAAAATATAATGTACGATGTAAACTTTCATAAATATATAAATATAGTCAAGAACTGAATAAATATAAATATTAAAATGCTGTTAGTCTTATGTTCTGAACTTTATTCGGATGGAAAAGAATTTTCTCATTATATAAAAGAAAATATGATTTTCCCAAGTAACTGGGACCCTGTAGCAAAAGGTGATGTGATGGTCCTGAAAATGATTAGAGCTCTTGGAACATTTATTATTAAACAACAAATATTAATTTTGATATCATGATAATATGTAATCTTCAAATTATATGCAAAACAATTCATCAAATACTGAAATAAGAAATTAAACGGCAGTTCATTCTAATTACATAGTATTCACAAATGTTTCATGTGAGGTTTTTGTTTATACAATTCAGACATTAAAATTTTATGCATAAAATGACCGTCACTTTTCGTTTCTGATTTATTTGACCCAGATTTAATATTGTTATTTACTGTAGTACTTGAGGACACACAGAACTTAGGGGTGGACCCCCGACACCTCCAGCCTTTGCTGAATGAAGCTGAGGGATATTATCAAATTGGATCAAAGCTCAAATGTAAAGAGTTGTTTGTCATGTCCGTCACCATTGCACAAGCTGCAAATTTAGCTCAGGTAAAATTAACTGTAGAATGGATCTCGCATTATTAAGATGATTGGTGCTGTTCTGATTAATAGATTTGCTTATCTTATATCACCAGTCCCATAAAATTAATCAGTGTTAGTCTTTATGGTATATGTGTATAGATTTCAACGTTTATTAGCATTATATGTCAGGTGTTAATTTGTAATTAATTTAAAATCAGTGCATGCTTTCAAACTTATTGAGAGAAAAAAAAAACAACATAGAAATATTTCTTCGCTATGTTTATTTGGTTTTTTTTGTTTTTTTATCTCTGTTGAATTCAACTGCAAAATCAATGAAATAAATGGAAAAGTTGAAGTGACATCATAATGATGCTATATAATTCACAAAGTTGTGTTTTACAATTATTATATTTAAGAACCATATATGAGTACTTTTATAATATAATGTATATGTTGACTAGGAAAATTTCTCTATTTACCCTTTCCCAATCCAGTTTTTGGGGCAGCAGATTTGTCATTTTACAGATAATATTTACATCATCTCCATTTTCCCATAACATTCTCCTAACGGAAGCTTCAGGTTGATATTTCATCAACTTTCAACTTTCGAAACAGGATAATCACTGTGTATGAATATGCTTGACCTAAAAATTTAACACTGGTTTATTATCAAAATGAAATTAGAATAATTAAAATGTGAATATTAGAAATGTCTTTCACTTTTTGAAAGTTTGAGATAATATACTTCAAGCCTCTTTACACCTGGATATATTTCATGGAGTGCTAAAACGCTCTACTCATTATACCAGTGTGAAGAGGCTCTAAGTATATGTATATCATCTCAGATCTCTCTCTCTCTCTCTCTCTCTCTCTCTCTATATATATATATATATATATATATATATATACATCATACTTTTAAAAGCTGAAGGATATTTCTTTTTTCTAAATTGTCTGAACTTTCATGTGCAGTTTAATGTTCACAGTTTTCTCCCATTTCATCTTATTACCAGTAAATTCACCACGATTTTGGTTATTTCCAGCTGATCCCAAGTTCTCAGCCACTTCCTGTGACAGCCAATGGTTATTTCTTTTATTTCTCCCTGCTCGGGAATGATGTGACAAACGAGACATTTCATGATTTAATTAATCCTAACTTCCCTGCGGAGCGAGCCTCTGTCAAAGTCCGCAGTAATGTGGACACATTGAGAGCATTTTTCTCATGCCAGCCTGGAATACAAGTAGGTCTTTCTGATTTAGGTGTAATGAAAGGTAAATTACAAACACTTTATAGAGTAAACAAGTTTATAAATATGCATGTACATACCTTGAATACTAGTCATTGTTAGAGTAGAATAAAATAAAAATTGTATTTCTGGTATTAATGAGGACACATGCAGTGGATGAATGGTTAGTCTAAAGATGGAAGTTTTTACATACTGATATTTTACATTCTATTTTTAGATACATTTGTGTTGTGGAGAGCAGTCATTAGGAAGCACTGAAATTCCTCTTAAGGACCTTCTAGTCAAAAACAGCACTGAAATTTACATGAAGCCAGTCTCCATTGAGGGCTCATTTCAACTGATCCCCCCAAATAAAATGAAGCAGCAAATTAGCCTTGCCCCTGGGGATTTATCCCCCACTGTGGGGGTCTCCATCGTTCTGAGGAAAGAGGAAACCGTAGGGTTTTAATACACTCATTTTTCTGAATGTTCAAATTATGATAATGAAGGTACCTTTAGTCAGATTGATTTATGACACAATAAAAAAGATCTTGAAGAATATATGCATTGACTGATATAGAATTTAGGAACCATAAGAAATTACATATATTTAAAAATATATGATTTATATTTTGTGATGTGGTGATTTTCCATTTAAAAATACCAGTATTTCGTCATTTAATGAAATGATTCTCAAATGTTTTGTAGGTAATGCCATCCACTATCAATGGTGACACACAGGAAACCAAGGTCCTGGGATCCCCTGTAAAGGACCGTGATGTGTCCCCAGCTAGAATACCAGCATCTCCATCAGCCAAGGCCAAGAAAGGCCATTCTCCTGGAAAAAAGGAAAGGGCACATGAACCAGCAAAACAAGAACCAGTTAAGGCAGATGATGATTATGAAGATGACTTTGAGGATGGAAATAATACACAGGAGTTTATTAGTAGTTTTGAGGAGGAAAGTAAGTGTATTGATTTTGTTTTTATTTGAGCATTGTTTTGCATTGCGTAGAAAAAATTGGATGTCCTACTTACAAGCAAGTTATGTATGAAAGCATGGACTTATTTTAACTAGTTCATGACATTCCTTATTCACACATTTACATTAATATGTATATACATGTAAATCTAAAGAAATATTGTATTTTCGTCACCCATTAAGTTGTGATTTTGGTATCTGGAGTGCATTTTTCTGTTTAGTATATGTGTATCCTATTTCCACTGTATCTGAAGTCATGCAAGATCAACAGAATTTTATATATATATTAGCGAACTAATTAACACATATATGATAGAATTGCATACAAATTTGCCCAGTTTTGTACCATTACTCTGAACATGAAATATAAGTGTTTGATCTTTTCACTCCTAAATAAGGTAGTGTATTATTTTGATCAAAGAAACACAGAACAAATTAACAACCACTATTTTTCAGAGGGTGCTAAGAAAACTAAGGACAAACCATCAGGTGCCCCCAAGAGTCCACG
The DNA here is from genome assembly GCA_024699665.1 of Ostrea denselamellosa. Taxonomy (NCBI): domain Eukaryota; kingdom Metazoa; phylum Mollusca; class Bivalvia; order Ostreida; family Ostreidae; genus Ostrea; species Ostrea denselamellosa. Next base: position 16,176,831 of record JAMZEH010000010.1, read on the forward strand.
AAGCCCAGTCAGGTCACATCCAGGTCAGATCAACAGAAAAAGATGCCGCATGTTCCTTGTTTTGTTTAATTTCTTTAATTCCTCTGTAATATGTTTTTTTTGGAAAATGGAAATGTTAGTAGTCAGATGTATTACAGATTATAATTTTGTTTATCTTTCTAAATTTTGGGTATCATATCCACTCTATTTAATGAGAAATATTTGGTTGAAATAGAATAAAGACCTAAAATCACATTTACTTGTATTTACAAAAGCAAGTTGAAACTTAAACACAGAACGTCTTGTTTCACAACTTTCATTTTTTGATTAACTTTTGTGAGTCTTCTTTGTGCATGCATTAAACTCAATATGTGTACTTGAATTTTAAATAGAAAATTAGGTAAAGATATTCATGTACTGTTTGTTACTTTGGGAATGGTACTGTTAATTATGAAGAAGAAAAAAACACAGCTGTGGTTGCAAACTGAACATATAGACTATCCATAATGACCCCACTACCATTTTTGTAGTGGACAGCCAGACCACCACCTCCACCCACCTGGCCATCCCACCTCAGGCACACCACTTCACCTTCTCTATTGACCTCCGCAGCATCAAGGACTTCCACAGTGCCTCCACTCTGATGGTCTTTATCAGGTAAGTAATCCCACATAGAGGATCCTGCCAGGAGATTTTAGCTCTAACTATAGAAATAAATCAGATCCCATCAGAGTTTGTAGATAAATCAGATCTCAAAAGGAGATTTTGGCTCTAACTGTAGAAATAAATTAGATCCCATAATAATAATAATAATAATGATTGGTTTTTATATAGCGCTTTCCCAGCATATGCTGCTCAAAGCACTTCACAATACATTATTACCCCAGCAGACTTTATAACAGCACTAACATTCTAACAATATCTTTCACTGTCTTTAGCAAGTTACCCCTTTTACACTTGGGTGGAGTGAGGAAATTCGTGTAAATGCCTTTCCCAATGTCGGTCCTGCTGCTGCCAGGACTCAAACCCACGACCTTTCGGTTGAGAGTCTAACCACTAGGCCACCGACTCCACACATCATAGTTTATAGATAAATCAGATCTCTAAAGGAGATTTCAGCTTTAACTATAGAAATAAATCAGATCCCATCAGAGTTCTTGGGTAAATCAGATGCCACCAGGCGATCTTAATTTATTAGACATACCAGTTAATTAAATTCTTACATGAGCTGTTCTTGTACTGCAAAGATATATTAGATCTGACCAAGAGTTCTTATTTATATCCCACCAAGAGTTCATCTTGTATTGTAGAAATAAATCAGGCCACTTCAGAAGATCTTAGCCTTATACCTTAGAAATAAACCAACTTCTCAATATTCTGTTAAGATATAATAAAATATTTGTTTTTAGAAATTTAGAACCAATTTTGTTTTTTAGATATTCATACCCTTTCTTTGGGAGTGCAGCTCCAATACTGACAAACCCCCCGGTGGAAATACGAAGGGGAATGGAAGTCATCCTTCCCCAGTCCTTCTGTGCATTTGACTTTGCCTGTTCTGTACAACAGCTGCAGGAGACATTTCGAAGGTAAACAGAGGAAGTGGGCAAGTGTGGAATAACTTTAAATTCTGGACTCTCACAAAGTTAGTCGTCTTGTTTGCTGTTCTGTACAGATATACCATAGCAAATCTGGTATAATGCAGGTCAAAAGGAAAAAAACGCCAAAAGCCACGCAGATCTACATCTTTAACTTACGAATATTCATGATGTTTCTGATATTTTCTCTAAAATTATTTTTTTATCTCCTCGATATGAAGAGTTCTTGTATGACTTTCCGAAACAGGTTTAAATTTTAAATTTTATATTGCAGTAATATGACCATTCTTCTTCTATCACAGCCTGGGTAACATAGTGTTAGATAAAGTAATGCTAGTAATGCAAGAGTCCTAGGTTCAATACCCAATTGTTGCAAAGAGTTTTCTCTCTTTTGCTACCGTACTGCCCATTCATACAACCTTCTGTAATACATAAGAGCAGACTTTTTCATTTTTACTTACTGCAACCAAAATATATTAGTGGTAAAACAGACATGGTAATATATTACCCAAAATGTTTTATTAGAAATGAGATAGAATGCAAGTGAATTGTACATGAAATGCCATGAAAAATTATATATTATTGAGAAACGTCACGCAAGCATGGTTTGTCCTTAAAACCTCTGACTGTGAGAACATGGGTAAATATATGTGTGTAGTTTTACTACATGCATCAGCATTAATATCATATTTGAGATATATACACATATTTGTAGGTGAGAGGGGATCTCCCACTTTGTGCAACCCTTTGAATGTCCCACTTTTCAGAATCCATTAGATGTCCTAATTTTTAAGACTCGTGTCACATTTTTGAGAACCTTTGGGATACCCCACTTTTTAAAAACTTGCAATACTCCAGTTTTTAGAACCCTTGGGATAACCCACTTTTGAGAACCTTTGGGATACTGCAGTTTTAAGAACCCTTGGCATGCCTCACTTATAGAACTCTTTGGATGTCCCACTTTTAGAATGCTTTGGATGCGGCACTTTTTAGAACAACTTGATTGCTTTGTTTTGTGGAACCTTTGGGATGTCTATTTTACAGATCCCTTCAGATGCCCCACTTTTCAGAACCCCTGGGATGCCCCACTTTGCAGAATCCTTGTAATGCCTCGATTTTGTAGAATCCTTTGGATGCCCCTCTTTGGGTGTCTGATTTGCAGAATTCTTAGGATGCCCTGCTTTCTTTTTAACTTAATCTCTAATTTATGTACTACTCCATCTCAACAAAGTGTGGTGGTTTCTTCACAGGGTGCCGCTGGTGATAGAAGTGTGGCATAGAGATAAACAGCTGTCCCAGGACATGCTGATTGGATCAGGACAGCTTCCACTGGACCAGATCATCACCACTGACAAATGTAGAATCTCTGTACGTAATGTATCTATTCATAATTGAGATCAGTTTATCAGCCATATCATAAATGGCAAACCAGCAGGTAAAGTGAAGTTTTAAATTTATAAATACATGTATATATGAAACTTCCTTCACAGTCTTTCTTTGACATGAAGAAACTTTTTTTTCACAAATTACTGCACCAAGTATTTTATATTAGTAAGGCAGTGTCAACAGGAATCCCACAATTCTGCAGTTTTTACATGAAAATGAACTTCAGTATGAATACTACTTGAAAATGAAGTGTTGTTATTTACAGAGCAGCACTGGATCTGCTGGATGGAGACAGACATTTCATGGCAGACAGGGAATTACAGCCAATGACAGGTAACCTTCTGTAGACAGGCTGTGAAACCTTAGCGGAAAATACACTGGTCCAGCTTTAAATTTGCTTTTAAGTCCATTATTTCAAATTTTGTATGTTCATTTTATATAACTGTTAGGTTTTGGTAATGTTCACTACAGATTTAATTTAACAGTTTTCGGTTGTACGTAGCAATTTAATGACACTGTATACTGTTATTCATTGACTTTGTACAAAGTAATTCATGGAAACCATATTCAATAATTTGTTCAGAATGTATCACAGGCAATTATATTGCTTGGGTTCGAATTTACTATTAAAGTACTCATTAGTAGTAAATTCAAACCCAAGTGATATAATTGCCTGTGGACTGTATACAGACATGTGTTCAGGAAGTATAGAGTTAATCATTGAGGCTATATTTAGTAATTTGTTATGGCTGTATACAGTAATTTGTTGAGGCTGTATTCAGTAATTTGTTGAGGCTGTATTCAGTAATTTATTGAGGCTGTATACAGTAATTTGTTGAGGCTGTATTCAGTAATTTATTATGGCTGTATACAGTAATTTGTTGAGGCTGTATTCATTAATTTGTTGTGGCTGTATTCAGTAATTTGTTGAGGCTGTATTCAGTAATTTATTAAGGCTTTATTTAGTAATTTATTATGGCTGTATACAGTCATTTATTGAGGCTGTATTCAGTAATTCATTGATACAGTGTTATACTGACACTATATACAGTAATTTGTTGAGGCTGTATTCAGTAATTTATTATGGCTGTATACAGTCATTTGTTGAGGTTGTATACAGTAATTCATTGATGCTGTATACAGTGTTTTACTGACACTATATTCAGTAATTTGTTGTGGCTTTAAATTAATGGACATGAAGTATAATAAGTTGAATTCCATAAAAACTGACCACCATTAATGATACTAAGGTCAACAGAAATCCACAAAACTGACCACCATTAGTAAAATTGAGGTCATAGAATGTCCTTACAATATATAAGTACTGATAATGAGTACCCATAGAAAAATTCACAGAAACTGACCAACATTGGCGATGATGAGTAGAAAAATTGACAAAAACTGACCTACATTGACAATAATGAGTAGAAAAATTCACAGAAACTGACCAACATGGATGATAATGAGAAGTAAAATTCACAGAAACTGACCAACATTGATGTTAATGAGTAGAAAAATTGATAAAAACTGACCAACATTGACAATAATGAGTAGAAAAATTCACAGAAACTGACTAAAGTTTCTGATACATTGGCTACACAGTGTCCTTACACAAGTTGAAGTAGATTGCAGAAAACAAACACTCTCTAAATGTATGCACAAACTGAAGAAGCAAAATATAATTATTTTGCATTATACTGTGCAACCCTAAAAGTGAGATAATTTACACAGTGTAATTTCACAGATACACCGTTTTGATACAAAAGTACTAAAGGGAATGTTTCCCTAAAGCTCTGATTCTTTTTTTTTTTGTATTTTCCAGTGGACAGCAGAAAATTGGTGAGGTTTGTTTTGTGTTGTGTCTAGAAGACTGGGGACCAATCACAACTCAGCAGATTGTGGTGCAGCAGGAGGGACCTCAGGTAACCAGGCAACCAAATTAGCATTAGCCAATCAGTGGCGAAATCAATATCAATATATCAGATAACCTGTTCAACAAACCATCTTTTTATCTTTGGTTTGGGATTTGATATGATTATATCCAACTCATTGGATGTTTTCTATCCCCCAAGCCTTTTTTCTAGCTTCAATCAGTTTCTCTAAAAGAAATGTTGGGCATTATTATATCATATAATTTTATATTTTTAATTCATGATATATCTGCTTGACAGAAATTGAAATTTGAAATCAAATTGAAAGTGGATTGATATTGATCAACAGTGGAATGAAACAGGTTTTAATTGGGTTACAATTTGATAAATTTCTTATCTGATACAGCCTGTGATTGGGTCCCCTGCTCGATCACCCAAAGCATTACGAAAGGAAGCAAGCCCAGAGGAACCCCGAAAGACTGCAGAATACCAGGCAGCGGTGGAACTAGAGATGTGGAAAGAATCTCAGGAACAGATGTTTGAGAATCAGGTCAGGATAAATTCTCATACCTAACAAAAAGTACTGTAGATCACACCAGGTCAGGATAAATTCTCATACCAAACAAAAAGTACTGTAGATCACACCAGGTCAGGATAAATTCTCATACCAAACAAAAAGTACTGTAGATCACACCAGGTCAGGATAAATTCTCATACCAAACAAAAAGTACTTTAGTTCACACCAGGTAGAATAAATTCTCATATTCATGAGAAAACTTTCGTGAATTGTTATTTGTTGTTGAAGTCTTCTATATATAAGAGTTTATTCACAACAACTAAATTTTTGTGAATGGCTAGTCTTGTGAGATTATGCGTAAATAATGTTCTCACAAATAAAATGTGATTTATAGTGTTATCCCTTCACAGCTGCATACTGTCATATGTATCCAGAACAAGGAAGTATACTACCCCAGGAAAAAAAACTGTTTTAGTTGAAAAGTGGAGAAAATGTACAATGATGTTCTGGAGTTGAAAAAAGAAAAAAACCTTGAATTTTAGTAGAAATTTGCTTGGGGAAAAAACATAAAAACCCCTGCAAGACTCAAACCCATGATATATAGATCAACATTACACATTAACCCGCTGAGCTCTCCAGCTAGACAGGAAGGTTTCTGAGGACAAAGAGTATATTACTGATATATATTTTCCGTTAGTGTTTAAAAGGAATTCATTGTCTATGGTAATGTGTTATTCCTCTTTCAACATATTGTAACACACTTGTATACATCAAAGATTGTCATTAGTTTTTAGTTTTATACTTACTGCTGAGTTCGTAGGTATAGAGGGGAGGAATTATACCGATTTTGAATGTTAGTCTTACAATATATCTCATAAAGGAATGGTAGTATCCTTTTTGCTACAAAACATGGCTTTTATGAATTCCAGTTGAGAATAAATACTAGGGGAAAGTGTAGATATTTTGGAAGTCAATAAAAAACATTATGTCTTGAGTTTCTATTGTTATTTGTTCTAAATTTAAACTTATTTACAAACTTAGTATATTTATAAACTGGAAAACACCTAATTATATATGCACATATATATACTAAGCTCTGATTGGTTGATTTATATATATGACCTTCACAAACATTGCTCTGAAAAATGCCAGCATCCATGTTGTTTGATCTGCAAAATCAAGTCCCATTGAGACCTAGTTTTCTGGTAAAAGTTATGGATATAATTAAAAGATTGTAAACAAAATCAAAACCACTACAAAAAATTAATCAACTTCTATTGTGCAGAAAGGAAAGCATAAAATGCCAATGAAGCACAAACAAAAAAGGCAACAACCAAATTTACCAACTGTCCAAAGGTATAACACCATGTGTCTGAAATAACAACAGCATTGTCCAAAGTTGCAGCCTTTTACGTTACTTTATTTAAGTGTTAATATGTGGCATAAATAACAGGAAAAATCTGATGAAACCTGAGAACACAGTCTAGAATGTTCATGGAAACAATCGATATACAATATTGAGTGGTTAGATAATGAGTATTTCCAAAATGTATAAAGAGCCATCCAAAATATCAACACATTCCCCTAGTGCACTTCATTATAACTGATTTGTTGTCACTCTCAGTTAATTACTGTGGTTTCAGTAACTTGTTGGCAGCAAATTTTGTGGATTCATTTTAAAAAAAAATCTTAGTTTTATAAATATGTAATTTCAAAAGTTATTGTGCAAATACATGTACATCTATGTTCTTCATTTGGCTCAACCACGAAAACAATAGATATAGGTATTCTATGAAAAATTAGGAGATCACTGTATATTGATTTATTACTATTCGACAGCTGAAGCAGAAAGAAATGATGTACATGAAGGCCTTGGCAGAGGAATGGAAGAAGAGAGACAGAGAACGGGAAATCATCATGAAAAAGAAGGTAGTGTTTATTAATCTAGTGATTAGAGACAGAGAGTGGGAAATCATCAGGAAAAAGAAGGTAGTGTTTATTAATCTAGTGATTATAGAGACAGAGAGTGGGAAACCATCAGGAAAAAGAAGGTAGTGTTTATTAATCTAGTGATTATAGAGACAGAGAGTGGGAAATCATCAGGAAAAAGAATGTAGTGTTTGTTAAACTAGTGATTATAGAGACAGAGAGTGGGAAATAATCATGAAAAAGAAGGTAGTGTTTGTTAAACTAGTGATTATAGAGACAGAGAGTGGGAAATCATCCTAGAGAGACAGAGCTGGAGAATTTACTTTCGTGTCTGGACTTTGTGCAATCTAGTGAAACAGGACCATAAAACAAGTAACATTTTTTTCTTTCAGATTGCAGAATACACCCAATCTGAGGAGAAGCTGAGGAAAACCTTGTTAGATCTACAGAAAAGAGAGAAACAGCTAGCAGCCAATGAACAAGAGGTAACTGCCCCCCCCCCCCCCTCCCAAAAAAAAACCAAACCAGATTTAAAGGTTTATTATGTGTTCATGTATTAATATGTGCTGAAGTTTAATCATGATTTGAAATACATAATCTACATCAAAGGATTACTGATTATTAACAGATCTTATTCATATTTCTCAAAATAATTCGATCTTCCAGCTACAATGTATCAATTGTGTAGAGGGTAAAATATTGAGGTTAATTTTAACGTTATGTGAATTTATGGTTGAAAAAAAACATGAAAGAATAATTGCATTCCTCTTTTAGCATATTCAAAATTTTTCAATTATATCACATAGGTTCGAGTTTACTAAACTATGTCTCCATATGAGTGAAAAATTCTCGAGTGGGATGTTAAACAATATCCAACCAACCAACTACTACTTAATAGTAAATTCAAACTCAAGCAATATAATTGCGTGTGAGCTGAGCCAAAGGCTTGAGGTTCTGTCTGTCTGGCTTAATCATTTCACATATTCATATCTGCAAAAGCCACGGTACAAAATATTCTTTATGAAAGGGGGTTCAAATGTATTCAAAGAAAGGGTCAAGCCCCCTCCCAAGGGGAGATGATTAAGAAATAGGGAAAGTAATGAGGAAGGAGCTATACAAAGTCTTCTGAAGATAAGAGTATGCTGGAAAATTCTTTGAAAATATCTTTTTCCTAGAGCTGCAATGGTACAATATACCTATTAAATATTCAAACATTCTCAAGAACTACAAGGGAAAATGTCAAATTAATATGGAAGTTTCCTAGTGTAGATTTGAGTTTGTTCAAACCATGACACTCGGGGCAAGGGTAGGGCCATATTTGAGATTTGATATATTTGATTTGGAAAATGCAATTGTTTAGGTGAATGATCTGGTTCATGGGTGTGCTATGTTGTGATGAATTCACTTCAAAGTAAACTAGTATTGTATACAGCATTAACTTCAGTTTACTTGTTTCCCTATTATGACTTGCATCTGTATAGGGTGTTGAAATAAAAAATTGAGTATGAAAAGGAATGGAAGTAATTTTTTGTGTAGAAATCATAATAATAAACAGGATCAAAATCAAAGCTGTACACTATAAATAGCGATGGTGAGCACTCTTACGGGTCCTGTAATTGCATCTCAGAAGCACTTTAGCTTCCTTTCAAATTAATGTGCAATGGAGTTGGATGATTTAGATCATTTTTTTTTTTTGTAGATGATTTAGATCATTCTTTTCTTTTTCTTTTTTTTTGTAGATGATTTAGATATTTTTTTTTATATTTTTTTTTTTTTTTTTTTTTTTGTAGATGATTTAGATAATTTTTTTTTTTTATTTTAATTTTTTTTTTTTTTATTTATTTTTTTTTTTTTTGTAGATGATTTAGATATTTTTTTTATTTGTAGGTGATGAGGCAGCGGGGAGAACTGCAGAGAGAACATGACAGAAAACTACAGGAAATGAAGGATGCCTCACACAGGATGAAGGAAGATTGTCTCCACCAGGTGGAGCTAGAGAGGTTTGTAAACTAATTAGCATAGCATCAAACATTGACTTCCTCTTTTTGGTGATACATTATCTTGTGTTTGTTGATGTTTGTATAGCTGTATTATTGAAACACTAAAATTTATGACTTTACATTGTTATCAGTTGAAATTGATTAACCTGGATCCTCCAAGAAGTTTTTATTATTCGCCTCATGGTCACAAATTGACACGATTTCTCATTTATCTGTTTTGTCATCATTTGACACAATTTCTCATTTCTCTGTTGTCATCATATGACACAATTTCTCATATATCTGTTTTTGTCATCATTTGACACAATTTCTCATTTATCTGTTTTGTCATCATTTGACACAATTTCTCATTTCTCTGTTGTCATCATTTGACACAATTTCTCATTTCCCTGACACATCTTTTTAATCTAATTGTGAAAGATCTTTATTTCTATAATAAAAAACAAGGTCAACCTCAAACAATCAAAATTCATGTCTGTGTTCTTTTGAAAATTTATTGCAAGGCTTAAAACACAGATGAACAAATTGTAGATAATTTTCAATTTTCCCCCAGTATAGATTAGATCATACATGTACTTTTAGCCAAAATGCAGAGTTTCAAAAGAAAAAAAACAACTGATATAATTATGAAAATATATGGAATAGTATGTAGTCCAAGTTTGGGAAAAAGCGAAGGCACATGTCAGGGTAATGAGAGTGCAACAGGTGACATCAAGGGTGCCGAGTTAAAAGTCATGGAGAATAAAAAAAAATTAATTTTTTAAATTTTATTTGGCTAAAACTTAATTCTGAATTCTTATTTCAGATATTGTGTTTATCATTTATGGGTTTTTTGTGGTTTTTTTTCTTCTTCATAGAATGAAAGTTCGAGAGATTGAGGGAATTGTGGATCGTTACAAAACTGAGGTAATGCTATATAAAGTGTCGTCATTCAATTATTCAGAAAACTTGTTCCTGATAAGTGAAGTAAGGCAGTGGAATTTTTATCAAGTTTGATTTTTGTTATTTTAGATGAATGAGATGGAGAAGAAATATAGGGCCCTAGAGAAAGAGTTTGCTGTGTTTAAAGAGCAACAGAACAGCAAACCTGAGGTCCGACTGCAGTCTGAAATCAATCTGCTAACACTAGAAAAGGTAAATTCTTAACAGGCAGTAAACCCGAGGTCTGACTGCAATCTGAAATCAATCTGCTAACCCTAGAAAAGATCAATTTTTTTCATATTCAGTCAGGCCTCATTATTGAAAACTCCATGGGACTGAGAAAAAACTTTGAGATATCCGGGGATTCGATATATCGAGGGTAAAATACTTAGAGAATAAGTGATTAGGACTTCCGAATCACTTCGACATATCCAGGGTATTCAAGATATCAGTGTTCAAGATACTGAAGTTCAACTGTATTACATATTTAAAAACAGATTTTTGATCAATTTATCCTCACTAAAAAGAACATATATATATATATTATTATAATTCTACCCAAGGTCAGCTACTTGTACAAGGCCAATATTCAATTAAACAAACACTGCTGAAGATTAATCAATACTTATTGTGAAGATCTGTAAATGACATCATGTTTATGTAGGTAAATACTGCAAATTTTACTTTTATGTAGGTGACCATTTTATATAGGTCACTTCAGCCCTTCAGGTGATATATTGTGATCTGTTTCATCCATTGTCGGTCGTCGTGTCAACATTTGAACATTTTCAAATTCTTATCAGATGCTATGAAGGCAATTTTTCTTTTTCACTAAATTAGGCGTTTAGCATCATGGGATAACCAAGACAACATTTTCATTTTTTTATCCTTGATCCCCTTTTGGAATGAGCCAAAACCTTAAAAACTGATGGTCTTTAAAACTCTTATTTCCTGATGAACATCTAGTAGACAAAGTGTATGCATATGCATGTTAAACAAGTAGGCCTCTATAAAAAGTATGATATTACTAGTACTGACTGATAGTTTCAGACCCTAGGGCAGGGCTGTATGGCTCACATTCTGAAATTACATTACAACTTTAGACTTTTAACCATTTGGCTAAGGTTAAGATCACTATTTAAAACAGCAGTTAGAAATATTTGACCATGTCACAGTTTCGTTTTTATATGCCCATCTTTTGACAGGTGGCATTATGATGTACAGGCTTTCCATTTGGTATGTCCTGTCGGTCTGCTAGCTTTTTTGTGTCCTAGTCATATCTTGCACACTGCACAGCATAAGACTATCAAACTGGTGAGCTGACATATCTAAGAAAAGTTGTGTCATGAGTCTGATGACTTAAAATATACTTCACGGTGGAGTCCTGGAATTTTATAGCTATACTCGTGTCCAGATCATATCTTGCACACTGTGAGGTCTAGGACTATCAAATTTTATCAGTTGGTGTGTCTTGGGAGGAAAATATGTCATGAACCAAAATTAGGTCACTGTGGCCTCATTTTCAAATTGTTTTTGACAACATCATAGCTTGTGACTTTAAGCATGCAAACATAGATATGTATCATATACATGTAGTTGCATATCATTTACATGTAATTGCACTTTGAGAGATAGTAAAACCGCATACCTTTTGACCATATTATGTGTCATGATATTAAACCATGGAGATTTGGTCGATGTCAAAATTAGTAAAGAAAGTTACAAAATATTACTGCTTTGCTATGGAGTGACGTTAGGGATACGATTGACTTGGATTTGACATGGACTACAAATGACCAGGCAGTATGTCTTCACTCTGAACCAAAGTCATTAAGCTAAGATCAAGTCCTTTAATGAAGAACCTGTTCAGGTGATAATTTTGTAATGGGGGACCATTATAAGTCAAGATTGTTACTTTTAATTACAGAAGGCTTTCAATATCCAGTTCTCAGGAAAGATGCACTCGTTGCACCATCAATATCCAACAATTTTAATGTTAAATTTTTTTTGTAGCACGATACTTGAGTGACTATAAAGGCTACAGGCTTCTTATTTAAATAAAGTTATTGAATTTCTGTAATTCAATCACAAAGAATCAGAATTGTTTTCTTGTAAAGTTAAAGTTGGTCATTTTATTTCATGTAACCCTCCCTCCTAAATGAATTGATTTGTTTAAGGATTTTGATTATTCTGTCACCATAAGAGATAAAATTATTTCCTTTGTAGGTGGAGCTGGAGAGGAAGATTGATGCTTTGTCAACCTCCAAGTTACATTACAAACAGCAGTGGGGCCGCGCTCTAAAGGAACTGGCACGCCTAAAACAGAAAGAGCAGGCATCAGCAAAGGCAGAGCTCAAACGACAACAACAGGAGCTGGAACACATGCGACTGAGATACCTAGCGGCAGAGGAAAAGGAAGTGGTCAGCTCTGAAAAGAAAGAGCTGGAGGAACTAAAGCATGAATTGTCCAAGTAAGTAACTCGTTAAACATCCGATAGTTCTTATTGAAGTTCATCTTGGTCACATGTGACGTACAAATTTTAATGAACTAAACAATTGCAGCTACTTGAGTATGTTAGGTTGATTACATACTTTGATGTGAAGTTAGTTTTCATTTGGTTGGGTTAGGAGACACCTAGGGGTCCTCATGTCCGACTGATTTGCACCTCCATATCAGTGATCAGAACGTGTGCATTTTGCATCATATCATTGTCAGTTGAAATACTGTATACTGAGAAGTAATTTTCACCCTTATACATTCATTTATACCAAGTTTTGAATTGGCTTAAAGTTGTTGCTTATTTTAACATAAGAAATGAATTAATACTCACCGAATAGTCAATTTGCCCATTTAGAATTTGGGCAAATATAAAATGGGAGAAATTTCCATGTTATACAGTATACAACACTTCATCTAGTTTAGTCCAAGTGTCAAGGTCATATTAGGAATTAATGTTCCTTAATCACATCAATTAGGATGATGAAAACTTTTACATATAATGTATTGTAGTGATAAAATCATTGCCATATTAGTTACTAAAAGTTTCATACAATCTCAGATTAAAGAAACTTGAAGAGCACAAAGGTAAGAGCATGTCAGACACCAGTCCGAGGGATGGAATGTACCCCCTACAGCCAGATCTAGACTACAGTCTGGATGACCACATCACGCGGCTGATCGAGGAGCGGGATACTCTTCTTAGGACAGGGGTGTACTCCACACAGGACAAAATCATCGCAGAGCTGGACAGACAGATCCGAGAATCCATTACTCAGAAGAAGACTAATGCCTTATAGCAATTCCACAGTGTCTACTCCATCGGGGGGAGTATTCTGGCCAAACACTGAAATTTTAACTACCACACGGCAAACAGCACAAAATATGCTGGACGTAGCACTGAATAGAAATTTTCAACCCAGTCATATTTTATTAATCTGCAGGTGCTTGTTCTATGTATGAAGGTTTGATAATACAGGTGCTTGTTCTTTATGTGGAGATTTGATAGTGAACACTGGCACAGGTGTCAGTTATGGTTCTCATTGGTTGTTGTAAGTAGATGTAATTATGTAGTCAGACCTTATTATTCAATCTTGGTAAAAATCAACATGTCTGAAAAAAAATTCCTGTAGTGAAGTGGTTTTCAAATAATTTGATGGGAACACTTTTTTTAATTCAATTTTTCTTAGATTGCAAATAGGTATCTATTAACCTATACTTATATTTTTCATTTTGAGGGTTTCGATACTAATTCCAGCATATTTCCTATAAACTTCCATGAGATAGATAGAATGCATTTGTCTGTGGTATGCTAGTAATATTTAGTAAAAACAATTGAATGAGCCATATGGAAATGCTTGATATACTGTGTATGTAGAAACATATAGATACACGACACGACACAGGATTTTTTTGATTGCATTCATTAACATCTGATGCCATGAAGCTACATTTGCTAACAAAAGAATTTTTATTTCTTGTTCATCTCTGATCTGTTTCCATGTAGAATCTCTGTTAGTATTATTTTTAACAAAATATTACTCAAATTTCTCCATATTTTTCTGTAAACAATTCTTTAATATTTACAGTGTAATCTCAGTTTTCATTTCTGTCTGACCTCCTTTAACCTTGTCCTCTGCAATGTCGAACAAAAATAAATCAATCTTTTATTTTCATTAAGAACATTTTTTGTTCAGTACTTTAACAAATTTTCCCTTAGAAACTATCACAACAAGATACTCGGTAAAGTGGGCATCGATGAGGACAAGTTTGATAGATTTGAAAACAAATTACTGTATACATGAATGTGCTTATTTTAGTAAAATTTTATTGTAGTACTTTTCACTGGAGCATAGTTAATGTTTACTGCTAAAATACTAGTTATTGTATGCTTTTCTAGAAGGATGCGAGTTTAAAATTCTGTTGATTTATGATTGAGTAACCTATATTTTGTTGATGTTGGAATCTGGGCAAATGTTTGTGTATACAAGCACAAATACAATTGTAGTATGTGAAGTGTAGTGTTAGGTGTCTTCATTGTGTGTTACAGATCCATGTGTAAAAAGTTTATTTTCAGCAAGGCAAATAATACAGTGCGCCCTCGATATATTGCCCTCTGTTATAAAGTGTGTACAGTACTCCCTTGATATATTCCCTCTGTTATAATGCCACCCACGCTTATTGCCTGAAAATCCTAAAGAACGGATTTCTTCCCATGTTAATACCTCCGTTATAATGTCAACTCCGCATAATGTCATATGCCACTGATTTTCACAGACAAATGGCTCAATTTTGTAGGGTTTACCCTCAATAATAATGCCAATTACCCAACACCAATCGATAATCACACCTGTACTTTTGAGAGTGATGCAGTGAAATGTGACAGACTACACAAGGTATTCAGGTTAATCAAGAATAATTGTGGAATAAAACTTAAAATTATCCAAATGTCTATACAGAGAGTAGCCCATTTGTTCGCTCAGTGAATTGTCAGTAATGGCGAATTCGATATATTGCCACCCTTGCTTTATTGCTTAAATCTTGAACAAAAGTTGGCAATATATCGATCGATCGAGAGAGAGCACTGTACACATTTCCATTGTTTATTTTGTAATGAGAAATTAGTTTGCTTCAAATATAGTAAAGTGTAGTTATGATGAAACAGCAAGAACCAGAAATACCTCCGTAATATGCTCTATCCAGTTAGAATAATTATAGCGTTATTTCCTTTTTATGGGGAAAATGAATATTACAACAGTGAAACCTGTCTAATCAGACATGCACTGGGAAACAATTTTTTTGTCAGAATACACAGTGTGTCAGAATGAACAGTATCAAAAAACAATGAAAATAAGGGTCAGAATGCCCAGTCAGACAGATTACACAGGTGGTAGACTAAGCAGTTTTCACTGTATCTTTTAGCCAAGTGTTTTGGGGAAGGTGACTGAAAACCCTTGACTATAGAAAAAGGAATATTGTATCATTATAAGGTGTCCATAAGGTGAATTTTAGTTTACTTGTAGAATACTCTTAATAATTCGAGTTTTTTCCACATTTAGCAAAAAAAAAATTTTTTTTAAAAACTGATATTTTAAAATTAAGACTGTAATTTTTCATAAAACACTGTAGATATTTTCCCCATGTGAATTATACATAAATAACTTGGTTATGGACCCCCCAACCCACCCCCATAAGTAAATACAATAAGAACTGCATATTAGGTCACATGATGGGGTAGACACATGAGATATGTATAAGTATCAATGATATTCAACTTCATTTAAGCTCCTTGTTTGTGACATTGTAAAGGCAGTTGGATGATGAGAAAGGTTCAGCTGTTTGAAGTATTTAAATATTTATTCATTTTGCAGCATGTACAAATTATATTTGTAAAATTTAGAAGAACATGAATGTAAGTATGTTTATTTAAGCAATATTGTGATATGTAAATAACATGCTATATATGATAAATATGTTGTTAACTTGTTTGTAACATTTTTGAACTGAAACATTAAAATTTTAATGAAATTTCATCTTCACATTTTGAATTAGAATTGACTGTTATATATCTTTTAGTTGTAAATTGTAGATGGTATAAGTATTTGCATCTAGTATTATATACATTTTATATGAACCTGGGCCCCTTGAAACTCCCATCAGGGGCTCTACCAACTGAGGTACATAACATTGGTGATCAAACCCATCTGATTGCCACAATCCTCCCTTCTTAAATATTTTCACACCTTGAAGACATCAACCCAGAATCTCTGACCCCTGACAGGCAGCTCCTGGGGATGGTTTATGGATCTCTGTCCCCTGACAGGCAGTTCCTGGAGCTACAGATCTCTGTCCCCTGACAGGCAGTTTCTGAGAATGGTTTACAGATCTCTGTCCCCTGACAGGCAGTTCCTGGGGATGGTTTACAGATCTCTGTCCCCTGACAGGCAGTTCCTGGGGATGGTTTACAGATCTCTGTCCCCTGACAGACAGTTCCTGGGGATTGACAGTGTATTAAACAGGAAGGAAGAAAATTCAATGGATAAGACAGGGATTTAAACACAAAGTAGTCTGCTGGACCCTCTCAGAATAATTAGAGATAATAGTTCTTGTTTAAACATTACATTTATTAAGATCAAATTTCTAGCACCAGTACATTGTATAAATTCTCCTGAGAATACTGCTTGCTACACTGGGTGTATAGACCACAGTGAAGCAATCCATGGCATTCTGGTCAACCATTACACGTTGTTGACAATGTTGATCAAAGTTTTGGAAATTTCCATTGCAGACTGGACAACAGGTGATTCTGGGTAGATGTCAAGAGGGTTTCTGCCATTTTCACAGCATTCTGTGATCAACTGAAATATTTTGATAAACACACAATTAGAATATATTTGCTTTTAAAATCATATCAAGAACTAATTAATTAAAAATATGATTAATATTTACAGCACCATCTATAAATAATATAAATTGAATTTTGAGGAAATGGTCTGTAACTATCATGTTTTACATACTGGGTCCACAGGAAGATGACCCAGGACTGGTATCCCATGGCTGTTGGCAAGGGAGGCAACTCCACTTCCTGGGAAGAGTTCAGACATCTCCTGATAAAATGAATGAATTTAATACCACACATACTAAGTTTTCTACTAGATAATGTTCATCAGCTGACAGTTAAAACAGTTTGATGATGTGAGCAATATCTGCTTCAAAAATGTTTAGTGTATTTCTTCTCCAAATCAATGATTTAGAACTTTGTTTTAAAAAAAAATCAGTTTAGTCTAGGCCCTGCATTGAAGATGTGGGAGGCTTGCAGTTTTCACTGTCTCTTTGTGAGAACCATTCCTCCAGCAGACTGAAATAATATTTTACGGTGACAACTGCCATCATAGTGCATATCCATTTTTGAAAATTTTCCAATATTAGAGTTATGAGACTGGTTCTCACAACAATTTCCTGCATTTTCTGTAACTTGGAAAGACTTTTAGATCACATGATGACACAGTCCTTGGGGGTAACAACTCTTTCTATGTGCCTAACAGCTTTACTATGCAAGAGTAATGGGTCTTATTCATTATTTTTATTATACTGTATGATATAATTCAATGAAACTGGACAGGAAATACTATGCTACATGATTACTGACTTTTGCTGGGGTTGATATAAGGAATTATTGATCCAAGAAATATGATGTTGACTGAGGCAAACATATAGTATAGCAAAAAGTCCCACCATAGAATTGTTATGGTTAAACTGTTTTCACCCTGTATATCCATTAATTAACAATGTGTGCACACAAACCTACTACAGCACGGACTGAGATGAAACAGCTTGTACTGTGTGCTTTGGACTGGAGTTAGTATTATCAAATGTGGTAAGAGTAACTTTGCTCATGATATTGTTTGGCATTTTCAGGATAATAGTTGAACCAAAGGTTACCTCACTTTAATATGACATAATGTGTGTTAAACCTCACCTAAGGTCATTTGCACTAGGTTGATGTTATTACAAGGTAAATTTTGAAACTTTAGACATATTAAGATGACCATCCTTGAAGATTTAAGACAGTGCCTTTTTAATGGTCCCAAAAGCTACGAACATGATAGAGAAATAGACAGTGAAATTCATATAATTGGATGTGCACCAAAATTCAAATTTCAGATTAGACAGGAAGTCAGGATTGAGTAAAAATGTGGAAAAAAGAGATAAACATGGATAAAGAGCATAGAGTAAAAATGTGGATAAAAGAGTAAAAATGTCGATAAAAGAGTAAAAACACAAAGATAAAAGAGTAAAAATGTAGATAAGAGAGAAAAACAATACAGTTAAATATGAATAAAAGAGTAAAAATATGGATAAAAGAGTAAAAACACAAAGATAAGAGTAAAAATGTGGATAAAAGAGAAAATGTGGATAATGGAGTAAAATTGTGGATAAAAGAGTAAAAATATGGATAAAAAGAGTAAAAATATGGATAAAAGTAAATATGGTTAAAATAGTAAAAATGGGGATAAAAGAGTAAAAATTTGGACAAACTAGTAAAATCATGGATAGATGAGTAAAGACTAAAACTGTGGATAAAGGAATATCTGGAATAAAAAGTATGGTTAAAATTCACAAGAAAAAGAATTTCACAGGTTTTGAATTAGACAGGTTTCATTGTATACGAGCATCAGTTCAACATCACCAGCTTGTTTAGACTTTTTATCAATCTACTCATTCATATAAATAGGAAAGTCATGTCACGAAAATAAATGTACATGTGTTTTACACACTGTAACTGACCTTACAACATGGACAGACATATCCACCCATATTTTCCACAATCCCAAGGACAGACACTCCCATCTTCTTACAGAAACTGATTTCCTTTTTAACGGTTGCTATTGCTACCTCTTGACGAGTTGTGATGATAATGGCACCATCTGGTTTCACATTTTTCAGAAGTTTTACAATTGCCATGTGTTCATCACTTGTCCCTGGGGGTGTATCTTGCCAAATTGAAATATACAAATTATTTTTAGAAAAAAAATAACTACAAGAAAATATCAAAAATGTTTAGAAAAAATATATATTCAGTCTATGCTTGCAACTCACCACATATTAGAAAATCCAATTTCCCCCAGAATGTATCCTTTAGAAATCTTTTGATTAATCCTGAAAAGATAAGACATTGTGTCATGTTTAATTTTAGAGCTACATGAAATGTGATTTCTTTCCTCATACAATATTAGTCATGAATGCTGTAAATGATTCTGTATAATTACCTGTCTTCCTTGGCCCACGGAAAACAACCGACATTTTATCTGATTCGAGCAAAGAGCCTACTGACACGACCTTGATGTTTTCACTGGGAGATCTGTTAAATAGATAATTCTTGGCTATATAAACGCTTTCAGATCAGAACTACAGATATCATTCATACAATTATAAGTGATTTCAATATAAAAGGATGTATTTCCTTCAGTATCAACAACTTCACAAACGACTTCTCTACCTGTACATGCAAAAGAATATTTCATAATTTTGAATATTTGCTATGTTTATCCATGATTTCAAATATTTGTTGATTTTATGCAAGGTTTTGAATATTTGCTTTGTTTTATTCATGATTTTGAATACTTGCTTTATTCTAATTTGATATTTGCTGTATTTATTCATGATTTTGAATATTTGCTATGTTTTATCCATGATTTCAAATATTTGCTGATTTTATTCCTGATTTTGAAGATTTGCTTTATTTTGATTTGATATTTGCTATATTTGAGAGGGGTGTGTTTCCTAAGTGATGATGTATGGTATTGTACATGCTTTTCAAAATAATTTTCAGAATCAGGATGTACTATATTTTTGCAGTTACTGATCACTCAATCACAAGTAAACCGAGTCAGTATCAAATTCCTTATGTCTGAAATCAAATATCACTACTACTGATGATTAAGTTACTGTCTGACATAGTCCTAAGTGAATACTTATACCCACTTAATGCAATCACTTCCATATAATAATCAATTACATTTATATACCCAACACTTCCATTTATATATATCCAAAACTTACATCAACACATCTCCCCAGATTGAAAGTACTCCAAATTACAACCTCCTCCCCTTAATGTACTGCTTGGTATGGAAGAGAAAGCATGAACAGGAACATAGACATTATGAACTGCACTTTGTGCATTGAGGAATAAGATGAAGAAAAGATTCAACATCAATGTGACCGATGTCATTGTTGAATATGATACAAATATAATGACTGTTATGCTGAAGTACCGGTTAGGAAGTGAACATATCCTTGTGCAAGACAGCTATAAAACACTCCTCTTTAACCCAATGTAAATTGTAGGAAAATATTAGATCCCTGGGTCAGAACAATGTGAACATCATTAAATGATAATGAAGTTTTGTACAAAATTTCAAGGTTATTTCATATGCCAAATAGAGGAAGTGTTCATAAGCTATTTTACACCCTGCCTCCAACTCTTAGATCCACTACTACTTTAAGGATAACAATTGGATCCTCCTGTAATATGCACATCTGCAAATGGCAATGAAGCAATGTACAAAGTTTCAAGTTTATCCAATAAGCCATATAGGAGACGAAACATTCAGAAGATTTTATGACATACAAATGGACAGAAATTAACAAAATAGGTCTCTTCCCCCCCCCCCCCCCCCCCTTCGAGCATGCTGGAAGAGGAGACATAAATTACATACCCAACACTTCCATGCAATTATCTACATTTATACACCCAAACGTTCTATACAATAATCGACATTTACATATATATACCCAAAACTTACATTTTAAAAAATCTACATTTATATACCCAAAACTTACATAAAATAAACTAAATGTTTAAAACTTACATTAGAGGTTTCCATCCATAAGGTGACTGTACAATTGGCTTGTTTTCTACATTAAACAGTTTTGGAATACTGGGTCCACAAATATCTAGGTCAATCACACCCACTTTCATTGACTGACATTTAGCCAGAGCCAATGACAACAAATAGGTAACAGTTGATTTTCCAACACCTGTGAGAAAATGTGAAGATAAAATCACGGCAAAGAATATTATTGAGGAGAAAAAATAAAAATTCAAAAATTTAAACTTATTCATTTTATGACGATTTATAAACAAACTAGTTCCACAACATTTATTATTGCTGTGGACTTAGCTTTTTCCACATGGTACAAGTATGCTGTCACAAGAAATCAGAATTCTGTACCAGGTATTGAAGAAATTATGCTAATCTATGTTCATGATTTAATCAAACATATTAATTCTATTGTCATATTATTTATTAAAATGAGGCAATTTAAGTACACACTATCAAGCAATCATGATGCATGTATTGTCTAAAAGTGTTGGAAAATCAATTGAATTCTCTTAAGACTTTGTTTCATACTACAGAATTTTAATGAAATACATGTTACACCTTCATCTCTACATCATTATAACAATTTGTCATTTGGTCATAATTAGTCCCCTACTGGCTTTGCTCTCGGTCTGTCCGTCGTGCTGTCCATCTGTCTGTCATTCCAAATCAGTTTTCAAGACTTTTCTCCACATTAGATGAAGATATTCAACTGACATTTTATATGATTTTGACTTATTACAGATCAAGTTTCAGTTTCGTTGCACTTGACCTACTTTTGACTGAATTATACCCCTTGATGAATGCTTGAGGTTTTGTGACCCCCCCCCCCCCCCCCCCCCCTCCCAATGGATGAAGATATATTGTCTATCGTTCAGAAAAGCCAGTTTTACACACTGTTGTCGAATTTGGTGCAATACATGATGGTTAGGCAATATGGAGGTACCACACTGTATTTACATGCCTCCTTTTCCAGATAGAACCAGTATCTTGTGTTTGATAGCACCCATCCTGATGTCAATAACTTCTTGATCTGGGTCTTCTCCACCTAAAAAAAAAAATGGAAATTAGCCTCTTCAGAAGATGGGGCCTTGATGGATTTCATAGTCAATTACCAGCAACATTAAACAACATTAGCTGCACTTCATTTGCTAGACTTTCATGTCTTCAAATTTAGTACAAGTACTTGAGTGTACATGAAATATATTGATGCATTATATAACCAGTATACAGTGTTTTGCTTTTGTGGCAGAAGCACTGTCACAGACTCTCATATTTCAAGATTAAACTTTCTTTGAATACATATTAAAATTCTCTCATGCATGATTACTTTTCTCTCTAAAAACAGTTACACTAATAAATAATTTAAGTCATTTACTAATTCAAACATCTATGGAGTGCTAAATTAACATATAACTGAAAATATCTTTTATCAATTCAATTAAAGATCTCGTCAAATAATTAATGAGATCTTCAATTCTGAATTATTGCATGTATTAATTGAATTGTTGATAGCATTAATTATTCTGTTGAATTGATACATGCTATAATTGAATGGTTGCTCTCTTCAAATTAATTGATTATATCAACAACTGAATTGATGTGCACTACAATTGAAGAGAGCAATAATTAAATTAATGCACACAAATATTGCTTCAATTGAATTTATCATTAATTCAATTGATGTCACAATAATTCTTTTAGAGAGGGCAATTAATTAGAGACAAAAGTGTATTTTCAATTCAACACTCCACAAAAGTGTATTTTCAATTCAACACTCCACTACTGAATTATTGATCTCTTTAATTGAATTGTTGCTCTCCATAAAGGAATTGATGCGCACATGAATTCCTAATACAAAAGCATTGTAAATAATTATAGATAGCTTCAACTGAATTAAAGAGATCAAATCATTTGTACTGAGCTCCAAATTATATTTGCGAGCAATAATTCCACCACATTGATGTGCACATTAAATCGCTCTCATCAATTGAATTGATGTGCACATTAATTCAATTATTGTGTGCAATAATTAAATTAATGCATGCATCAATTCAATTTATGAGATCAAAAACTGATTTGATGTGTGCATCAATTCAATTATTGCATGCATTAATTGAATAGATGATATCTTGAAATAATTAAAGATATCTTCAATTATTTCAGTTTATGTAAATTTGGTGCTCCATAATTTTCCTACCACTTCAAAAATTGTAAACATAGTGATCATTCCATTGAACAATTCAATATTTGGATAGAGAAACATAGAATACTTTGGCCCGATGACATTTGCACATTACAATACTGTACACTATGTGTTTTAGTTTACCTTGACTTCTGCACAATGCTTGCCCTGGACAACCATCACATACTGAACTTTTCCCAGCATCCTCCTGAGAAAGAAATATTTACTTTTAATGAAAATTTTAAAAAGTAAATACAGTTGAGCTTCGATATCTCGAATATCATGGATATGTTAAAGTGAGCTGAAAGTAGGTCCCAACTACATTTTTTTAATGTACTTTCACCTCAATATCTCAAACACTCAGATATCTCTATACTTTTTCTCACCCCAATGAGTTTGAGATAATGAGGATTGACTGCATAACAATATAAGAACTCAGATAGTAGGCTCAACCAAATTGATAAGTGGCTAAATACCCTTAGAAATTAGGCTGCATCATTCTAAAATCTGAAACATTCATGACTTTCAGTAATATAAGGCAATTAAAATCAAACCTCTCACTTCACTCATATATATAGAGAATCCCAGTGATTGTCCAAATGTTGAGCAAAGTGAGAGGTTTAACTTTAATCAGAGTGAAATCTTATTTGGGACAATTTGTTGTGATGACCAATAACCTGAGTACCTAGAACTCTGTTCAGGAACTCTGATGCAGTCATTCTACTACATAGCTATAGGATTCACCCTCTCACTCATACTGTACATCCATTACTATTACATTCCCCTCCATTTCAATGTGACTATTATTCTTGTCTACATAAATGATAGACCACAATTTCAGTATTGTTAAACTTTCGTAACTTGGTTCAATGTTTCATACACAGCATAGTGAAAAAAATTATACATGTATATCAGGCATTTGATATTAATATTATATTTTGTGTGTACTATATTCCACAATACAAGGGTTCTGACACATTTTACATGACCTGAAGGAGATTCAAAACCCTAGTATATGCAAAATGTGACATTATCATAATTATTATGATGACTAGAAAATTCTCCATCTCTTATTATAATGTTGCAGTAAAAGTCTGAGAATTCACGACAGACCTTTCTCATCACAGTGTTACAATAACTATACTATAACAATATCCATGAATATGATTTAGATGAATTCTTGGGTGTGTACTCTTCTAGATCTCAAATCCTTCTCCTTCAATAAAGCTAAATCCACCAACCCAAATCAACTCCATGCATTTTTAAAATCTTGCACTTGATTATCAAGCTTCATAACAAAAACCGTTTTGATAATTCCATAAAACCAAGTCATGAAGATCTCTTCTTTTTTTTTCATTTATTGTGTTTTTACTTTACATTATAACAAAATAACAAAGAGAGAGAGAGAGAGAAAGAAAGAGAGCATGAGAGGGATGTTTACATGATAATTTTTTTCAACCTTCCTAGGCCTCATAAAAAGATTCCTTTTTGTTTTGCAGATTTTATGTGCTAGTGATTACCTGCCAATGGGCATTTTCTGTTAATGATACATGTTTGACATTCAATGTATAAACATACAAAAACAAAAACAAAAATCTGAAAATTATTTCAAGGAATACAGGTTATTAAATGGGGGAAGGGGGGGGGGGTTAATTAATATCTTTGTAAAATAAAAAGGAAAAATCTAGATCCACTGATCAATAGATCCAAGATTTCTTTCATTCTTACCCCTACTTTTATATTGTGACAGAGTCGGAGTGGACTCCATATTGAAAAATGGGAATTCAGCGATACCAGCTGCTGTTACTTCTTTATCTACCTTTTACAATTTTATTTTGCGGGTCTACCTTCCAAGACAAGAGGATTCAGTTGTTGGATGATTAATCTACAAGTATATCATGACTAATATTGTGTTACTTTGACACCAATTGGAATTTTGTGTATTTGTGTGCTGACAACATGCAAAGAGAAATCGAATGGCAAGGAGGTGACCCAATTCAATGTGATGCCTCATTTCTTTGCTGTTTATGCGGCTACAGTGTGGTATTTGTCACTATCTGCTACAATAATCATCTGATAACTGAATCTTCATGTCTTGGAAGGTAGATCAGTTGTAAAAGGTAGGCAAAGCAGTGACACCTGCTGAATTTTTACTTTTCAACATGGAGTCCGCTCCGACTCTCCTCCGCACAAGTCACTATAAAAGCGGGAGTAACAGTCAGAAATCTCGGATTAATTATCTGCTCGAATGCACGTGGCCTTATCAGGGAGATAGAGGGTCGGAACACACCACCCTTGAATTAAGCAGAAAGTAAATCTATTTGCCTATTTTTATGCACTTTCAGTTATAAAATACTAAATGCCAGTCAACAGTTTTGATTGAACCCCATAAAAATTGCATGGACTCCACTTTTCTGGGAAAAACATATAAACGTGGCTGCGCTCGATTTCACGGCAGCTCCATCAACATATAAGGTAAAAAAAAAAAAGCTATAAGGTGAATAAAATTACGCTATTTGCTGGACATTCAACAAGTTTGTCAGATAGCTTTCCATGGAGATCTGAGATATCGCTGCTGGAATTCATATTGTCACCGGATATTTTGATTAGCTTGATAATTGTTGAAAAATAACCTGCATATTCCGATATATTTTTAAATTCATTATTTACAAAAATTAAAATTAGAACCAGAAATGATAATAACAAATATTTGTGTTTTTCTTTTCACAACAATGTAGTTTTAAAAGAACATTTATTTTATTTCTTTTGAAAAACTTGAGGTAACGAGTTCGATTTAGATATTCGTTTCAATATGGCGGCTTCCATGAAAGGCATGGATGTACTGGCCCGACTGGGACTGTGATTGTCACCACAAATAAAGGCACAAAGGCAGTAAATGATTCCTCAAATTGGTCTTTGTATGAGTAAAGCTTGTAATCAGCGTCCATCATGAAACGAAAACAGGTAGTCAATTTCATGAGTTGAAATGATATGGTTCCAATTTGACAATAACAGCCATGCCTAATTTCGGCTGAGATTCGACTCGGCTGAGTATTTGGACTAACGCCTTCACCGAATCTTAGAGCAGTCCTTCATAATTAATGTCTGGAAATTTGCATTCAGCTTCGGCCGGTTCTAGCAATTAATGTGCACTTGGGTGACACTGCGGTTTGCTTCAAATAAGGGATTTGACTGTTGATCTAATTCTCTCACCATTAATTTTGCATTGTTTACAGTCTAGGAATGAAAATACCAAAATAAAAACAGTCACTAAGTGTTTTCCATTCAAATGAGGAATTGATATGAAAGAGTTACTTCAAACATTGTTTCTTTATTACTGATATACGGTAAGTATGGGTAATTATTATGTATCACTAAATTATTACATATCACTAAAAAGAAAAATGGACTATAGGAACTCTTCAGTATCAGAAGATAAACAATTCCTTCATGGGAGTCCTCATTGGAACGGAAAATTTAGTGACTGTAATAAATCTCTAGGGCTAGTGAAAAACAGCGCATTATAACCAAACTTTGTTATATTCAATAAAATTTTCATTAATTTCTTCCCATATGGGAAAGAAATGTTGCCCTACAATAAGCATGAATTCATTATATATTTGTGTGTATGTTATAAGTGTTATTTTACTGTATTTCATTTATCCGATAAGTTTTACAAACTATGAAAAGTGATTGATGATGAGTTTTTACTTTGTCAGCAGTAAGTAAGTAGTTATTGTTAGTTGATGAATCCCTTTATCTCAGTCATCCATTACATGAAACAGGCTTAACAGCTACATGTTGCTCATGGCAAATGGGTTTAGTTGTTGAAGAACAGATGGATTCAGCAGCAACATGTTGCTTGCGTGTCTGACATGTACAGGATTGTACTGACCGGAAATATTAATGCAGGACTTGCGATGGATTGAATTACATTTGATATTCGACGTCATTGTCAGTTCATAGTTCATTGTTGATACAGGTAACATTAATTTTAAAAAAGAAATAAGAATTAACTGTCTTGTGTGTGTGATGTTGGGGAGGGGGGGTAGGAGTTGATAAAGCGATTGGAGCACATGGTAATTATAAAATTACCATGTTCTCCCATCACTTTATCAACTCATAACCTCCCCACAAACAAGACATTTTTCTTAATATTTACATTTTTTTCTTTCCTACGTAATATTCCTTTGATTACTTCTTCCAGTAGTCCACGGTCATGACAGTTATTGTGTATATGTTATTTAAACACACACACAAAGTTTGTGTCTGAAATTCACATCACAATAGGCAAATGATGTCACAATAGGCATATGAGAGTAAGGTGTTCCCTGAAATCTTAAACCCATTACCTACTTGGTAGTGCTGTGTACAACAGAATGTAGAGATACAACTATCAACAAAGATTATTGTGTGTATATCTTGAACAGGTTTCAAAGAAACATGACACTTAGTTTTTAACTCCAAAATCATTCCATATTTGCCAAAAAAAACTATACCATTTGCAAATTTTTTGGGGTATCTTTTTCATTTAATTTTGACATGGATATCCTGAACAGATTTCAAAGAAACGCAGCAACACCGCTAGCACTGTTGATGACAGTGCGAAAGGTGGGTCACCAGCACTTGTGGAAAATGTCTCTGAAGAATCTGACACAAATGACAGTGACATTGAGAGCATGGATAATGACCTTCAGACAGAGGCTCAGTCATCTGATGAACCACTAGGGAAAAAAGCAAAAATTTCCAAGAAGGATCTGTACAGACCTCCCACTAACGAGGAGTTGAACCAACTGAAGGAAACTCAGAATCTGTTTCACTCAAGTTTGTTCAGATTACAGGTACCCTTTTTTGTAGTGTAGATATAAGTTGAATTTTTATCATTTTTAATGAAATCTCTAGGTAACAAAATACTACTCTTACAATGAATTTGGTTGACTTTTATTCTATAAACAAACCAAGCATACATTATAGAGGTAAAAGTTACTAAACAAGTAAACCTATAACAAATAAGTTGTTAAAGGGAGAACACTCTTAACAGGTGAATGAACTACTGAAGGAGGTACAGGTCAAGGCCAGGCGACAGACACAGATAGAGAATGCCGTGGAAACGGTCACACAGATGATCAAATCTCTCAAGAAAAGTGTAGAACATGAGGTATGTGGGAACTTTACATTGATTTCTTGAAATTTCAATGTGTGTATTAAAGTAAATATGTATTTTATTGTTTTTAATGGCGCAGAATAATTGTCAGTGTTTCATTCTTCCATGTGAACACTGTGTGTATGTGTGTGAATCTTTAGCTGCAGTCACAGAAATGGCTGAAGAACATCCGAGTTCCTATCCATCAGAGACCCAAAGCAGTGAAGGGCAAGTTCCAGTTTGTACCCCCCGCAGAAATACTGACCACTGGTAGTGTTGTAACAGGGACGTGTATCAAACCTCACGTTACAGTGGACTTGGTGTTGGTCATACCAAAGGTATGGAAATTGGGATAGGTTGGAAAGGGAGGATTACTGATTTTAAAAATAAACATACGTGTATGCTTTTTTGTCTAGTGTTTACACTGTATTCATTTTTTTTTGGAAATACATTGTGGGCATGAACTGCGATACTTCACACCAGCATACTTCCATGAAGCATGTTAGTGCTATATATGAAATGTATGCCAGCATGAAGTATTGCATTTCATACCCACATGTATTTTCAAATTCTTATATTTTGACATTCTACTTTTAATTCTGTCGAAATTTTTAGACGTTAAAATAGACATACTTCAATTATTAAGATTCATATGCACGTTGTTCACAGTTGCAGAACATTTATAAGGAAATGGCTAATTACAACTGATAATTTGAAAGATATCAAAAGAAAAAACATTGGAAATGAACATGTAAATATAATCATTTTAGTGGTGTACATGAATTAAAGTACTGAGACAGACATCAAAATCAGATTAAAAATATTTGCAGTATCTGCAGAGTACATAATTTCTTAAAATTATAAAACATGAAGTTCAATCATATCAAAGATAAGTTGTTTAATCACACCCTTTTTCATAGTGAGATATTCAGTGCTAAAGAAATCTATGTAAATGATTTCATTTTGATAATATTTAGGAATGCTTTCAAGAGAAAGACTTCATGAATCATCGTTATCTTCGTAAGAGGGCAATTTATTTAGCTGTAATTGCCAAAAGGCTGCAGGAGATCCATGGCTTACAAAATCTGAAATACTCTTACCATAATGGGAATTCACTGAAACCCTGTCTGATTGTGGAATATCAAGGTAATATACAAACCCTGTCTGATTGTGGAATATCAAGGTAATATACAAACCCTGTCTGATTGTGGAATATCAAGGTAATATACAAACCCTGTCTGATTGTGGAATATCAAGGTAATATACAAACCCTGTCTGATTGTGGAATATCAAGGTAATATACATTACTTTATTTGAACTAAAAGCTCAAATGATATTTTCTGAATGTTGTTTGTCTTTCCCATGAGCCACTTAGCTAATTTTAATCACACTTGGCATCAAGCATCCAATAATAACACTCCACCCACCCCAGTCATCCAATCATAACACTCCATCCACCCCAGTCATCCAATCATAACACTCCACCCACCCCAGTCCTGCATAAGGGAGGTATGTCAGTCTGATTGTGGTTTAAAATTTAGCATAGAAATATACTGGAAAACTTTTTAATAATGTTCTTAAGATCCACAAGGGTATAATAGCTCAAACTAATATGCAAGTTTCCTCAGGTAATGTAGCCATTGGAGTTTCAATGGTAATTTTAGATTTTCTGTGAAATATACAGTGTGCAATGGCCAGGTGAGCAGTGTGATCCATGAGCCTCTTATCACAAATACCTGTACTAAGTAGACATGCTGTACAGTTCCATATGATACAATCACACACCAAGGTGACTCATTTTGAAAATGTCATTAAATATTTAGATGGTGAGCACAAACCAGTCTGCCTGAGCATCACTGCTGTTCCGGAGGATGGTGTGTTCAAGATGAACCGATTTCACATCAACAAGAATAATGTTCGACGTCAGTGGTTCATGGAGGAAGGAACAGGGAACTCTGACACAGGTAAACTAAGCAGAGTTATCTGTGAGGTCATGTTCTGGTGTCATGAAAAATGATTGGCAACCTAACATGGTTATGTCAACAAATGAAATTATTTGAATTTGTGAGTTTTTGGTTCGCATGAAAAATATGATAGGATTTTTTAAGACATCACGCTTGCTCGAGAGCCTTCCAGAGATCATGCAAAATTTTGCCACTACACCACCTTTCCAATCTCAATGGGCGAAATCAAATAGTGCCTATTGGTATTGAGCATTTCTTACAATTCAAGACTTTGAAACATTGAATTTAATTGATATTTGAAAGGCACAATATCATTTCTGTTGTTGATGTCATTGTTTATTATATATTTGTTCAATAGTTAAATAGCGATTGTTTGGCAAGAAAAGTTCATTATTTGCAGATGGATTTACTACAAAACAGATTTTACCTCAAAATTTGTGTCATACAATATCATTAAGTACTTACAAAATAACCTGCTCAAATTTGGTTTTCATTTATATCTATAGTCTCTTAGTTTCACCAAGAATCCTTATTTCAGATCAGTAGAAATAGAAACAGAAATACTAAATTGGATTGCACATTGTCACGGTTTGGTTCCAATTCCAAAAACACAAAGACTATTTCCAGTTTTGTTTTCAGTAATCCCAATCCCGATTCTCAATTAAGCAAAACGAAAGTAGCGTGTGCATCACGATGAAAATAACAGATTATGCGAAGAAACCCAGGCTAGGTAGCATTCATTGGAAATTGAATCTTGTTCAGAATTCCAATAACCTTTCTACATATCGCGTTGAACTTTTGAATTGTTAGACATTATTGAAAACAGAGAGTTAATGCCATATAATTGTTACATCATACATGAATAGAAGATACAACTTCTATAAACAAGTAGTGAAGCAGTTATATTCTTTTCAGCATTTTGCGTCTGCAATTTCTAGTTATTATAGCTTGTAAAGTAACTAGTCTTGAGGGGATATTATTTAACAAGAGGAGGGTACGTGTATGAACTTGTTAGGATAAGCAAATTCAGTCCAAGCTCTCATCTTTATTTCTTTTTATGTAAATAAACATAATTTGCTGACATTTTACAAATGATTGTAATGGGTTACTTATATACTTAAACATGAGGAAATGTCTCCTGTGGCACTCAAACATTTCTTCTCTTACTTTCTCTAATTTACCTGCCCTCTGAATTTATTGAGAACCCTATAATGTATATGATACAGCACTCGACGCCTTTGTGGTCCTTCAGATCTTTGATTCATATTAAAATTTCGAGATGGTGATATAAGAACTCAAGTATGTGCAGAAAAAACTGTGTTGTAAATCATCACTTTTTGTAAGGGGTGGATCTGTAGCTGTCTGGTCTGTCCCAATTTTTTCCAGAGAGCTACAGTTCTACAGCTACACTGTACTTTACCTCTCAGACTTTGTGCTTGGTAGGATGGTACATATCAACATACATTTGATTTTTGTTGCTTGACAGGTTAATATGTCGGAGGTCAAGGTCACCAACTTTATCTCAAACACCTTAATTCTTTTTCAGTCTATTGTGTGTAATATTGTACTCTTCACACAACACTGGGTGACTGTATATTGTTGAAGAAGACTTAAAGTCTGCAATGGTCAACAAGGAACATGCCATTAGCCATTGTGAAATATTCATTGCCTTTAGTCATGAAAACTATAGACATGTACTGCTGTAGCAATGCTCTCATTAAGTTTGGTTTTGTTTTTCACCATGCAAATTTAATTCTTCAAATTTTGTGTGAAATGTACTTCGGTTAAAACAACACAAGTGACAGGAGTGTTGTATACATTTATATTTGGTAGATGGGATTTACAAAACAAATTTCTATTTTAGTAAGGAATCATGAATTTTCTATGTACAACATCACAAAAACACAATTTCCTGCCATTTTCTGTCAGATGACCAAAATTTACTACCACTCTCAGCTATTTAATTTCGGAAAGTATGGTTTGCATGCTTAAATTGATTATCATACCAAAATGTTGCATATGTAGTGGACAAATGCGACTCATGATTTGTTTTTGGAATTAGGAATTTGTTTTAAGGAAAATAGATTGTTATTTTCATTTCACAGCCTTTCAATGTGAAAATTGTGATATTTCAGGGGGGTGAAATAATGTTGGAATTCTAGGGTGCAAATGACTGTTGTCGCACCAAGATCTGTCTGGTTATTATAGTATTTCAGTAAGGACTGTACAAGTTTGCTACCAGATTTTAAAAAGAGCATCTTGCATGTATAGTATATTGATTTTTATTTCATATGAATCACTGAAGAAATGTCACATTCTTTGATAAGTTCTTCAAAATGAATATCATCTGCAACCTATGTTTTCTTTTAGATAAGACATACCCTACACCATTCTATAACAACTCAGTCTTACAAGACATGGCATGGTCAAAGAACATGAGCTTCCTGCAGAGAACTCTGGGAGATTCCCAGAACATTAAAGATGGAATTGCCTTACTCAAAGTCTGGCTTCAACAAAGGGAGCTCACCATTGTAAATACCTCATGGAGTTTTATTTTAAGAAATTAAAATCAAATCTAAAATAATTTTTGTAATAAAAACCTGTAATATAGATTAGTGAAAGATTGATTTTATACAAAAATCATAAAAATTGATGTTGAATTAATGAAATTCATTTAAGTATTTTCTGTATTTCAGGGTTCAGGGGGGTTTTCTGGCTTTTTAGTCTCCACTTTTGTGGCATATTTAATCATGCAGCGGAAAATCAGTCAGCTGATGAGCAGCTACCAAATCATGCGAAATGTCCTCCTTCAGTTTGGTAAATCATCTTCTTTTATTTTGCTCTTTATAGTACATGTATATGTGTAAAAGAAATTGAGAAGTCATAATTAATAGTGTACAGAATGACAAATTCACTACATTAAGTAGTGAATGTGGATGAATTTCTTGTACTGATTTACTGTGAATAGGTAATTTTGGTGTTGGAAATATTTAGCTGATTTTTCTCAACAAAGTAGTGTGAAGTCTTGTGCTTCATTTTTTGGTGCAATTTCATTTAACAAGTGTACCCTCTATATCAATAGAAAGTTTGACACTTTTTATTTTTGACAAATGTAACAAGGTTTCTTTCAGCGGGAATAACAAATACCTATAGGGTTCAGGCCTCAATATTTATCTGAACACAGTGATGGAATTGAAAAACACACTATACAATGTATTCAATATATATATATATATATATATATATATATATATAGGCCAGAAATGTAATAAAAAATTATATAATATTAATTTAATAATCAAAGTCTACGCTAAACAATATTTAATCTCACTGATTTCCATCAGGCTTCATTAATCAGTTAAGGGAGATAACTCTAAGAACATTATT
This sequence comes from Ostrea denselamellosa, assembly GCA_024699665.1. Lineage (NCBI taxonomy): Eukaryota > Metazoa > Mollusca > Bivalvia > Ostreida > Ostreidae > Ostrea > Ostrea denselamellosa. The sequence continues at coordinate 16,210,592 of JAMZEH010000010.1, forward strand.
TTACTAAAATAGTGTTTGTATTTTAAAAGTCATAAAAGTAATTACTCAGTTAAAACAACAATATCTCTCACATACCCTTCTATGGGAAGAAGTTTCCTTCAAAAAATTACAGTTAAGACAATAATCTACTAGGAATGACTCTATAATTTAACAAAGTACCATGTATGTAAAATTGATATTTCATAAAGTAACTAATATAAAATTGCTTATTTTGAACAAAGTCATCAAATACTTTTGATTTTCTTAAAATCTATGTAAACTGATTTATATCACCTTACAATGTAGTAAAATAAATGTCACTGATTTCTTTAATAATGAATAAAACCTAACCTTGTTTATTACTTAACCTTGATTTATTTGCTATCTTTCTGATGTATACAATGTGCATGACATATATATTGTAATATTGTAAGGAGAGGAGAGTCAGTATGTTGTAAGAACTTGTCTCCAATCCATTTGATTATTCTGTAAAATATGTTCAAAACAAAAACGAAACAATAAAATTGTCTCATTTATTCACTCTTTCAATCATTTTGTAAAGGGAAGTTTATATATATGAAATACACTTTAAATTGACTAGTAGCAATGGGAATTGGTATAAATATGTTGTTACTAACCAGAAATCAAGGACTTGCGGTCTGTTAGTCAGTCTTTAAATCTGTCTCAAACCACAACAAGTCAGGGGTCTACAAAGCTTCTGAATAATATTAGCTGTGCTCAGAACTGATGATAAAGACTGTAGGCCTCTGAGAAACTCATCCACATGTCACTTGACAAGTACTGATTGATTTAAAAAAAACAAAAAAAACTTCATATTAAATGACCACACCCAGACCAATGATCAGAGCCCCCAAGGTGTTTAAATACCAAGTATACCTTTGTTTAGTGGTTTAGATAAAGGAGCGGATATAAGATATAAATATGTATGAATATAAAAACATATATTTGTCAGTGTTTGATTGTTCAGTACTATGTTAATTAAACGAAGCATTGTTATACAAATTTTACTCGTCTGCCTTTCTAGTGCACAAAAATTACTTGATATGCAATATTTTTATGGCCATGAACCTATTTTTGTGCCAGTCTGATTTTGATTGATTAAGGTATGCATTAATTTTGCATTAATGTACAATGTATTTCAAATCCAAAACTATGGTCAATCACTAGTGCACTATGATGTCACATATTGGAAAATAATTTTGACTGTACAACTTAATTTTGTTTTAACAGATTTATATTCTCACTATGTTCATGTTTATGGATGGAAAATGTGTGTATTTCATCTCAAAAATGTACATTTAATGTACTCATACTGCACATGAAACTGGAGTCTTGTCTAATGTCCTGATTTCAGCCCAGACAGATTGGACCAAGGAGCCGTTGACCCTCTGCTCAACCTTTGACCCCTTTGACCATCCTGACCCTTGCATATTTTATGAACACTTTAGTGTTGTGTTTGTGGATGTTACTGGTTATGTCAATTTGACTTCTGATGTCAGTAAAGGTCTCTATGATAGGGTAAGTCTCGCTGTAAAGGCAGAAATTTGGTGATTAAAGAATCCTTGAACTTACTGTGTTGGCTTTGGAAGTCATTAAATTGCAATTGAAGTTGATTTAAAAGTAGCATGTTTCTTTTTATACATAAGTCTCTCTCACATCTTTACTTTAATTTTGACACAGTAGAGTGACATGGGTGGGTGGTCATGTTTTCTCAGATCTCTATTCAGGTATACATCATCAGCAACTGCTAGTATTTCTGAAGTGGAGGTGTACTCCATACCAGTTTGATTCCATTCTGTGTGTGATAAAAATGAAAGTTCATTACACTTTTTTGGCAGACGTCCTTCATTATGCAATGTACTAGGCCTAAATCTATCGCAAATGGACAACAGTTAATCTAATGTGAACAGATATTAATTAACGACAATTTATTGTAGTTTGGCAAACTGTGAAGATATTTATGTACAATTTTGATGCAATCTATTTACCATTTAAATCATGTCTTTGGAGAGTTTATCCGCAGCCTACACTTAAAGTACACATGTTGTAAGGATACCTAGGTACACTGATACTGTAGTGAGAGTTTTAAATATTGTTTGATATTTTCCAATATATAAGATCTTCACAGCATGTTGCGTGCAGTGCTCAATTAGTTTTACTTTCATATCAATTTATGCACCTTCCTTAACAACACAGAATCATAAAACATGCATGTATGAAAACATACCGTATCTGTATAAATCAAATCGGCGTAGGTTTAGAATATTCTCTTAAGAACAGAGCAGATTTAAGGAGTCTGATTTTGGTTTGGAGAAAAACTTCAAAACATGTTTATTATAAGTCAGGTTTTTTATGAGATGTGTGAGGCTGTTTTAATGTGGAAATGAAGATTCATGAGAATATTGAACAAACTGAATCTTTATGAAAATAAATCTCAAGAATTCAAGATGGCAGAGATAAAGTCTTATGAAAGATGTTGAGTAGAATAAGCTTGACTCTAACAAAATTATGTTGTTACCCAAAAAGAACACTTGTACTGTATTGGAACACTTCTATCAGATATAGAATATTTATTGTAGTTCGTTCAAGTATTGTTTGCGGTAATATGTAAAGTTAGGACATGAGTATTTTCCATGACAACAAAGTCATAGATTTATGTTTTGGATGATTTATGTTATGGGACTCTTGGGCTTTCTGACAGAAGTGGTTTTATAGTCTACACATCAACTTTGGTACTCTGTTTGACAGATTCGACAAGAGGCAGGCTTGGCGGTCAAGTTCCTAGAGGACCAATCACTGGACAGCTTCACTGCCCTCTTTATAACACCGGTGGACTTCCTCAGAAAGTTTGACATCACGTTCCAGTAAGGCATAAAGTTAATCAAGAAAATGTTAAACTTTGATGAACAACAAAACAGATGAATAAAACTTTTAAATGACCCCAATAGATATCATTTATGCTATTAAAATTTTATACTTTCTTTGTTTTTAGCTGACTTGTGACATTTAGGACTCAAGTGATTGATTAGGCATTTACGTGTGAACTTATTTGACTTGAGTGATTTAGGTGCTTACATATAAACTTACTGAACTCAAATGAGTGATTTAGGTTCTTGCATGTAAACTTACTGGACTTGACTGAGTGATTTAGGTTCTTGCATATAAACTTACTGGACTTGAGTGAGTGATTGAGGTTCTTACATATAAACTTACTGCATGTGACTGAGAAATTTAGGTGCTTATGTAAAAATTACTGGACTTGACTGATTGTTTAAGGAACTTACAATGGATAAACTTACTGGACTTGACTGAATGATTTGGGGTCTTGAAGTTTGAGACATTTTCACATTCCTATTTTTGAAGTCAATAGTAAATCTAATGTCATGTATTGTGGGTGAATCACACAAGGTAAAAACCTTCAAACTTTTTCAGCATCCAAAATATTTCAAAATCTGAAGTGGACAAATTAAAGAGAGAAGACAGATACATTGACTATGGTGGCAATTTTATACAGGCCTTGAAGCCCGACATTCACTCTCTGCTGTGTCGGGGTCTCGGAAACCGAGTCTCTGTTGTACAGTATAGGCAGTTCCCAGTGCCACAAGTGAGTCCTTTTACTAACTCAGTTTTCACACCCAGGTGTACTTTTAAATGATGTAATACAACCATTATACACTGAGAATGGCATGAAGCATGCTTTATTTAACACTAGTGTTTTCAGTATACATTTATGTCTGTATATTGACATTGTTTCTTTATGATGTTTTACAATCATAATCATCTATCGGTATATACAAACATATACTTCACTCTTATATAAGGGAGAGAGATGCCCTGTACCAAATATTTTACAATAACTCATATTTTTAGGCTCTTGTAATCAGAGATTCAAGGGCATATGGTTTTTGATGTGACCACAAACAGTTTTTACCTGAACCATAATTTTTTCATTGATGGTGATAAGGAATACACATTTGAAATATAAAAGCCTTAAGATATGACGTTTCTTTTGGTACCGAAAGTTTTGATATGGCCTTGATCTTGGTGTTTGACCTACTTTTGAATAACTTTAACTTTGCCATAACTTTTGAATGGTGATTGGTAGGGCTTTCATATTTCACATTTGTATTCCTTATACCAACACAGTTTGTTTTTTGGTACCAACATTTTTTACCTCATAACCTTGGAGTTTGACCTTCTTACAAAAAACTTTGAACTTGGCTATAATGTTTTAGCTTTCATATTTCACATGATTAATCCTTGTGACAAGACCTTTCTTTTGGCACTGAAATGTTTGACCTTATGACATTAGAGTCTGGCCTTACAGGGGCATCTGTGTTTTGAAAACAGAGCTTGTTTCACATTGAATATACCCAATGTGTAATTGGATGATGGTCAGAGAAAGACATTGAAAGATGTAATCAAGTCCTGAATTTGACCTAGTTTTGGCTCCCTGGATGACATATATCTGGTTGTTTTGTTGCAGATATGTTATTAATAATTTTGAGGGTCTATTGAACTCTCATGAAATTTTTCATTAAGTTAAATCCATAGAGAAAATGATTTCTATATCTTTCAACAACAAATCTGATTCACAGATTAAATTTATAGCAATTTAACCTAAATTCACGAAGAAAAAAAAAAGGAATCAGTGCAAAACTTTCCAGATTTGCAGTATATACATATATATATATGTAGTGTGACAGGGTAGTTGATAGACTATATGGATGTAATAATGTTATTGGTAAGAATTCATTTTTAGAGATTGTGGAATTTCTGTAGAACACTACTTAAGCCTATGAGAAATGTTTTCAGTGGGATACAACATGTGATCCTCCCTGTCATGAGTCCGCTGAGCCTGTTGTGATTGGACTACAGTTAAATCCAGAGTTTGCATTCAGCGTTCTGGATAAGGGACCAATAGCAGACTCGGTAGAGGTGGGAAATGCTTCTTATTGTTCTAAACTCAATAGGATATAGACTGTACTTGTACATATATCTTCAGTTTTGAGATTTAATCAAGAACTTCCAAGAAATTACAGTTATGTTATATAATGTAAATACACTGTAGTTGTACCATGTTGTGTTACTTTAATGTGTAGGCTAAAGAGTTCCTGAGTTTCTGGGGTGAAAAGTCTGAGCTGCGTCGATTTAAAGACGGCAGTATTTGTGAGGCTGTGCCGTGGACCAAGAAATCTCTCTTGTCAGAGAAAAGGATGGTGTGTTGTAGAATTGTGCATCACGTTTTGGAGAGGTGAGGCAGCAGAATGTACCATACTGAGGTTAATTAGTATTATTTACTTTATTAGTGGTGGCTGACGTGGGGAAGGGGAGTATTTTACTTCGTATTTAAATGACTAAAATTACATGAGTTCTGATAGATATATGTTCAATCAATAAAACATCACAGCTCTATTGATTCATTGAAACATTATTTTTTAATTAACATCTTCAAAAACCAGTATAGAATTTTACTTTGTTTCTGATATGCATGTAGCCTGTGACTTGACCAGTGCATCTAAACTGTCATGATTAAATAATGTATGATTTACATATTCAAACATAAGCACTGACAACTCCAGTAGAGATCCTGAACAGGTTCTGTTTAATGAAGGATGTAGCAAACAGTTATATGCAAGTACATGTATATGACAGAGCAGAAAACTCTTAGATCCACCAAGTACATGTATATGACAGAGCAGAAAACTCTTAGATCCACCAAGTACATGTATACGACTGAGCAGAAAACTGCGTTAAACTCTTAGATCCACCAAATAATCAAAGTGCAATGGAGACTGTAGTGACTGAAGAAGAGATAAATACCAGTTTATTCAATGTCATTTATATATCTTGTACATGTATCTGGTCAATGTTTGGACATTATCTTGACATAGATTGGGCATAGTGGTTAAGGTGCTTGTATTACAATGTAGTGGTTTAGGTGCTTGTATTACAATGTGGTGGTTTAGGTGATGATATTACAATGTATTGGTTTAAGTGCTTGTATTACAATGTAGTGGTTTAGTGCTTGTATTACAATGTAGTGGTTAAGGTGCATGTATTGCAATGTATAGGTGCATGTATTACAATGTATTGATTTAGGTGATTGTATTACAATATAGTGGTTAAGGTAATTTTATTACAATGCAGTGGTTAGGTGTCTTAGCTCATCAGGTCCTTTCTTTTTCATGCATGCTGAAATAGAATCAAAGTTGGTGAATTGCATTGCAGCTCATCTGGTGCTTTATTTTTCAGACATGCTGGAATAGAATCAAAGTCAGTGAAATGCTTTGCAGATCAGCTTGATTCTCTGTTACAGTACACTGTAAGCAATAGTTCTAATGATGTAGATGTTTACGGAACTGGTGAGGAACAACATAATGATGTGATACAGAAATATGATGAGCTCTGCAAACTTCTGAGAAATCTAAAAGATCTTCCATTGTCCATCAACTCCATTCAGGGATCATCTCCCGTCTTCAGATACACAGAGGTGAAGCTAATGAACTAACAGAGATAAAATGTCTCGTTGACACTTCTTTTCCTTGGTTTGTCTGATATGATTTGACCCTTTCATGCTGTGCACATGTACATATAAAATATCTGTTTCTCCTGGCAGCTATATCTTGTCTAAATAAGAATACAGGTGTGATTAGTGTTTTTCTATGACAGATCATGACCTCTTCATGTTAGGGATTGTGCATTATTTTGTTAAGCTATATTTTAGATGGATTGTGGGTGAGAATGAGGGCACACAAGAGGCAAATAGTGTCTCACACAGTACTCCAGTAACAGAAATGTCAGAGAATGAGGGCACACAAGAGGCAAATAGTGTCTCACACAGTCCTCCAGTAACAGAAATGTCAGAGAATGAGGGCACACAAGAGGCAAATAGTGTCTCACACTGTACTCCAGTAACAGAAATGTCAGAGAATGAGGGCACACAAGAGGCAAATAGTGTCTCACACAGTACTCCAGTAACAGAAATGTCAGAGAATGAGGGCACACAAGAGGCAAATAGTGTCTCACACAGTACTCCAGTAACAGAAATGTCAGAGAATGAGGGCACACAAGAGGCAAATAGTGTCTCACACAGTCCTCCAGTAACAGAAATGTCAGAGAATGAGGGCACACAAGAGGCAAATAGTGTCTCACACAGTACTCCAGTAACAGAAATGTCAGAGTATGAGGGCACACAAGAGGCAAATAGTGTCTCACACAGTACTCCAGTAAAAGAAATGTCAGAGTATGAGGGCACACAAGAGGCAAATAGTGTCTCACACAGTACTCCAGTAACAGAAATGTCAGAGTATGAGGGCACACAAGAGGCAAATAGTGTCTCACACAGTACTCCAGTAAAAGAAATGTCAGAGTATGAGGGCACACAAGAGGCAAATAGTGTCTCATACAGTCCTCCAGTAACAGAAATGTCAGAGAATGAGGGCACACAAGAGGCAAATAGTGTCTCACACTGTACTCCAGTAACAGAAATGTCAGAGTATCCCATTGACTGTAGTTTATGTGTGGATTATTTTTCAGGTGTTCCCGCCTTTGCCAGCCACTTGCGAGAAGGGCAGTGATGTTGAAAGGGACGGAAGAGACCAACCAAAGAACTATAGCAACCATTGTCCTGATTTCATCATGTCTCTCAAAGGTAATAAACCATTAAGTCTTGCTATAATACATTTTTCTTCTGTCATACATGTTTGTCTCTTAGTGATAAAGTCACTTAACATATTCTCATTGAATGAGTTGTATTTTATCATACATCTAATTTTAAGATTTGGTTTTTGGTGTTGCATTATAACACTCTAGAATTGCAGATTTAGATTTGAATCCAAATCTTGTTTTGTTATAATCAAAAAACAGCTTTTGGTTTTGGCTAATGAGACTCACATCAAGGTTTGGATTCTGCCAAATCTTTCAGTGATAGACAAAAATGAAACTCATACTTAGACATTAATTTGTCCTTAATCACCAAATTCCATATTGAGTGTCTTAAAGGTGTAGAAACATTCAACATGGTGTAGTAACATTTATCTCATTTGTTTTCAGAAATAATTCACTTTATCCATTTTCTGATGAAGTTGTGAATATGTAGTATTAAATCAGAATTATCTCTGGTCATTTCAGTAATCTGTTTACTGGAGGGTAGTGGTAAATGGCCAGATGAGAAGCAGCCATTTAATCGACTGATGGCTGCCTTCCACATTCAACTGGCTGAGTGTCTAAAGACGCAGTACAGGTTACCTGTATCTGTGTATCCACGGCACATAGATGTTGTCAAGGTAACAAGCAAATAGTCTTAATAAATTCACTTGTCAGATTCTTCGTTTAACTATATTTCTACAGGAAATATAAATGTTTTTGTGCAATGTTTTGACTCCTAATAATCACTGGTATTGTTTATGCCCTGAGACTGAATAATGTTTTTAGCTTCTCTTTCTGTACATTGTTGTGTGTCTGTCTGTATTGCTATCTGTCTGTATATTTAGATATATGTCAGTCTAGTATTACTGGTTTATCCAGGCACCTTGGTTCCAGAAAAAGTAAAGTGTCCTGATAAGTGAATCTCTTTGAAAAATGTGAAACATGAAAGACACTTCTCTAAAATGATCATCCAGAAACTGAAGTATTGAGAGAAATGAAGCTCTAAGTTTAGATTGCCACAAATAATTGAAAGTTCTACAGGATTTACATGTATTTATCATTACACAGGATAACTACGTTTTCCGTATCGTCCTGGGCTACACACGAGAAATTGCACTGACTAAGATGGTCAAGACACCGGAGGGGATGATAAAATATAAGGACAATGATGAGGCTCTGGCCCTGGAGAAAGAGATTCAGGGACTCCCCAAACTCACTAGCACACTTCATGGGTAATTATACCTTTCCTGATTATGACATATTACATTATATTGTTTTACTCACAAGTAATGAAGGAGCACTGTATCACTAGGATGTTTAATTTAACCCCAGTATTAGTAGGTGAAGAGCTTTCTCTGCTTTTAAGAGATCAGCAGATGGAGATGTGTGTATTGGGTTGGAGATGAGGCATGATACCATGTATTGTATGCGGAGAACTTCTTTGATTTTTGTAGCATTCAGCAGCTCCATGCGTCCTTTAGTTCCACTACAAGATTGGCCAAGCGGTGGATGGCTACCCAGCTCCTGACAGACTTTGTGGCAGATGAAGCTGTAGAGATTATTACAGCTCACCTATATCTCCATTCTGCTCCATATACCCCTCCCAGGTATATTGTCTGATCTTTCCAGTTTTAAGAAGTTCGTAAGTCAGTTTCAATAAGCAAAGATCACTCACATTTTATTGAGAGATGTTAAAGATCCATAGTAAATACTAAACCTTACTTGATACAAATGTACATTTAGATTTTCTTCTGGTCAAAGTTTATCCTATAAATAATATTAACAAGATGCGTTTGTGACACACATTTAAATCCTATTGGTGACAGCAGAATGAACAAGGTAGCATTGCCAGGCCATGTCACTAGTACTGCCCCCAATTATTATATCTTTTGCTCAAAGTTCAAAAAATTTCGGGAAGTTTCAATGTTTTTTGCTAAAATCACACAGTAGAACAGAGGTTGGACAGGACAAAAATGGTATGTATATATATTTGATTCTAGGGGCATGGAATCTATCATTAAGAGTATGAAATGTATTATTGGTTTCCACTTAACCACTCGACTCTGCATGAATTTAGCACTGCCTATACTGTAGACACATCTAATTTCGTATCGGATTAAATTTTGTTATTTTTGTGTTTTGGGAAAAACGAAATTAAATCTAACATGATTTTTTTATATCAAAAAGTATTTTTTTCAATAAAGAAATATATGGATCATATATTTCACCACTACTGTGATCATCACCATTGTAATCTTTGTGAGTAGATGGTCCTACACTCTGTTGAGTAAATATCTAATTAATCAATTCGATACAAAAACACACAGGTGCCAATAAAAGTTTCAAAGTAATTTAGAATGATTACTATCAAAACAGTATACAGCTCATTTTATGATAATAAGAGTTGATTTTGACACAACTAAGTTCAGGTCAATCTACGAATTTCAACTAACCTCTTATGCAAACAGTGCATCTACTTATGGCACCAGGAGAAACCCATTGGTATGTCATTTCAAGACATTGGTAGATCCACCAGCATGTTACGTCAATGTCCACACCCTCTTTTGGATAAATCAATACCTGAGTCGCATACCACGCCATGAATTTGTGGGGGCCTCCGTGGCCGAGTGGTTAGAGCATCGGGCTCAAAATCACAAAGCCTCTCACCTCTGTCGGTGTGTGTTCGAATCTCTGCCGCGGCGTTATGTGAGCAAGTTTGCCAGTTTACTTGCGGAAGGTCGGTGGTCTCTTCCCAGGTACATTGTATCTGGGCTCTCTCCTCCACCAACAAAAACTGGACGCCACCAGATAACTGAAAAATTGTTGAGTGTGGCGGAAATCAATACATAATCAATCATAATCAATCAGATTAGTTGTACAGTGTACGGTCACATGGATGATGTTCTTCCATCCAGCCGGGGGGGGGGGGGGGGGGGGTGTTTAGGGTATTGAACATTGTTTGAATATGGATATTTTGTAGCAGGTTGAGGACATTATTGTACTTATGTGCCCAGTGAACATCGAGTAAGGCAAGGACACGAGCCTAACTTTAACCAGTTCATCCAAACGGAATACAATATCAACGCTTCAAACATATTATTATCATCATTTGAGTAAAACAAATTAGTGACCCAAGCTTAAAGGAAGGGGATTTGTTAGTGAATAGGTGATAATGACAAGACGCTTTGTTGCCAAAATGGTAGATCAATGGTGTGTATATTGTAATGCTTTTTACGCAAATTAGGATTGCAGATGTAGTTGGTAATCATAAATATGTGATTTTTAAGTGATCACAAACAATTAGAAAGAATCCACATGAAATTGTGTTCACTACAAAAACAGAAATTTTTTAACAATGAAATTAAATATGTCTTCAGTAATAAGTGATACTTCTAAATGTGAAGTGTTCAGATAAAAATTGATGAACATTTCTATTTCAGCACTCCCATGGTGGGGTTCCAGCGTTTTCTGTACCTAGTGGGATACCATGACTGGAAATCCAACCCTTTGATGGTCAATTTCAATGATGAATTCACAGGTAAGAATTTAAACAATCAATTCCTAGGTAAGAATTTGAATAATGAATTTCAAGGGTAAGAATTTGAATAATCAACACTTCGCCAAGAGTTACATCCTTTTGTGGGGCAGCCAAAGGTCAGTTGGTGAAAAATCCAGTTTTCCTTCTTCAACCTACCAAGTGTAAGCAGTTACTATGGTGAATTATTGCTAATTATTAAATTTTTATACACGTTTATGGGTTGCGCCACCCTGGGGCATTACTGTAGTTGACTGTAATTGATGAGAAAATATCAAACGTCAAAAACTACAGATCAGAAAGTTACATAGTCCCATGTAGGGAATAAGACTTTTATCTGAAAAATGGCGGACAAGGGACGAAATTTGTGCAAACACAGGTAAGAATTTCGATGATGAATTCACATGTAAAAATTTAAACAATGAATTCACAAGTAAGAATTTAAACAATCAATTCACAGGTAAGAATTTGAAAAGTGAATTCACAGCTAAGAATTTAAATGATATATTGATATATTCACAAAAATTTAAAAGGCTACAATTTGTCAAAATAATGTGAAAATATCCTCATTCGGTATTGAATGATGTATGTGTTAAATAATTTATATATATATATATATATGAAAATCTTTAGCACAGTGTTTTAGGTTTTAATCAAAGAACACATGCTTGATAGTGTAAAATACTGTAGTTTCTTTCAACTCATGTTTGTTACTTTTTAAATTCAGACCAAAAAAAAATCACAGCAAGCATTATTTTGTTTAAAATCTTGGGAACTAACTCACAGGTGGAAACGATAGGTACCAGTTGTCTATAGTCTTTGAAATGTCTTAGGCTTTCAAGGTAAACTGACACAAATATTATGCATATCAGAAATTTAATGTGTTAATGAAAAATCTATTAGTAGTAATATTATTGTAACAATTTTGTAAAATTTTCAGTAATTTAAAATAAATATATAACATACATTCGGCGCTGTGAGACAATTTCAGTGCAAGATTGGCAAATTTTCAGACAAATCATTTACACAAACTGGTGACTTTTTTCTTGGTAGCTGAGGATCTGAAGGACATTCCCTCGCAGTTTCACAAAGAGAGGTCTTCTCATCCGCTCATGTTTTTGTCCACACCATTTGATAAACACAACTCTCATTGGACGAAAAAGTCACCCAGTGCCCCCATACTGCAGAGACTGGTTCTCTTGGCACAGAAGTCACTGAGTGTGCTCAAAAAACTCATACAGGAAGGAGAGGACAAGTCCTGCTTCAAGGTATACATAAATCAGCAAAATATATTAGTGTTGTTCGGACTGCTGAATCTGTCTTTGTTCTCTCATTTTTTAAGAACTTTGTCTTGTGTTTCAAGTTCTGGTATACAATACAGGCACTGCCAAAAGTGGCATCTCTTCACAACAAAACAACATTCAATAAGTATATACTCTCAAGCATCAACTTGATATTGATATTCCTTAACCGTTGACCTACACATGTAGACATTAATTTCTCACTCCCTAAATCAAATGGCATTCTTTCTGTTGTATCCACAACATTTGCAGCATTTGATTACTCACTGTGACCTTGACCTATGACCTTTTGACACAAAAATAAATTGGCAGTTTTTCCTCTCCTCCTGTCATCTCTAGCTTTAAAGAAAAGTAAAATTATAACAGTACTCTTATATATAGTGTCAACAACTCTTTTATTATAATCAATGTTTTTGACCTATGACCTTTTGACCTAAAAATCAAAAGTGATCACTGTTCCAGAGTCTGAGATCAAAACTAGAGTGGTAATCTTCACAAGATATCCACAATACTGTTGCAATCAATCGATGTTTGTGTGACCTACGACCTTTAGAACCAGACATCAAAAGGGAACTCTCAAACTCTCTCTCTGTAGCTGTGCAGAAAACAGGAATAGTTCTTTTTATATGGTGCCCTTAATATTGTTGCATTCATTTATCATCTGTAAATTTCCAGTCATTGATCTAGAAATGAGTAGAGATCTTTTATCATTGTGACAAGTAGAAATCAATATCTGAAATAGTACTATATACATGTATATGGTGTTTACAAAAGTTTTGCAGAAAAAGCACACTTGCACAAAAAAAATAATTTTGCATTCTTTCAACTTTGTTATGAGGAGGTAAGGACCTGTGTGCAATGGGACAACATTAACATGACATCACAGTGCTGAAATAGTAATCAAGTGCATAAGATTTATATGGGAGTTTTTAGAAATTTCATAATATCACATTTTCGAGAACACTTTTTACGTGCTTGTCAGTCAACAAACTGAAATACCGATGCATGATCTATTTAGTGCAATTCATCAGAATGTCAAAATGATGTTTAGTGTGACATTGTGAGGTCAAAGTAATGCTTAATGTGAGATTGTGATGTCAAAGTAATGAGATTGTGATGTCGAAATATGACATTGTGATGTCAAAGTATTGTTTAGTGTGACATTGTGATGCGAGTTATTGTTAAATGATTCACAGTTGTCAAACAAATTCTCGTAACACTTTAGCATGCATATTTTAATATCACTGAACACTAGCTGGTATTGTCACTTATCAGCACAACTGATTGATTGACTGATCGATTGTTTCTGGTTTTCCGCCACACTCAACAATTTTTCAGTTATCTGGTGGCGTCCAGTTTTTGTAGGTGGAGGAGAGAACCCAGATACAATGTACCCGGGAAGAGACCACTGACCTTCCGAAAGTAAACTGGCAAACTTTCTCACACATATCAGCGCAAGTGAGAATCGAACCCGTGCTGACTAGAGGTGAGAGGCCATGTGATTTTGAGCACTGTGCTCCAACCACTTGGCCACGGAGGATCCCGAGCACAACTGATGTCAAATAGTAAATATTTATACTTGTGTTGATGGGTAATGATATCTTGTATCTTATTGATTTACATTACTTGAGATTAGATCGTTAATGTGGCTCTTATGTTACGATACATACTGTAAATATATCATGTGACAGATTATCATAGAAAATTAAAACATTTAACATTGTCAACTTCCCACATTAAGGTAGCAGTTCCATTATCACCTGCATATGGTGTTTATGTCTCTCAACTGATTTGATACACTACAGCTTGTTTTGCGTATGGTCAACTTTTTAAATTAAGGGAAACTACTGACAAATAAGGTGATGTTATAGGGGTTTCAACAGTCTTGTGTAGGTCAGCATTTTGCAAATTTTATGGTCATTATATAAACAATAAAATGCTTTCTGTGTTGTTTTATTGAGTGATGAAGGTAGCAAGCACTGCAGAAAAAGATTTGTAATTCGATTATAGGGTTATCCCACCTCTGGTATGTCCAGGGGTCTGTGTTTGCCCTACTCTTAATTTTTATATTGTTTATAGGAGATATAAGATTGATCACTGTTCATTATTTTCACCTTTTCTGGAATAAAAAACATTTATAATCAATTGTAATTGTGTGGATTTGATCATGAACATTTCCTTGCAGCTATTATTTCGGCCTCCATTAGAAATGTACGACCTTATCATCCATCTGTCATGGAAACAGTTACCACGACAACATGAATCTGTGGATCAGGAGAATAGCCAGCGCGCGTTCAACCTCAAGAAACATGTCCAGAAAGTGACCAAAACAGAAGACAGGCTTCAATATTTTCCTATATATGATTATGATCCACCACAGCTGTACTTGAATGAATTAAAGGTGACGTAGAAATGTAATGGAAAATCTTACTGTATCTAATACTACACATTGTAATTACTATACTGAAAAACAAAATTATCATTTGAGGGTCGTTAAAAATTACTGAAGTTCAAAGGACATGTAGTATACATTTCAAGTCATAAATGCATTCAGTTTGTTATAAAAAGTACATGAATATCTAATTTATAGTTTGGAGTAAAGTGAGTTTGTATAGAGTCTTGAATCATTTTTTTTACTGACCTTTGGTTTAAATCATGGGAAATGAGGATATCTGCAGTCTTCATTCAATGGGTACACACACACATGCACGCACGTGTTTGTGTGTATTGTGGATTTGTATCATCAGTGTTTGTGTATTGTGGATTTGTATCATCAGTGTTTGTGTATTGTGGCTCTATATCATCAGTGTTTGTGTATCGTGGCTTTGTATCATCAGTGTTTGTGTATTGTGGCTCTGTATCATCTGTGTTTGTGTAATGTGGCTCTGTATCATCAGTGTTTATGTATTGTGGCTTTGTATCATCAGTGTTTGTGTATTGTGGCTCTGTATCATCAGTGTTTGTGTATTGTGGCTCTATATCATCAGTGTTTGTGTATTGTGGCTTTGTATCATCAGTGTGTGTGTATTGTGGCTCTGTATCATCAGTGTTTGTGTAATGTGGCTCTGTATCATCAGTGTTTATGTATTGTGGCTTTGTATCATCAGCGTTTGTGTATTGTGGCTCTATATCATCAGTGTTTGTGTATTGTGGCTTTGTATCATCAGTGTTTGTGTATTGTGGCTCTATATCATCAGTGTTTTTGTATTACAGGAGATGTACAAGGACTTTGCCCTGTTTTTCTATGATAAATATGGAGGGAAATACATAGCTGTGTTATGGAAACCTAAAGCATTTACTGCAAAGGATTTCAAGGTCAGTAGTAGGTAGAGCAAAACAGAACATAACCAATAGCAGAACACAATACAGAACATAACCAGTACCAAAATATAATACAGAACATAACCAATACCAGATATAACCAATAGCAGAACACCATACAGAACATAACCAGTAGCAGAACACAATACAGAACATAACCAATAGCAGAACACAATACAGAACATAACCAATAGCAGAACACAATACAGAACATAACCAATAGCAGAACACAATAAAGAACATAACCAATAGCTGAACACAATACAGAACATAACCAATAGCAGAATACAATACAGAACATAACCAATAGCAGAACACAATACAGAACATAACTGATAGCAGAACACAATACAGAACATAACCAATAGCAGAGTACAATACAGAACATAACCAATAGCAGAGTACAATACAGAACATAACCAATAGCAGAATACAATACAGAACATAACCAATAGCAGAGTACAATACAGAACATAACCAATAGCAGAATACAATACAGAACATAACCAATAGCAGAACACAATACAGAACATAACCGATAGCAGAACACAAGACAGAACATAACCAATAGCAGAATACAATACAGAACATAACCGATAGCAGAACACAAGACAGAACATAACCAATAGCAGAATACAATACAGAACATAACCGATAGCAGAACACAATACAGAACATAACCAATAGCAGAACACAAGACAGAACATAACCAATAGCAGAACACAATACAGAACATAACCGATAGCAGAACACAATACAGAACATAACCAATAGCAGAACACAATACAGAACATAACCAATAGCAGAACACAACCAATAGAGAACACAATACAGAACATAACCAATAGCAGAACACAATACAGAACATAACCAATAGCAGAACACAATACAGAACATAACCGATAGCAGAACACAATACAGAACATAACCAATAGCAGAGTACAATACAGAACATAACCAATAGCAGAATACAATACAGAACATAACCAATAGCAGAACACAATACAGAACATAACCGATAGCAGAACACAATACAGAACATAACCAATAGCAGAGTACAATACAGAACATAACCAATAGCAGAACACAATACAGAATATAACCAATAGCAGAACACAATACAGAACATAACCAATAGCAGAGTACAATACAGAACATAACCAATAGCAGAATACAATACAGAACATAACCAATAGCAGAACACAATACAGAACATAACCAATAGCAGAATACAATACAGAACATAACCAATACCAGATATAACCAATAGCAGAATACAATACAGAACATAACCAATAGCAGAACACAATACAGAACATAACCAATAGCTGAACACAATACAGAACATAACCAGTAATAGAACACAATACAGAACATAACCAATAGCAGAACACAACACAGAACATAACCAATAGCAGAGTACAATACAGAACATAACCAATAGCAGAACACAATACAGAACATAACCAATAGCAGAACACAATACAGAACATAACCGATAGCAGAACACAACACAGAACATAACCAATAGCAGAACACAACACAGAACATAACCGATAGCAGAACACAAGACAGAACATAACCAATAGCAGAACACAACATAGAACATAACCGATAGCAGAATACAATACAGAACATAACCAATAGCTGAACACAATACAGAACATAACCAATAGCTGAACACAATACAGAACATAACCAATAGCAGAATACAATACAGAACATAACCGATAGCAGAACACAATACAGAACATAACCAATGGCTGACATAACCAATAGCAGAATACAGTAGAGAGCAATACAGAACATAACCAATACCAGAATACTTAATACGGTTATTAAATATTGGTAATCAACAATGCAGATTGCTTTTTCGTGACTGTCATGTCATTGAATAATAAAGAATAGAGATCGCTTTATTGTAAAGGTTTATAATAAATGAGAGAGATCACCTTATCATCAGTGTGTGTGATACGCAATACAGATTGCTTTATTGTGAATGTTTATAACAACAGACTGCTTTTTATTAACTTCTGATAATAAACCATACTTCACTTGCATGTCTGCCAGTAGCAGAAAATACTGTATGCAGATTGCTTTACCATAAATGTTGAAGAATTAAAAATAAGTATGTTCATATGTTAAAGCCAGGAACATTTCTTTTTCATGCAAATGAGAGTCTAAAACATACAGAACCGATAACTTTGATTTTGAAGTCAATAATTTATACATAAAACAAGATAAACACATAGTACATAGGGAATGACTTAAATGCACTAATGTCATGTCATATGATCATGTCACACAAACTGTCAATATTGACGTTTCACTAAACTGAAGCCCTCAGAGTTCTTTGACATTTCTTTTTAAGCAGATTTCTATGCCATTTTGTACTGCTGTGCAAAATCTTGTCGCCATGACTTTGATCAATCATTATTTAAAGTAAATAATACTGGTCTTTGAATTTTGTGGAGTTTTACACTTGAAATAAATGCAAGTCATTATTTATACAATGATCTGATGGTATTTGGGCACCAATGGCGATATCAGGTAGACATTCCTGATAATTTTAAGTGTATAAAGCCATCTCATTGATATCCCTTTGCAGTAAGCAATGTATGACATCATATTGCAACATAATACACTATACAAATATAGCCCTTTCAATCGGTCGATCCATAGATATATCGACTTCACAGAAAAGCATATCGACCGAGCACGAAGTGCAAGGTTGATATGCTTTTCTGTGAAGTCGATATATCTATGGATCGACCGATTGAAAGGGCTACATTGTTATATTATTTTCTTCATTAATAGTCGCAAAACGACCTTTTACTTCTACGTCTGTTGGCTTCGCTTCCATATTGTTTACATGTAGTTAATGACGTGACCCGGAAAGAGAATTTGATTGGTTGAAATGACATACGTCAGCGAATCATATTCATTGTTACACGTAGCAAAATTTCACCAATCTATTATTAGAAAGTACAGGTCAATCCGAATTTTTTTAATGTTTATAATTAGAAAGACCTCGTCAATCCGCATTTCCATACTTTGACACGTGATATCAAACGAGCCAATGGTGAAGTACATTACAATACATTAAAATAATATAAAACTATGTAGTACACAGTACATGTCACGTACTAATAATATTTATGTATTCATACTCAAAACCGGTACCAGGATAGCTTCCGAGCATATTTACTAGTATCAATTTAATTATCTCATTTGCATAAAATTTCCTATAAATAGCCGAAATTTATAATGCATAAACAATAATAAAGGTTGTTTAATTGTGAATGTTGGTCATATAACACATACATGTATCACTTTTCTGTGAATACAGATTGCTTTATAAATGCCACTAGCTTCATTGCGACTGTTGATGATAAACAATACAAATCACTTTATCTCAACTGACATCATTTTTTGTAGGTGTCAAACTTGACTGGTAGAAAAGCACAACCAAACAATGGCAACATCACTGTTGTACCCAATGTGGAGGCCATTATTGATGATTTCAGAATTCTGGGAAGAGGGCTAGTGTCGCACATACAGTGCAATGAAAAAAATTCTTAAACCTCTGAATTCTGAGAAGTGTCACACTGTACAATACAATACCAATAAGATGTGTATATAATAACATAGGAAATGATGTTACACATTGACATCACGACAATGGAATCCTTATGAAGTCTCTGACACTGGATTTAACTTGACTCACTTTCAGAAAAACAGTTTGTTCCTTGTTTTTCATCATTAAATGTTAATATTATCTCTGAGTTTCAGTATTCAATCTATTTACATATGCAGCAACAAGATACAGCAAATATGTTTGCTCAAAGAAAAAAATTTATTCAAAAATTGAGAAATCAACAACAGAGTACATCAATCACATTATGTAAAACAACAAATCATTCATTTTAAAACATTTCAACAAAATGGTTTGAAAATGTCTTTAGAAAAAGTAAATGGTTAAAACAAGCATCCATTAACATGCACATTCTCTCACACTTTACATGATTATGTCCAGTATTGTTATGATGCATTTTATATACAACAAAACTGTGATGAAAGATGATCAACATTTCATCTCATGAAGGTAAAAGTTCAGAAACCCTGCAGAAGAGTAAAAATGAAAACGTAAAATAGAATTCTCATTTGTAACCATGCAGTAATGTCATTTTCATACAGTTCAGTTGGGTTAAAGCTCAATGTGGATGTACTTATTCAAGAGAAATTCATGTGCAACATTCACAAACTGGAAATTTCAGATTCTGATCAAGACTCCATAGAACATGCAGAGTCTGGATTAAGCTATGTTCAAATTCTAATGAGCTACACACATCTACAGACCATGTGGAGAGAGTCTGCAGTCCAATATTGCACAACACACTATATATTTCATGTGATAAAAATTCTAGATTTCGACTGTGTTAATTATTAATAACTATATAAAACAATTCACACAATGTTAATGTATGGCATAATTTAGAATTAGAGCTTGTGTGTGTAATCATGTTCAACGAATTCTCTGAATATACTTCATGTACATTTCCTGAACAGTGAAATTTTCTGAATATATGTGTACATTTACTGTACACTGAAATTCTTGGAATGTACATGCTTGCAATCCATGTACATAGATTCTGAATTGTACAAACATGCTAATTCTTGTCATCATATGCAGTAAACCTGTATCAGATTAACAAGAGTTTAATTCTCAAGAAACTTTCTATAGAAATATTAAAATCTGTTGAGTCAAAGTAATTTCCATAAGCTGGCTCTGAGGAGTGTTGACTCCTGTTAAGATCAATTTTGTCAGAGTAAACACAAACTTTGTTCACAACTTTCACAGATCCTGTCTGTGTTGAGAGTGTTCAGTTTTTGTAACATCCTGGGAGTCTTTGCTTTCTTTTGCTGTTGTGGTCTGTGTTATGATGTTATCCACGGAGGTATTTAGTGGTCCAGCATTTTCTGCAGTGTCTACTAACTTGTTTACTATTTCATCATCAACAGTTTCTACAACAACATTAGGAGGGAGAGAAATGGCCGGGGTTTTGGGTGGCACTTCCCATGGGGGACCAGGTTTTATGGTCAGGCCATAGGGGTCTGTATCAACCTCATGCATTTCTTCTGGAGTGTGAAGCAGACTTCTGGATTTTCCTAAAAACCAACATAGTCAGTGTCACAAAGGTCTTCCACAATGTTTGGACTTGGGGCATATTTTTAAAAAATGCATTATTTCAACCTGGATCCTATGATGCCAGTTTCAATGGGTCTCAAAAATGTTCTCTGACAAAGATTTGACTGTAGATAAACTTATAAGCATAAGTCTTACCTCGGATAGGAACAGATATTGGATCTGATAGTTTGTCCCTCTTGATTCCAAATGGATCAATGTTTGGGACAATGAGGAAGGCAAAGGACATGACGAGGACCACCAGACAGGTACTAGCCTGAGGTTTACTGGTCTTGGACAGCACCAAGGCCTGAAGTTTCTTCAGCTGTTGTATCAAGTGCCTGAGGAAAACAAAACAGGTTTTTCTCGTACTGAACTGGAAATATTTCCATAACCTCTAAAACAAAATAACACATTTTGAATATCATCTTTATTCTAAATGAGAGTTGGCCGACTCAAGCTTAAAAATTATGTAGTTAAATACCGTTTATGAATTTTATTTTTGGCATAAATGTTCAAAGTTAGTCAAATTACCTCAATAAATAAGTTTTAATGAACAAGTTTATACATACTGTTGAACAACTTAAATGATTGCAAATGTTATGTCTTGTTGATATATATTCAATACAAGGCAAGATTGAAAGTATGAAATGATAAACATTGCATCCTTCATTTTATTGACTATTTTCTTGGGAGTTATCAAGCATGCAGAAAATGTAGTACGATATATAATACTATCATAGTTTTCATACTGTAATAGGAAGATAAAAACTATGAAAGGGTCCTATAGGGAGTTCATGTTTTCTGTGCATCATAGAATACCTCACAAAATCAAACAAAGGAAGTCAGATTTCCAGTTTATTGCCATGACAAAATTTGTGGTCAGTGAACCAATACTTGGTACTTACGAATTTTGTTTCTCCAGTGTATCCACCTTCTTCTTCAAATGGTTGTTCTCAGTAGTGGACAATTTCACTCTTTTCTCCAGTCCTTCCACATAATTCATTTTCCTTTTCCGACTCTCTTTGGCTGAAGCCTGAAAGAACAAAGTCAGGAGTGTTCAAAACGTGTAAAAAGAAAATAATGAAAGTCCTGCTACACAAAGGAAACTGGGATTTTAACCCAAAGAACATAATACATGCATACAATTTAGCACATCACATAAATGTTCGATTTAAAATACTTGACTTCCTTACTTATGTATTTCAGTGTTATTTCATGAGATGCATCTACGTATACACAAATGTCTCTAAATACTACCCATCTAATGTGTTGTAGATTTTACAAAGGTCATCTCAAAACAAGTACTTGCTGAATATAATATAACAGGAATTTATAAATGCAAATTGCATGAATAGAATGTGTTTATGTGGATCTTACAGACCTTGTTCCTGATTTTTCGTCGGACAGCTTTCAAAACCCTCTCCTCCTCCTTTGTAAGAGGCATATTAGTTGGTAATGTTACTCCTTCTCTTGACAATAAATCTACCTCCTCATCTGTTAGCTGAAGCTCCGGGAACTAAATAAGAAACAATATTATATATATATATATATATATATATATATATATATATACACGACACCGAGACTTTGGATATTTATCAAACTGCAATTGTGGATATTTTCTTGTTCATCGTGTCTTTAAAGGAAAATTTACCAATTCCATTTTTATTAGGTAACTAATTTATATCTCTCCAATATATTTTCTTCCATATGTTTTATGTCATATAATGAATCATAGTCTGATGGCTGTAAAAATATTATTATTCTTCTATATTTATATAGTGCTTCATCTAATCAAAAATTACCCTAGAGCGCTTTACATTTAAGACAATAAAACAAAGTACAAAAAATGTGTAAAAAATGACATAATAATACGAAACTGAATTCAAAATAGGAACTAAAAGTAGATAACATAACATTTTTTTTTTGATAAATGAATACTAAAAACTTAGCTAACGCAAATCACATGTTGGCCTTATTGTTTTCCAAACTCCCGCATATATCTATTATACATGCACTTCTTGTTTACAGAACAGCTGTCATTAGGGACTGAGTTGGCACAATTTACTTACGCCAAAGAAAAAAATATTTGGTTTTTTTTTTCAAAAGATTAAAGTTTTTATTGGTAAAAAACCATAAATCAAACATTATCAAATCTGATTTATCACTATGAGGCAATTAAGACTGCATGAACTGTTGAGGAAAAAATCAAAAACCAAAAATATTCCTACCTACTGGCCCCATTTTGTATTGCCATGTGTAACAGCAAAGAAACATATTTTTTGTTTGGCCTTGGTAATCAATTCTACTTAACAGTGACAGGACAGGATTACAATTGTACAGGACTTACCTTGGATGAGGATGAAACACAGGACACATCCTTCATAGTGAATGGTAATGTGTCATTCTTACTGGAGCATACTTTAATGATTTTGGTTGTATTTGTACAGCTGCCTGTGGATGTCTGAGTAGAACTGGTGATGGAATCTACCATTAAATCTGTGTCCATTACATTGATTGTCACATCAGAGTCTTGAATTCCATCACCCAGAAAGTCTTGATTTTCCAGATATGCTGCAGCATCAATTGTGCTCATGTCAAAATTTTTAAAGTCAAAATTCTCCAGACTGATGGGACTATCACCAAGATTATCACTTAATTGATACTCCATGTTATAATTTGATTGGCTGCGAGGTGACCCTGAGAGCGAGCTCTCCCTTGGACTGTTTTGTAAATTATCTTCTGTCATACTTTTTGGGGAATATGCCCCGCTACTTGATATTCCACTGTCACTTGTTGCACTTGGGGATTTTTGGGCATAATAATCGTGATCGTGAACTACATCTTGAGATTTTGTTCTATGTTGCTCTTGGTCTTCGAAATATGCAGAAATATTTGATTCAATGAGGGCATTTTCCAAGATGTCTGTTTCTGGTAAAAGTCCAAGGTCAGACTACAAAGGAATATAATATCAAATTACATCACAATTTTAACAATTTTTTTTTATTACAGCTCGGAAAATAACTACATGACTTGCACTCATAACATACAGGATCTGTATAGTTTAATGATTTCTCACATACATAAAATATTTCCTCAATTTATCCCTCTAACATGTCTTAAGTTATGACAATATGGCCAATGTATCAACGTTTAAAACATGTTTCGAGATGAAAAGACCAACAATTGTGATTTTAGTTTGATTCTTTAAACTGCTACATATGAAACTCACTAAAATATCATCAGTAACATCCCAGTCACTATTGATTGGTACATTTTCTTGGTTACTCTCACATGCTGACCAGTTTTCATCACTGTCACTAAATGGCAAGAGTGCATTCAAGTTCTGTTCTGTTATTTCCCCATCACTATCATCCATTGTATTTATGCTTCTTTTGACAGACTTGCTAGCACTATGTGGAGTATTTTCTTTCAGAAGTTCTTCCAAAAATTTTTCAAAGCCATCATTTTCACTTTGTGGTGGGATCAGTATATCAGTTAGACACGTATGAAGTAATGCCATGTCGCCCCTACGACAGCTTGAGTGTTACTGACTGGATGTCAGTATGTGTATGACTCATAGCCTATGTGTGGCCAAATGTGTTTATTTACTATTGGCTACAGCGACAAGGGATTCCCTCAAGGATGATGCAAGTTAGAAATTTTCTGTGGTATAATTCTCATTATAAATACTTACGGCTAACAATGTACATATTGAGATTACACTTCCGCGATCAGCATGTTGGATACTGTACATGTAAATTTGAAATGCTAGAGAAGTGATTTTACATTACGCAACCGCACAATACTTATTACATACTCAAATAAAATGATTTACTTACAAAGTCGATGGTTTGTATATCTGGTAAATCGCTTTTTAGAATTCCGTCTGATTTGTCGAACAGCAAATCTAAGACATCGGGGTCACTTTCAACAGCCATCTTTGTTGACAACTATTTTTCTATTTTTAATCATTAACACGTCTCGTATAAAACCGTGTAGATTTCCCCGTCACACCAAGCCACGTCACCTACAGAAATATTGCCAGCACCACCTCCACGTGTTCCCAGTCCACAGTCTGAACCGAACTGCCGTGTAGCTGTATTGTTTACTATTTGTTTGCAATGTCGTCAGGATTTTCCAAGATGACACACCTCTTCTCAAAGATGGGTATTTTGACCAAAAATACTTCAAATGTCAGCGAATTTGAAATAAAAACTCAACTGAAGTACTCTGAAAATGGTGCCAAGGCCGTAAAATCAAAATAGGCCTAATTTCGTCATAGAATAGGCCCTAAAAATAGCTTTGTACAACACTTATGATATGACGTGGAACCGGAAGTGAAACATCCTTGCGGGTTGTACTAATTAACAAAGAAAAAAGAAAAGGCTAAATAGAGGATGTAATAATTTATTTCCTTGAATGTTGATTTAACTTAATTGATTAAAACGTATAATAATTATAATAATAAAGGGTACCTGTAAACCTAGTAACAATGTATAGTCATAATTATTTATTAGACCAAGAATTAACACATCATAGACCACACAAAAACCTGTAAATCCCATCCACTGACCTTGACACACAGTTCCACAATGTTATCTGAATCCTTCCCATAAGAATATTTTAAAAAATAACTTAAGTAGTCTTGACCTTGAATATCTGTGATTAACCCCATTTTGTCCAAATCCCCCAAACATGGATTAGTAAGAAATTCACTTCAGTGGCTTTGACCTTTAACCCTTGACCTCAAAAGTCTGCAGGATTTGATAACTCAACATGCTGAGCAGGCACACATTTGATTACCCCCAGTTCTATGATTTCATCTGAATTACTCTTATCCAGAGATATATTATACAAATGTACTGCAACATTACTTTATTAATTCCACAACTCATTTTAAAGTCGATAATAGATTTCTTCTAATATGTTATTCAGTGTGACATAAACATAGTAATACACCTAATTAACAGAACCCTAGAATTGGATATCACCACTAGTATATTTTAATTCAGTACTGTACTAAATACATTTTGTAAAACGTTTTACAAAAAGTGTGTTAATTTCCTGTTTTGTCCCCTGAGCCATGATTTAAAACAAATTTTAATTTTGAAGGCCAATAAAATATTGGTTCAGCTTAATATTGTAAACAAACAGACATTACATGAAGATGTTTCATCAATTTGACAATTGTATACACCCTCTACAAAATTTAAACACCCTGTTCTGACACCCTTGAATAATGGTTTCCACAAACTTTCACCTTCATTATATAAGTAAGTTTTCATGCAAGTTTTGACAATTTGATACAGTGGTTCTGAAGAAAATTTTTTTTATCTACTCACCATGTTTGAATTTTTGCTACTTATCTATCCTTGGATATGAAGAAAATTTAATCCCCTATACCCGAGGACACTTTGTGTCGAGTGTTACTGAAATTGGCGCAATTGTTCTTGAGAAGAAGCAATGTGAAAAATCTACAGTCGACATACAAGAAAATCACACAAAACAAAAAAGCAATCAGCTCAGATGAGCTTATAATACTGAATCAGTACATGAACTAATGAGCACCAAAGTGTTTCTGATGAATATTAATTATTTTATCATTAATGTTTGAGAAATACTTCAGCTTGATAGTCCACTCCTTAGCTGTAATAATGTTATCACTATTGAAAGCTTTAGATATTTCTGACACACAGTGCTTTATGTTCCTGTCATTTAACATTTGAATTGGCTGAAGAGAGTCCGGCGTGTCGGCATCCATGATTTCCTCGTTAATCTCCATGATCTCCAACAGGAACTCTTGGTTAACACCAGTGTTTTCCTCCTCTATAGGGTCTCCCCGCCTCTCCAGGAGGTACTGAGCTCGGGGAAGGGGCCTCAGGAGAGTGAAGTACGCTTTGTTGACATAGGACGACTGCTCCTCTGCTATCTGTTTCTCTCTCTGCATTCATAACATATACTAATTTAGTTTTATATCTATAAGAATTAAATGTAGACCTCAAATCAGCAAACAAAAAAAAGGCTAATAGGCAACAGTGCTCACCTGGACAATCTAGGAAGTTTGAGACTGATAAAAATTTATTGGACTGAGCCCACCCTGGCTTCAGGGTCAGAATGAAGAGATTTGGATGTAAACTACATCATGTACATGATGATGGTAATATAAAATCTAAACCCAACTTGGCCTTGAGTGTCATAGTTTAAATAACAAACTTGATCTACACTATATGATCAGCTACACTACATGAGGAGAGATCATTTTTTTTAAAATTGATCTTGAGAAGATTTTTATTTAATTGTGAGTTGTGACCCCATGTGCTCTCTGGCCTTGGATATATGGTTTGAGCAAATCTGAATCTACATATAAATGTATGTGTAACTATCTAAATGTATTTTATTTGAAAGACAATTAATTTGACTGTTATCTTGCATGCCAACTAGAAATGTTGTAGTTTCAAGGAAGTTTTATTTATTTAATATGATAATTCTTGATTGTATCATGTGTATTGGATTAGATAACCTATATATATATATATATATATATATATATATATTGCTATCAATCAAGTGAAGTACAACTTGTACAAATGAATGAATTTCACAAACAAATATCAGAGGTAATGTAATTTTTATCACTGGGTCCAGATTCTGCCATACAGAATCCTCACCACTCAGAATCAGGCATTTTCTTCATGTACTTTAATTGTTGTCAAATTATAAAAAAAATTTAAAATTCTTTTAAAATCTATTGTATTAATAACATGAAATGGTGTGTAAACTGTGCATAACAATAAATGTATTGCACGGCACATGTTATGATAATTTATCTGTACAATTTTTTCATGTTATTTAAAATCTTACGTAGACATTACCAAAAAAAAAAAAATAATAATAATAATCATTTAATAATAGCATTTTCTCAATAATCCATAGAAAGGAACTTGTGTTTACAAACTAGCATACAAAACCAATCCAAAATTCAAGTGATGTCCTGACAAGATCAGGTAAGTCAACATGCAAGTACAATCCCAGGATCAGTCTAAAATAGTGATTCCCTGAATTTGCATTAAGCATGCAAACACAAGGGTTGATTAAGGACTGAATGCAATTTGGTGATAAAATTAAATGTTGTACCATGTTTTTTTAGCCATCAACTTCACCGATTCACAGTGATCTGGATTGATGTCAGTCACATTACATTCATTTTATTTTTCATTTGATTTATTTACAAATTACTATCATGTACAGATCACTCTGAAATACTCTGATGTATATGAAAGTCAGTGTTTTAAAATTCTCACTTGATATTAGATTTCTATGCCTGCTAGATTTTCTTTTGCTTTTTGCTTATTCAGAGAATTAAGATTAACAAAGCCAATAGCCAACAACATGCAATACTTCTAACATTGAACATTATATCTGATATCTTCTCACCTCACTTTTCAGGCTGTATTTGTCTGGGTGAAGTTGTATCTGTAGATTTCGATATTTCTGGGCTAATGCTTTGGGGTCAATATCAAAGGATTCAGGAAATCCCATCAGTTGGAAGAAATCCAGCCCTTTGACATCCTGCACCACCCCACATTTACAAAAGAAAACTTCGTCCTTTGTATCAACATTATTCCCACACTTCCAACACGTCCTATTGGCTTTTGTAGAAAAATTTGTCTTCTGGAGATCATTCGGAGATAAAGTGAAAGTTGTTAGTCCATGAAAAAGGAAAGTAGAGATCACTGGAGACTGAAATAATTTATCAGATGATTTTTTCCTCGAAACCCCATCTAGCCGAGTAGTTTGTTTACAATTTAAATAACGAGTTTGATTACAGTTTGAATAAAGTTTCCTTATTGCTGGTAAGAATCTGACGAACCGGTTTCCTCCAAGATGTGAACATGGTCTGAAGGGCGCAGCCATTTTAATTTCTTTCGAGCCTTCTCTAGAGTTATTTCTGCTATCTTAATCTAGATTTCCGAGGTAATCCGATGTTACTTTCGAAATCTGAACGACACCGAAAAAACGAGTGTGTGCTGTGTTTACAAAGAAAATCGAATTTTACATTTCCATGAAGTGTACAAACAACAGATACAGGTAAAGTACATAGACTATAAACTTGCAACACTATTTTTGACACAAAGTGATCGGAAAAAGTACACTGCTTAGAGTCTAATTTACAGTAACTTAGTAAGGAGGCCTAAATAAGTAATTTTTTTTAGAATCGGCACTGTGTATAATACAAACAAGTAACATGAACTCTACAGAGCTCTTTAACAGACCATCACAGACAAATTAAATCACAAAATGAGCATGCAGGAACACATATGCATATTTACACGTATACTAGTATATAAATAAACACATTCAATCGTTTAGAAATGCAAATCAACAGATGCATTTGCCCATAAAATTTAAGCACTAAATTTAAACCACAGCAGTAAAATTGTTAATAAATGATTAGCACTATGTACTAAATAATAAGAAAGAAATAATAATAATAATAAACAGATTAATAATTAAATAAAAACACACATATATAAATAGTAGCTATAAGAGATTAAAAATTTAGCAAAACATGACCATATTGTATGAATAAAAGAGTAACATGTTATACAGCAACATGTCTTGCCATGGGGTTGGGTCAGTCCCTATCGCCACTATAATAAAGGAAAGGGAAAAAAATGAAACAAAATGGCTAAAGACATACAAAAAATAATTTCATTGATAATTAGACGCACCTCACCAAAACAATTCATTTGACTGATTTAAGGAGGAATATGACATTGTCATAATGGCTGTCTTCCTCTCTGA
The DNA here is from genome assembly GCA_024699665.1 of Ostrea denselamellosa. NCBI lineage: Eukaryota > Metazoa > Mollusca > Bivalvia > Ostreida > Ostreidae > Ostrea > Ostrea denselamellosa. Next base: position 16,240,395 of record JAMZEH010000010.1, read on the forward strand.
AACTTGAATGAAAATATAAATATCAGCAGTTGCATGTATTATATCCTTTTTATATATAATTAATTTCAAAATGTTACTGTACATGTATATCCTCCACTTTGTGAGTCTCAATGAGATTCATTTCCATATTGTGATTCCAAATGGGATTCAATCCCATAACATAAATAACAATTGGGTTCTATATTGTAAACCCAGATGGAATTAAGTCCCAAAGTATAAATCCATAAGAGATTCAGTCCAGTAGTGCAAGTCCCTAAGAGATTTAATCCCATAGTTTCAGTCCTGATGGGACTTTATCCTGTAGGTTTAGTTTTGATGGGATTCAGTCACATAGTGTAAGTCTCAATGGGATTTAATACTGTAGTTTGGGATTTGTCCCATTTTGAGTTCTTATGGGAATAAATCTCTTTAGGATTCAATCTTGATGAAATTCAATAGCATTTTATAAACACCCAAGAGATTCCAATTCATGTATCAAAGATGTGCTATGTTGTGTTTTGTATGCTTGTGAACTGTAATTCTGATATCTATTGCTTATTTATTTTGTAGTCATGAGTAGAAAACAAACACCTAGTGAGTTTCTGAAGCAAATTATTGGACGTCCAGTAGTGGTCAAATTAAACTCGGGTGTGGATTACAGAGGTACTGTATCGTTTAATCAACAAGCAGCAGACAACAGACAAAAGTGTTTGAATGGTTGAAAAAAATCATGATGGTTTTTATATCCAATGATTTTTTTTTCAAAATATTCTCAAAAATCCATTTTTGATCAGAATTTTATAGAATTTATACCAATAAACTCATAAAAGTCTCTTTTCAAGAACTTTTCAGTAACCTCTACCTTACCGTTGAAGAAAGTTGATAATTTGAAAGCAAACAAATACAATTTGCTAACTTACTGGTATTTCTTTTTATCTTCTTTTATATTTACAACAAAATGTTTTTATCTGTCGTATAGATGAGAAAAACCAAGACTGCGCTGATTCAAGAATTTATGAATGAAGAAAATACTTAGAAACCTCAGAAATGTACAAATCTCAGTTTCGTGGTCTAAATTTCATATTTATAAAGCAGATCAGAAATGGCTGTAATGAATATTTTGATAATAGAATCTCTTAAATGATCAGTACATGTAAAATTTTCAGTCATTCAGGAACTTTTTGTCCTTTTTGTGTAAGGCTCATGTAGTGTGGGTGATAGAAAATTTTCATTTTTGACATAGACTTCATGAAATATAACGGTGTGAGGTGTCAGAGTTCATACCCGCTTGTATTTTCAAAACTTAGATAACTGTGAAAAAAACGATAAATCGTGATATAGTTGAATTGTGATTCTGGGTTTTTGATTCATTGTTTGATTCATTCCAGATCAATTTCAATGCAGATAAAAAAAAATATAATTCAATCAACAAGTTTACAAAATGGATGCAAAACAGTTGGGAAATTTTGGATTATTGTTGAAAAATGTACACTCAACATACAGTTCTTGTGTATAGGAACCTTATATTATAGTGATTTAGTGATAGTCACCAACCATTGAAAAATCGTCACTAGAATGCTACCAATGGCGACAATTGATAGCAGAAATCTGACATCAATATTTGATAAACATATATTGTGCCCGTTTTAATCTTTACGTTGATTGTTGGTTGGTTTTTGTTTTTTGGGTTTTTTTTAATTTATTTGTTTAATTTTTTTGAATGAGCGATTAACTCTAAATTTACATAGTTTACAAGAGTTTCAATAGTCTATTTCATGATAGTTAATGTTATCATTTAGTACAGAAAACTGTGTCTGAAGGTACAAAACTTTCTAAAGACACTTTCATATAGATTTTTAAAATTTACACTCTTTCCTTTTTATTGCATTTTTAATTTTCGTGCTTAAATACTATGTGTCATTTAAAAAGTTCAGTATAATCTAGATTATGTTCGATTATCAATTGAAAAAATCTTTCTGATTCAACTGTAAATTTCTTCTGATTCTTGAACACTACTACATTGTAGGTCATCAGGAGTATACAAAAGAAATAGGTCCATGTGGAAGTACTATTTTGTAAAAGGAGTGATTTGGTTAGGGTTAGGGTTAGTCAAAATGTATATGTATTTGATCAGCACATTAATTTTATTTCTGCTGGTACTACTTTAAACATATACTCCAGTTGAATTGGATCACTTTGGTTTTCATTAATCTTTCTTTAAACTAACAAACCTAGTCATACATTATCTTTCTGTATTAATGTTTAGATTTGTTTGTTTTATTCCCTTCAAGAATTTTTCACTCATAATGAGACATCACCAGCTGTAGGTGAAATACCACAAATTAATATGTATGCTTAGTACTCAGGGCTGTAACAATGAGGGTTCTTTAAAGTACCAACACCTGCTGTGACACAGGACCTCCATTTTTAAGGTCATATCCAAAAGAACTGGGAGTTCAAACTCACAATCTCCCAGTTATGAAGTGAATACTTTGCCACTGAACTACCACAACTGGTCTGGTTAGGTTTCAGATATTTAAAATTCAGATAACATTGAACAAAATGAAAGCATTAAAATATTTATCTTAATTGATTATCTATATAATAGACATTGATTGTTTGCTTTGGAATGAAATTTGCATATAGTTAAATTGAGAGTATTGTATTGTGATTTGTATAGAATTGTAAAGGTGTTGTATCATTTCAACCCCAGAAAAATGCAATATAAACAATATACTATGAATTCGTATTGTAAAAATTTTCTGTTGCTAGGTGTCCTAGCCTGTTTAGATGGCTACATGAACATTGCTCTTGAACAGACAGAGGAATATGTCAATGGACAGTTAAAGAACAAATATGGGGACGCATTCATCAGAGGCAATAACGGTAAGATATCATACAGCTGGACCCGTTAATCAGAGGCAATAACGGTATGGTATCATGTAGCTGGACCTGTTAATCAAAGGCAATAATGGTAAGATATCACATAGCTAGACCTGATAGTCAGAAATTACAGTAAAATATCATATAGCTGGACCTGTTAGTCAAAAATGACAGTAAAATATCATATAGCTGGACCTGATAATCAGAAATAACAGTAAAATATCATATAGCTGGACCTGTTAATCAGAAATAACAGTAAGATATCGTACAGTTGGACCTGGTAATCAGAAAAATAGCAGTAAGATATCATATAGTTAATTAGAGGTAATAACAGTAAAATAGTCTTTAATTCAGGGTGCATTAATAACAAATATGTTTGTATGCCTTATGGTCCTTCAGGAATATTTCACTCACACTGAGACATCACCAGCTGTAGGTGAAGTACCACAAATTTTGACCTATGTTTTGCATTCAGAGCCATAGCAGTTAGAGTTCATCAATGCCTGTTGTGATAAAAAAATAAAAAATGAATTTATTTAAGCTCTTTAAAAGACTCTTCCTTTTAAATGCTAATAGGAATGCATAAATCAGAGATGATAACCAAGGCAAAATATTCAATATAGGGATATGTAAATCAGATAATAATAAGATATCCAATGTAAGGATGCATTAATCAGAGATAATAATGGTAAGATATCAAGTATATTGATCCCGTTCATATACAAGCCTATTTATTTAAATGGCTTTCGTTTGTTTATTCGTGTATAATTTAAATATCAATTGCTTGCAAAAAGTTTGTTTTCACATGTAATTTAACAATGTTGATCTTGTGATATATCGAAAATAAAGATCTACTAAATTGAATTGCTAGTAGAAATATATTTCAAGTTCTTTCAATCCTTATTCACAGACAATGAATGGAATGATACTAGTACTTAAAATATAGTGTATTTGTACGTGTCTCTAACTTTGTGAATGAATTGCATGAATAAGCATTAAAATGACTTGTATATTGACGTGTTATTCTATTTTTAGTTCTCTACATCAGTACACAGAAAAGGAGGATCTGAACTGAAAGTATGTGTAGAGTAACAGTGCAACACAACAGACAGAGAGAAGTCAGCATTTGTGTGTTTGTGAATTGTAAAACTCAGAGTGGCATGTTCCGGAATGAATGCATCATTTTTACATAAAGCACAGTGGATTCATCTTGTAAAGCTAGAATGTTTCATTGTCATTTATAAATGGTAGAAAAAATTATTTCTAATAAAAGTTATCAAATATCAGATATCAGACTTGTTGTACTGGTTCCCCTAAACAGTAGATGACCCCTTTTGATGTTTAGGGCAATGGTCAATTTAATCTGGACATAGGAAAGTGTTGTAAGTCTGCGAAATTTCTTAAGAACCCATCAAATCCATGACAGACATCAAACTTCGAACACTGGTTCCCCCCCATCTTCGTAAGCCAAGGTTTTCGGTCAACTTCACTCCCCACAAACCTTTGGCAGACTTGACTGTCACACCTCGCTATACAATACAAAAAAAAGTACTGTAAATAACTTACTGGGTGACACATTGCCAAGTATCAGAAGGCTCTAACAAAATGGTTGGTATCCCTCCTTCTAGATATCAAAGATATGCCATCTGTATGGTCGTCAAGTAAGCAGTTTTGGTGCAAAAATGTAAAGTCATAAACCCAATTAAAAAATGTCATATGTTTCATTAAGAGACATTTTTTATGATTCTTTTTTTAACTGCATAAGCTCAGTCTCTAGATGTTCTGTTAAAAATTGTAAAACCTGGGATGTAGCAATCGATGAGAATTAAGTTGTAAATATCTTGCTGGATGTAGCTTCTGCATCAAAACGTGGGGGAAATTGATCTGTAAATATTTTAACGTTGTCTACAGAATGAGTAACCTTTGTGGAGTTATTAATGTCACGAAAACTAAGGGATCACTAAATAAAAGAATACTGGGATAAGTTTCAAATGAAAATGGAGGTAGTTAATTTCTATATAAATGTTTCATTTCCATGTTGTCCATAAGAGTCAGAATTCCAGAGAAAATCTACCATCACACAAACAGTCCTACTATCATACTAACAATCCCACTGTCACACTAACAGTCCTACCATCACACAAACAGTCCTACCATCACACAAACAGTCCTACCATCACACAAACAGTCCTACTATCATACTAACAATCCCGCTGTCACACTAACAGTCCTACCGTCACACAAACAGTCCTACCATCACACAAACAGTCCTACTGTCACACAAACAGTCCTACCATCACACAAACAGTCCTACCATCACACTAACAGTCCTACCATCACACAAACAGTCCTACTATCATACTAACAATCCCGCTGTCACACTAACAGTCCTACTATCATACAAACAGTCCTACTGTCACACAAACAGTCCTACTATCATACAAACAGTCCTACTATCATACAAACAGTCCTACTGTCACACAAACAGTCCTACTATCATACAAACAGTCCTACTGTCACACAAACAGTCCTACTATCATACAAACAGTCCTACTATCATACAAACAGTCCTACTGTCACACAAACAGTCCTACTATCATACAAACAGTCCTACTGTCACACAAACAGTCCTACTATCATACAAACAGTCCTACTATCATACAAACAGTCCTACTATCATACAAACAGTCCTACTATCATACTAACAATCCCACTGTCACACAAACAGTCCTACTATCATACAAACAGTCCAACTATCATACTAACAGTCCTACTATCACACAAACAGTCCTACAGTCACACTAATAGTGCTACTATAACACTAACAGTCCTACTGTCTCACCAACAGCCTTACTATCATACGTGCAGTCCTACTGTCACACTTATAGTCTTACTATCATATAAACAATCCTACTATCATACTAACAGTTTTACTATCACACTAACAGTCCTACTATCATACTAACAGTCCTACTATCACACTAACAGTCCTACTATCACATAAACAATCCTACTATCACATAAACAATCGTACTATCATACAAACAATCCTACTATCATACTAACAGCCCTACTGTCTTACAGTCCTTCTATCATACCAATAGTCCTACTGTCACACTAACAGTCCTTTTCGTAAGTGTAAGGTCTACATGATCTAACTTTTTCTTAAAACTGTCATCAGTCAATTCAAATCGTCGAAGTAAAGAGGTCTTAAGTGCCTTGTTATCGAGAGCGTCTTCTTTGAGCATAAGAGCACAGACATCTAACGCTTTCCTTCAAAAGAGCAATTAAATTTTAAAGCCGATTCCACCCACTTTTGTGCCTCAGCGTACCTTTTGAATCTAATGAGATAGCTATCCAATTCGTCTTCAACATAATCAAAAAAGGGAAGTTTGGGTGCTTTAGGCTTGAACCAGCCTCACCCAGTGTTCAACACTGTTGATTTAAAACATCCATGATGCTGTAATAGAACCTTGTACCTCTCAAAAACTAGATGTACTATTTTTAATTTTGACAAAATCTCGATTCACATTGGATACAATGGGCAATTACATACTCGAGAGTTTCGCTTTAAATCTTGCCCATGATCAAACTTTCTACTGAGGTGTGTTTCAGTTAACACTGTCGCTTATTCTAAGGTCCAAACTACCACATACCGGATACAGCTACAGAAAACACAACGAAAATAAGAAAACGAAAGAAAAAATACAGAGCAAGTAAACTTGGGACACCAATGGAAAATAATCAGCTTCAACACTTTTTTTTTTACAACAAAGTTGAATTGAAGTTGTTACAATGAAAACAATTATCACATTCTTATCATAATCCCACTTCTGACACCACTTGTCATGGCCAAGCAGTGCAGTTCCCTTGCAAAATCATGCTTCATGCATATCCGACGGATAGGTAGTATTCGACTATTCTTATCTTAGTCTTTTCATTTCTCCATTCACCTGCATCATTAAGAAGGAATAACATACCACGTAGAGGGCCTCCGAGGCATTGCGCTCAATATCACAAGGCCTCTCACCTCTAGTTGGCCCTGGTTCGATTCCCGCTCGCGCCGATATATGTGAGAAAGTTTGCCAGTTTACTTTCGGAAGGTCGGTGGTCTTTTCCCGGATACATTGTATCTGGTTTCTCTCCTCCATTAGTAAAAAGTGGACGCCACCAGATAACTGAAAAATTGTTGAGTGTGGCGGAAAACAACAAAAAAATCAATCAATCCATTCCTCTTTGAGTTCGCATGTAAGACACTTGTGAACTCTTTAGTAACACCGAGATTTGATTATGGAAATGTCCTACTATATGGACTGAACAAGAAATACACGAACAAACTTCAGCCTGTACAGAGTGGTAATACGGACAGGAAAATACGAATACATTACGCATGTTCTGATCTAGCTGCAATGGCTTCCGATCGAGCAACGTATTCAATACAAAATTCTGTTGTATATTTGCAAATGTCTTCACAACCATGCTCCTGGATATTTATCGGAACTGATAGCACCACACCTGCCGTCGAGATTGCTGAGATCGAAATCATCCTGTCTGGTTGCAGTCCCTGTAACCAAGACAAAGACTTATGGAGAGCGGAGGTTTGACATGGCAGCAGCGACACTTTGAAACGATATGCCATATGAACTTAGAAATGTACAGAAATTCTACTGTTTTAAAAGAGATTTAAAGTCCCTCTTCTTTCTTTATGCTTTTGATGTTTGATCTTTGATTTTGTTTGTTTTTTATTTGTATTTATTTTTTTCCGTAGAACATAAAAAAACTTAGCTATTGATCTTAGTAATAATGTTTTATTTTGGTAATTTTACAGATGTAAGATTTTATGTCATACTGTCACTTAATTGTGTTTTATTGTTACTTTCTTCATTTTACTTTTGTAAAGCGCTTTAGAGTAATTTGTTTTATATAAGGCGTTTTATAAATTTATTTTATTATTATAAACAAATTCTTTAGTGTCTAGATGAAAAGGTGAAGATAAAGAACAGTGATCAATCTTAGAATTCCTATAAAGAATACAAAATTAAGTTGTTAGTTGGGCAACACGACCCCTGGATATAGATATGGACTATCTAATACACAATCCATTTATGTTTTCCTGTTTTTCGTCTTCTTTCAAATATAATAAAGCTGGACATGCCATTACTGGTGATGATAATATAGACGAAAACAAGGACCTGAAATCACTTATTTTAGAAGGTCCTAAATTCAGTAAACCCCGATCTTTCAATTGGAAATCGAACTCCATCTCCATTATGAATTCCGTTGAAGATTTTGCCAGATGATGAGCTAAATATTAAAAAGAACTTGATACGACGTACCTTATCAGTATGGATAAAAAGTTTAAGAGAAAAATCAAAATCTAGTATCAGACACATTAAAACAAAAGTGCGTATCATGCATCATTCTGTATTTAGTAAACCAGAGGTAATGAAAGAAGTAGAGGTTACACGTGGAATATGTTTTGGTTCCAGTTGAAAATGCTTGTAGCTGTATTGATTTGTACGGCTCTTTGTTGCAGCTGTGTTTTCAGCGGGCATGGCTCTGGTTCCACATTTGTTGGTCCAGCTTACATTCCAAGTTTCCTTTCATGGGTCGAGGTTCTTCGGGGTTGTGTTTCAGCTTTGGGCAGGTTTGGTGTCCCTTTCAGTGGAGCGAATGGATGTGGATTGCAGTACCTATATGCTGGATTCCAGGGCTATTTGGGAACTTTTGCAGACAGAAATATATTGCAGGATCCAGTACGTGTTTTGCCGGCCCGAGTCTTTGCTCCTCGTGGGAATATTAACCACTGTGAAAGAGAAACTTTATACGTGATGTGCCATAGTGTATGCAGAAGGTAGAATAGATCAACTAGAACTTTCGATGAATTTGGGAATACCAAGCTTTTCACATGTCGACGGCGTTGGAACGTAAGCCTCTCGCGATGGCTTGGGAGCCGGGGCTTTTTTTTTTTTTTATTGTAGACAGCTGTTTCTTCTGAGGGGCTGAAGCCGGATATGTTCATACCTTGTGCTCAGACGTCTTTGGGTTGCTTTGTTACTCTGAGGTTGATACTGGGAAAGTGTTGGAGTTCCTCGTTGGCAGTGTATGCGTAGTCTTTGGTGGTCGGGTCTTCCAGTGATCTGTTTGGGTTCCCTTTGGCACAGGTTGTTCTCTGTTGTTGACTGACCTGTTTTGTATTCTTGTGAGACAGGAGTTGTTTATTGGCTTCTGCATGGGAGGAAGAATTCTCTTGTTGTGGCCTTTCGGCTCAAAATTTATATCTATCATGAGGGTTTGATCGATAAGTGGTGCTCGTTTTCGTTCGTATGTCGGTTCTGTGAGTCCCTGTGGGCTCAAAGTGTGAGACACCACAGAGTTTTTCAGGTCTGCTTCGTATTTGGATATTTCATTGAACAAAGAAGGCGGCGGACTGGCAACACAGCTTAGTGACGGAATGGATGGCTTCATGATCTCTATAGTCTGCTTCCCGTGTTTGTATAGTAATGTCCTATTGTCACCTGTATGTGGTGTGTTTGTGTCTCTAGACTGTTTTAACCCTGTGGGGATCCGGGTTAGAATAGGTCCTCAGTACCCCTTGCTTGTCGTAAGAGGCGACTAAATGGGGGCGGTCCTTCGGATGAACCGCAAAAACCGAGGTCCAGTGTCAAAGCAGGTGTGGCACGATAAAGATCCATCCCTGCTCAAAGGCCCTGAGCCCCGAGCATAGGCCAAAATTTTGCATCCCTTATCCGACAATGGTGACGTCTCCATATGAGTAAAAGAATCTCAAGCGGGACGTAAAACAATATACAATCAATAAATTAATCTAGACTGTTTCGCCAAAGTGCGCGAGGCTTGTTCTGCCTATGGTAGGTTTTTTTGGGGTTTTTTTTGTTTTGTTTTTTTTGGACCAAGGCAGACTGTTTCCAAATAGGTTGATAATTAATGCAGGGGTTTAAACAGTATCGATTGAGGTCAGCGTATCGCGAGCTATGTGGTTATTTTCGTGATTTATTTTCAAAAAACAAGCTATCACTGGATGAGTACTATCTAACGTTGTTAGGCTAGTTTTTTGCATGCTGGTTTTGACTGCATATTGCTCCGTTTACCTGATCGGGATATGGGGCTCACGGTGAGTATAACCAGTCAACAGGAGATGCTTCCTTCTGTTGGGCGCCTGGTCCTACCTCTACAGGGATCCGTGTTTGCTCTTCTCTTGATTTTGTATTCTTAGTGGATTTGATTACTATTCGTTATCTTCATTTGTTCATATATATTTTTGGGGAAATAAAGCAACAATATTTGATTCGGTAATACATTTCAGTCTATATCTTTGTTTACAATATACATGTATTCAGTTGTCTATTGTCCTTTCTGTACGACTGTTCTACTCGCTTCTAACAGAATTGCATACATGGTGCTTTAACTTTTTATTTAACCTGTACAGTAGACAAATGAAGTTTGCTTTCTTGCATGTCGAAATTATGGGGGGCCCCCCTCAAGTTTCAAATGCAACCGATGGCAGATTATTGGAATGAAGGAAGTAGGTATTCCACTGGAACAAATTGTTCATCAAGTGATTCATCCCCATACAATCATCTGCGTAGAATTATCAGAATGTACCATTTAACAAATGACGTCAAAGATCGTGCAAGATTTTGAAGACCCCCTATACCATCTGTTCGGGAGGACCATGCATTCAGAAAAATGGATAGACGAAAACGTTTTTATCAATAGCCCAGTTTTGAAAAGGGAATGGTTACATCATTTGCTTTCGGTGATAACAGTGTGAAATCGACATAGTCAACTGGTGACTATCGTGCAAGAAGACCTCTGCTTAGACCCAACCACAGAACAGCACGTATGCCATGGTGTGAAGCTCGCCAAAGTTGGAACCTCGCCTGTTGGAGAAAAGTCCATTGGTCGGACAAGAGTCGCATTTTGCTACATATCACAAGTGGACGAATACGTGATGGCGGCAATCTAAAGTTGCGTATGCTGAACGAAATATTTAAAGACGATTTCGTTTGGTCGTTGATCATTTATGGTGTGGGGCTGTGGTTCATGTCAATGGGTTCAATGCTGTCTGACGTATTTCATACCAATTGTTAGGCCATTCTTTACGTATTGATTTTTACGGATTATTCTGTTAACTTGATCAAGATATAGAGCTCAGGGCGGGTGTGACCGGTCGACAGGGGATGCTTACTCCTCCTAGGCACCTGTTCCCACATCAGGTATATTCAGGTGGTCATGTTTGCCCAACTTGTTATTTTGCATATCTTATATGAGTTATGAGATAGATCACTACGTTATCTTCACCTGTTCACTGGTAAGATATCATTAATTTGCGATCATTGTTTGCTATCGTCACTTTTTCTTTTATTTATCGTATAGTGTGAAATGAATCACCATATTTAGGCTAAAAGAAAAAGGGGTTGTTTTTCCATATGTATAAATATATGTATTGAAACTCGTTGAAAATCTTTCAAGAACCATAGGGGTTCGGTTGGTTAAACTGATATGGCAAATACTCGTAAAGTGACACCTGGGCGAGGAGTGGACTCAAAACATGGATATGAAGTTTTATATCAGATCATATATCAAAAGTCTTAGAAATTCTTCTCAATTTTTCCATTTGATATGTAAGCATCTTCAAGTGATATTAGATTCAAGTCCACTACAGAGCTAAAATTCCTGCAGTAATGCAGTCTTCCCTCATTTGTAACATTTTCATATTCTTGTGGCTTCCCCAAAATGTCTGAATATCAAAAAATGGCTACATTATATTGAAGGGAAGTTTTCATCTTTGCTTTTCATTTGCGGTAAATTCTCTTTTGGTGTCTGCATAGTCATTCCAGGAAGAACAGCTAGCCTACGGGATATTTTTTTTTATCACCCCCCCCCCCCCCCCCCCCCCCCCCCATATCTCGTGGTCTGATGACCAAAGAATGTGATGTTTCATAGCTTTTTTTTTCCTTTTTGAAGATTCTAAATCAACAGAATAACACTAGCATCGCCTATACAGTATAATGTTATAGAATGGGTGTGAGGAAAATAGTAAATTTATGGTCCCCCGAAACTAACAAGATATGTTCAGAGGCGGCGAAACAATAGAAAGAGATCATTTATCACACCAATTTAACACCGGGTATATCTTTCACACTTTATGATTTTCGTTCACTCAGAAAAGTTTCACCATTTTATTCGCTGCATTGGTGTTGAGACTTGGTTCATTGCAGATATGGAATGCATGTCTTTTTCGGTGAGCGTTCTTACTACGTCATCATTACAGTTGATTTACTATGGCCTCTGCTAATGATATCTCACGATTCTTGGAACACTCCCCTTACCAAGTGTTTTAATTTGTTAGAATATCAGTGAATATTAATGAGGAAGTAGTCACAGGGAGAGGCACGAGTAGTCCTCAGATGGAAAGAAAGAGTATATTGCATCTTCAAGGAAAAAGACAGTTTTTCTCGTATTATTTTTCTATAGAGAAAAATCGGAAAAGGTATAATAATTTCTACATCTACACTGTCTAATACAATCCTCGGTAGATTCATACATGACTGTAATGCTGGACGATGTGAATAATCGATCCTGCTGTAAATCAGGTTTATCACAAAACAAAAATGCGACAAGCGAGGCCCTGTCCACTTCATTTCTCAAATTAATATAATCAGGCAAGCAAACGCCATTGTAAGACTACCAATAAAGTTTTTACATTGGTTAGTTTAAATCATTGAATATTGGGAAAATCTCCTTCCCACACACCATTCTGGAATTGTATATTCTACGCATTTTAAGACATTTTTATTGTCTGCTATTCGGACAAAGGCAAGGAATAGTTTGCAGTTGTTAAACTAATCTTACTTCTAAGTACAGTTTACCTGTATCAAGCTTTGAAGTTTAATACTTTCTTGTCGTGAACGTTGTGTGAAACATGTTCATTGGGTGCGATTCTCATACTTTTCTTTAGTTCATTGGAAGTTTCTGGGATATGACCTAAAAAGTGGAGGTCCCGTGTCGCGGCAGGCGTTGGCACGTTAAAGAACCCTCAAGCTAAATTTGTACTTCTTTACAACATATAGCGTTGTACAGTGATTTACACTCTTCATTTCAAATATATCCCTACCAAAATCATATCTTCAGTCATTTCTCGATGTCTCATCCAGACAATTAATTCAATCACATGATATTTCTTTCAATTCCAAACAACGTCGTTCATGATGTTTACCAATTACGTTACGTATAACACCTTGACATTTATACCGGTAATTAGTCTGTGGTTAAAACACACGGGGTGAATCTAGTGACCGGTTTAGAGGTTTTACGGTATATTTAGTCCCTGATATTATTTTATTAAGTCAACGCAATGGTTTAGCTACCTGAGAAGTATACAATATTCATCGAGCAAAATCATCGTATGATCTCCAAAATGTCAATACTTGTATAATGTCAACATTTTCTAGGAGTATGTAATCCACAAATTCTCCCATCTATCAACGTTTTCTGGGTATTTTTCTACATCTGTTGTGTTTTAAAATTATGATTTAATGAAATTCACATTTTGCAGGAAAATCAACAGCCACCTTTAGCAAAGAAGCGCTGGTGAATGTTTTCTTTATGACGCTCTGGTTTTCCGTCTGTCCGATCCATGACGTCACAGATCTTGCACATTGAATCTAGAAGCACTTCATGTATACCGACATCCCTATATTTGTCTTTTTCCCTCAAAAATTGCGTAAACAAAGCCTCGTTGGAACCTATTTCTTTCAGTTTCTCTGCCAAAGCCTTAGGTGAGGGAAAATCTAAAGCACTTAGAAAAGTTCCTTTGGGTAAATACTCGGACGCTGTGGATGGACCATTTATCACTGGTACTACATCCAAGTTACCATAATACAAATTGAATGATTTTTCCGTCGTGTAGTCCTCGCATATATTATTTTCAAATGCAAAATAAAATTTATAATCCCGCGAAAAGTTTCGCAAACATTCACTTAAATATGGTGAACGGTTTCTGCAAACACGGGTTCCGCAAGAACCAAACATATCAATCTGTATATACTTCCGAAGCTCTTGTATGTACGCTTTTCGGCGAGATGGTACGGGGCAATGTCCCGACATCCAGACGCCGAACATTTTCTTCTTCTTAAACACTTCTGTGTAATTCTTCACCAGAGGTGTGTTCCGTTTCTTGATAATCCCGTACGCTCTCTGTACGTCTGATTTCCTGCGATAAGACATCAACCAGTCTAATTTTTCATACCACTTTGTTGATGGTCTAGCCATGAATGCCGGACTTTCCATCGAGTTAAAAATCCACACTTGCTTGTTGCCTTTAACGGGTGGAACGCCCGGCATGAACGATTGTGTGAAAATAACAACGTCACTTCTAGAAAAATCTCTATTGTCCATTGAAAAAATGCACTTGGGATGTTTCTCACATTTCTTAGACTGAGCATAATTAAAACTTTCTACAATATAGGGAGGAATGTTGTACCACAGTATTCTCCAGTCCTTGGACTTTGTGGACTTCTCGTCCACATCGTGAGAGATCTGCTGCTTCTGTGACTTCGGCTGAATGTTCAGTGAGGTGGAAGGTGAAAAGAATTCAAACAACAGGAAGAAAAATCCCGAAGAGATGAAAAAGATCATAAACAGACTCGCTGAAAGTTCCGTTCTTGTTGACCTAGAACATAAAGAAAGAAATCTTTTTAAGCATTTTAAATAACAAACACAAAAACAAAAAATGATAATAATAATAATAATAATAATAATAATAATAAAACTTTTACTGGCGAGTCTAGAGAAAGTTATCAATTGCATAATACACTGGAAATGCAGGAAACTATTCTATTATTATACACTTGTATTCTATGAAGACATTGATTTTAAAGTTCATTCCACCTATTTTCAATATTTCTTTTCATACTTGACGAACAAATGCAAAAATATTGGAGTTTTAACTCATATTCTAAATTCGTAAACTTAGAACAAATTGATTAACAAACACGTATTGCATATGGTTTATCTGTTAAGAAGGTTATATCGAATATTCATACAACTTTAATCGGAGTTTTATGTGTTAATATTAATGATTTTGACTTTCGGCGCATTGATATTACTGATTTTGATTATTTATGGCATGTCAAACGTTGCAATATTGTTTGGTTTTTTTTTCATTTGTGTTTTATAACTGTCCATTCACATTTTATATTTCAGAATTTATATTATGTAATTTTTATTTGCATTATAATTGTCCATTTGCATTGAATAATTTTATTTGTATCGTATAACTGTCCATTTCTATTCTGTACTTTTCCTATGTATATTGTATATTTTTGACTTTACATACATGTACAATACAAACATTATAGAATACCGATGGAAATTAAACAACGTAAATAACGAATACAGAATACAAATAAAAAGTTATATATACAAACAGAAAATATACAATACAAATGTAAAGTTATATAACACAAATAGAAAATATACAATACAAATGAAAAGTTATATAATACAAATAGATAATATACAATACAAATGAAAAGCTATATAATAAAAATTGAAAATATACAATACAAATAAAAAGTTATATATATAAACAGAAAATATACAATACAAATGAAAAGTTATATATACAAATAGAAAATATACAATACAAATGGAAAGTTATATAATACAAATAGAAAATATACAATACAAATGAAAAGTTAAACAATACAAATGGAAAATATACAATACAAATAAAAAGTTATATAATACAAATAGAAAATATACAATACAAATAAAAAGTTATATATATAAACAGAAAATATACAATACAAATGAAAAGTTATATATACAAACAGAAAATATACAATACAAATGGAAAGTTATATAATACAAATAGAAAATATACAATACAAATGAAAAGTTAAACAATACAAATGGAAAATATACAATACAAATAAAAAGTTATATAATACAAATAGATAATATACAATACAAATGAAAAGTATATAATACAAATAGAAAATATACAATACAAATAAAAAGTTATATATACAAACAGAAAATATACAATACAAATGAAAAGTTATATAATACAAATAGAAAATATACAATACAAATGGAAAATTATAATACAAATAGAAAATATACAATACAAATAAAAAGTTATATATACAAACAGAAAATATACAATAGAAATAGAAAGTTATATAATACAAATAAAAATATACAATACAAATGGAAAATTATAATACAGGGGGAATGGATCGTTCACCGAGTTCCTATAGTTTGGTTTTTTTTAATAGTGATATAGGGTAGGTATGTGTATGGGTGATTAATATATATCACGAATTTTAAAAAAAAAAGACTATAAGAACTCTTCAATATCAGGAGATACACAATTCATTCACAGGGGGGATCCTCATTTGAACGAAAAATTTCGTAACTTTTTATTTTTGGGATTTTCATACATAAATGACACACAGAACACATGCACATACACACACACGCATACACACAGACAAATGCACATACACACACACAGACGCATACACACACACTTTGAAAAACAATGATACGTGCCTATACACGGAAAGGACAAACCTTTGTGAATGAATTGAGAGTAATATTGCAAGATTTACAGATAAATTTTGCGCGCTTTCCATGGTTCAGAAACTTTGAATTTATAAAGGACTATGTGTAAAGCACAACACTAGGAAAATTGTATGTACTTATCAATATTTAATATTTCTTTGATTCATTAAGTTTTCTTTTGGTATAAACTTAAAAAAAAAAAGACATGCCAATTTATTAACGAATACTATGTTTTTCATAATGTTAGAAAACTTATTTAAGGTAGAAAAACTTCACTATTTTCCTAGACATTATCTTTTTGGGGCAAGATCATTTAAATCAAAGTCACTTAAGATGTCTTTAATTTAGGATAATTCTGAATCAGCTTTAATTTACACACCTCGGTTTGTTTTAGGATCATCCAAAACATTTTCCTAAGATGCTTCTTTGGAACATTCTTAGGGCAATTCTTAGGAAAGTTTCGTAAACATTCCTATTGCTT
The DNA here is from genome assembly GCA_024699665.1 of Ostrea denselamellosa. NCBI lineage: Eukaryota > Metazoa > Mollusca > Bivalvia > Ostreida > Ostreidae > Ostrea > Ostrea denselamellosa. The sequence continues at coordinate 16,257,334 of JAMZEH010000010.1, forward strand.
CTATCAAATAAGACGACCAGAAAACAGCAAATAATTAGAATTTTTCAAAGTTTAAAGGCAATAACTTTGGTGAAAATCAATCGCCATGAGACTCAGACATCAATAACAAAAGAAGCAAATATCAGCTCATTATTTCCAAACACAGAAAAAAAAAAACGAGAGCAAGGAATTAATAGAAATATTCAAAGTTTAAGGACAATAACTGTTGAAAATAGCACTTTCGACCTAAACCTCTAATTTGATTTGTATGTCATCAATACAAAGAACTATACTAAATCTAAATTATCTACAAGTGCAGCAGAAAGCAGTTCCGGAAAACTTATTATGATGGTATGGGATAACACTATGTGCCTCATCATTTTATGGTGAGGATGAAAAGTACTCAACTGCATGACAATAACGATTGCGCCAGTAATTAGTATAGAAAAACTCAAATAGCGAATGATGGGGGGGGGGGGGGACGACGAGAAATTTGATCCGTTGTGACCGTAATTTGTTATATCTAATGAGTTCATAAAATATTTTCAGATTACCGAGGAATGAAAGTCACTTCGCTATAAGCATGAATTCATTTTAAGTATATTCGGTGTAACCTTGTTTGACTGTATTTTATTGCCAACTTTAGTCATTAGCTCCACAGAGAATTAATACATGTAAATCGGTGGTCAATATACTGGACGCAGAAATATGTACCTGACCGAGTTCAAATATTGATTGATTAATAGCAGCACCACACGTACAACTAACTTAATTATATATAAAGCTTGACCACCTTACCCATTGTGTCCACCTGGACATAGAATCGATTTCAATCAACAGTAACAATTGAAAACATACAAGTACGTTTACACAATTATACTACAACGTACTTAGTATTCACAAGAACTTTTCTAAAACGAAAGGAACTGGCATTTCCTATTCGTCTTGATTATTAGCCTATATATATATATATATATATATGTGTGTGTGTGTGTGTGTGTGTGTGTGTGTGTGTGTGTGTGTGTGTGCGCTCGCGCGCGCGCGAGCTAGAATTAAGTAGTGTGCTTTAACACTCCCTGACCTTCAATGCCTTCATACAGACATACAACCATACCACACATCCCTAAATTTACCTGAGAATAAGAAACATTTTACTACTGACACACTCGCCATTATCATTATATTACTCAGGGAGACAAGCGGGAGATCTGTACTACACTCGTAGTCGTTTGTCGAATGAATGACAATATACCTTTACTCAAACTACCGGATTTCAAAGCTCTACTGACATTTAAATAGAAATTGCTGAAAGAAGCTAACAAGGAAGTCCGCCATATTTCTTTCAGAGTCTCTGTCTTATATCATAATATAAGGAAAAGAGTACCAATTAATTTCCCATAGACTTCAATACTAACATTTGATTCTCTCACTAATTAACGAAATTAATTTTAGATAAATGACCGCCAAGATTTCAAAGTTCATTCCAAGTGCTAATAAAAAACGACAAAAATTATATAGGGTCCCGTTGCTTTTATAGGTCATATTTGTACTTTTTTACAACACATGGAAATCTACAGTAAATTACACCTTTCAATTCAAACACACCCCTACCATGGCAATTTCCTCGGTCATTTCTCGATTTCGTCCGATTCGTTGAGGTATGATATTTGCTGACGCCTCTTCCGAATCTTACAGCAGTGTCAAACAAAGTGATTCGGGAAATCTTGCCAGAACTTCGACCATTAAAATGGATTAAACTAAATTTCTCTCCCGCCATGGACATCCTTTTAATTAACAAAAATCAAAGCGAGAGAGAGAGAGAGAGAGAGAGAGAGAGGGGGGGTCCCATTGTGTTTTTTGGGTCATATTTGTACTTTTTTTTACAACACGTAACGATCTGTAGTGAATTTGAACTTTCATTTCAAACACCCCTACCATGTTCATTTCCTCAGTCATTTCTCGATTAACTTTATTAATTTTGGACAAATAAGAGCCAACAGTTGAAAGTTCACTCCAAGTGTTGATAAAAATTTTGTGCGACAATTTTTTATCTCGACAATTAATTTAAAACTTCCGTAATATTTCTTTCAATTCCAAATGATTTCACTCTTGATTTTAGCCAATCACACAACACCTAGACATTTATACCTCTGCTCAACCTTAAAAGTGAGTACGAATTACGCATCCAGGAGCATATTCTCATTCCGTAAGGACCGCACCATATCGCCAATGGCGGACTACTTGTTGCACCTAAGTACTAAATGAAATCAAATTCCAGAAAGCTCTGGTGAGTGGGCAAACCCTTTAGCTGGATCGGTAGAGCACTGGACTGTCGTCCAGTGGTCCCGAGTTCGATCCTTAGCAGAGGCTTTTTCTTGACTGTTACAGGTCAGAGAGCATATGTCAACATAGATATACACTTGGTGTATTTGAACCATTTAACCACAAGTATGTAATAAGACATTTAATTTAACCATTTTACTGGCATTGATAAAATGAAATAAAATGTAAAACATTAAGCACTTTTTGTTATTATCCATATTAGGTATAATTATTTCTCTACGCATTTTATATTGCACTAACTATCTCATCCTACAATGTAGACGCAAATTGGACTACAATACACCACAAACAGCATGAAAGTAGTTCATATGTAGAGTAATCCGTCATGCTTTGCAGCTCATTCACTGGACAGGCCTATCATCCCAGGTGAAAGATTATAATAACAGGTAGTATATAAAGGTAGTAATGACGCGGATCGATATGCTAATATCACATCACAATAGAAACTTCTCGTGGTCAGTGTCGAACGGATTTGAAAACTTAAATGGCAGAATACACAGAGAAATATTTCACCTTTTATTGCAGGGCAATCGAGCGAGAACTTTTGGTGTACATTTCTAACAACAATTCATATTTGTTTACACTGTCCAGTAAAATTAAACACCATGCGTCGCTGCTTCAACTTTTACCTCTGTCCGTTGTGACTTTCGATTGATCCTTAATACACACAACTGAGACAGTAGTTGTTGAGTGTGACACAGAGTTTTATGTAATTGATTTAGTAGTGCTTTTATGATATGGCTGGTCAGTCATTGTAATCACGCTATTATTTGAAATGTTTGCTCTTGTTACGAAATCCTACCTTTACATACACTAATGAACTCACCAGTAAAAATAAATTTTACCCTACCTCAACCCCATCCCTGTATTACCTAAAACAGAGTGTCGCCAGACGGTATTCAGAAAAGGATTCAGATGTTTGGGTATCACCTCACCGTTTTTCACTCATTGTTTATACATCATAAAATATTTTTATTGTTTTATTTGGGAGGGGGATCCGACCTTTATCAGCAGGTGCTCAATGTACTCACTTTTATGGCAGTCATTGACGAAATATCCCTGTATTGTATCGATGTGAATTCTTATAAATACCATGCGGAAATTTCATTCGTGCAAAAACGTACACGGACCATTTTTTCCCCTCCGAAGTTCAATTCTAATGTTGGATTTTCCAACTTTTATCTTCCCGTTGATACAGGGTGTTATATAAACCAAGAACCCAATGAAAGACTCTGCGACGGTGTCTCAAACACAAACTTTTTTCTTATCTATTGAATGTACACACTATAAAATGTACAAAGTTTACTTTCAAAGAACAGGTGAATCGACGATATATATATATATATATATATATATATATATATATATATATATCACGTCTTGATTCTTGATATACCGTTATTTATCAAATCTTGATCACAATTCATAATTCCTGTGTGCATAACTCTAGATTCAATTCAAAACTTTGTCTTATGTGTCAGTTATGATATTATTGACTAGAATTGAAATATAGGCTCAAAAATAACTTATAATTTTATTTATATGTATATTCTATCATTTATACTGTAATACATGACACTGTAAGAAATGAATCACTAGAAAATCGTAAAGAAGCAAAAAAAAATTTTAAGGATCCTATTATCGTCTGAAAGTGAAGTAATTTTTATAAAATAAGTTTTGCTCTACACTTTGCTCTACATTGAGAATGATGATTTAGATTTAGCATTATCTTACATTAATTATTTTGATTTTCGATCAAGATCCACGATTGACAGATACGACTAAAAGATAGCATTTGATTCCGATCATCACAATATATATCACAAAATTCTTCTATATTCTATGAACTAATTCATTGCATAGAAAATTGAAATTGCAATAATTCGATAGAACGTCATTGATTTTACCTATTGCAAGAATACATCTTTTTGCTACCTGTCATTAAACGATTTCGTGAGATGTATAAAAATTTCTGCTTCAAAATAACCCATCATCATACACCAGGGAATGAGATGCATATCATCAGTTCTTAAATCGAGGCCGGCTACTGACAAAGAAGTTGATGTTACAGTTGTTTGTACAGTTTCGTCTTAAGTCAGCATTTCGCAAATGTCATGGTCGTTATAACGATCTAGTCTACCAATACAACTTTCCATTAGGTCAAATGCTGTCTGACGTGTTTCATACCAATTGTTAGGCCGTTCTTGACACACTGATTCTGACTACGGATTGCTCCGTTTACCTGATCGAAATATAGGGTTCACGGCGGGTGTGACCGGTCGACAGGGGATGCTTACGCCTCCTAGGCAACTGATCCCACCTCTGGTATAACCAGGGTTCCGTGTTTGCCCATGTCTCTGATTTGTATTTTCTATAGGAATTGAATACTGTTAGTTATCGTGACCTTTTCATGGATCCTCAAAACACCTCACTGACTCACCCATCACTGCAAAAAGAAACCTACTTATTCCACAAGTGCAATACGTATTCACGTCCAGAGCAAAGCCAACCAGTGTCTCACAGTAGTTACTATCTTTAGAATAAAATGGCGTTAACTGGAATCACTATACAATTGTAACCATCCAGGAAAAAGCCAAAATGGTGCAATCTAAAAACGATCAAGAAGTTTAAAATTCATGAAATTAACATTGCGTGTATAATGATACACACAAATATAAATATTAAACAGTATATGATCCTGTAGAAAGCGCAAAACAATGTGCTTTAGAAAGCGCAAAACAATAATTTTTCCTCTATTTTTCATTCTTGAAAAGAATAAATTGATACGGGGATTTCAAAAAGCACCTGCACCCGGCGAAATGTCGCTGTCTCGATCGACAGAAATCGCCGGCTCGTACTTCCTCTAACGTGATGCACTCTAACGAAATTCACAGTCACACACTGATAAAGTATCAACTTGATCCGCCTCAAAATTGCAATTCACCTGCTCAGTATTACCCTGTGATACTTTAATTTTTAGCAGTCCTGCTCTGTCGACCTTCTAGATCGATTAATTTGTTTCGCATTAGAATTTCAAACGTAAAGAAAAAACACTTACCTGGAAATCTTTGTATTCGTTGTCCTCCCAACATCGTCCATTGTAAATGCAATAAATTCACACTCTCCGCTGTAATTTAAGAGATGTAAAATCTGCTTGGAAATCTTTCCAAGCTGTCCATTTATATCGGCGATCGTTGTAAGTTCGGATGACCTCAGGTACCACATGTACCCGAAATGAAGTTAAGTATTTAACAAATCTCGTTTTTGATCAAAATATCCGTGCCACGACAGGAAAAACATCTCTCGCTATAAGCGTCTTGTGACTCGATCTGTACCCGTGGCTTGACCACATGGTATATTACAATGAGCAATGTTGCATGCATGACTGCATTTCTAAGAAGATTATTGGATACTCAAATGGACTGATTACAGAATTTCGCAGAGCCATGTAGATGTGTCGTCAGCAGCAGTACACAGAATCAAGGACATTGTTCTTTTCAAATCAACCCTTTTCATCTACTATTTTAGTTTAAAAAAAACAACAAAAAAACCAAGAACAATAACAAAGCACCTCATCTACTTCTAGGTACATTGATTACTCTTTAAGAGTTACTACCCTTGGTAAGCAATATAGTACTGATGTACACGATTCTATACCTAGAACTTTCCTTTTATTTTCCCTCTCTTTTTTCATCCGATTATAAATCAGTTAGTTCTAAATAAATACAGGAAACATGGTATGGTGTATATTAGAACAGCTGCTTGCTTACATTTTATGATGTTTGCATACATTAAATGTTCGATTTCTTGGCCTGTAATCAGACTGGGTCCTGGACGAGTCCAGATATAGGACTTATATGATTCTGAGTGCAGCTATAGAGTCACGTGGTCAACATGGTGTAGGTGTGTTTTAGAAGCTCTGCTATTATGTGAATTTTATATAAATCAAAGTACTGATAGTACTGATAGACGGTAACATTGGTTGGAAAAGGCTTAGCGAAGATTAATTGATTGATTGATTGTTGTTTTCTGCCACACTCAACAAGTTTTTAGTTAACTGGTGGCGTCCATTTTTGTTTGTTTGTTTGTTTGGTAGAAGAAAAAACCCAGATACAACGTACCCGGGAAGAGACCACCGACCTTCCGATAGTAAACTGGCAAACTTTCTCACATATATGGGTGCGAGCGTTAATCGAACCTGTGCCGACTAGAGGTGAGAGGCCTGGTGATTTTGAGCGCCATGCTCTAACCACTCGGCCACAGAGGTGCGATGGCTTAAAACAGTACCAAAATTGTACATGTAACTGCCTGAATGAGCGATCATTAATGGGAATTTATTTTGTAATAATAATTCAATAATGACAAAACAGGGTTTTAAAAAATGCAATCTAAAAGAAAGAATTAAACAGGTACATCTATACTTCTACAAAATATTGAATATTGTTCGTTACCTTAACCTTTTTATAATAATTATAGACTTGATTTTAATGCCAGCTAATCGGGAAGAGAGCTGCCTTTTGATTTTAATATTGTAAATATAGTACCTTACTGTAATTTTCATATTTGACTTTATTTGTTATCTATTACGGTTAATTGATAAATGAGAAAAATGACGAAACCATTAGGAATTTTTAACTGAGATAACTTGAATTTTATAATCGGCGCATGAGGAAGTTAGAGGAGAGAATCTCGGACGGAAGAAACCATACAAACCAAACGTATTTTTATATGATAATGGGCTCAACGTGAGAAATTAGCATGAATCTCATCTTATGAGGCTATACTCGCACATTTTGCAAACCGACACTGAAGGTTTTTATTTTCAGCTATGAAAGACAATTTTGAGGACCGAGAACGTCATATGATAAATACAACGTGATCACCATTGAACACATATTGGAGCAATACTCTTTGAAGTATTCATCAGGTATAGTTTTATTTCACATGGGTGCGGGTAGATCCATTTTAATTCACATACGAAGGATTTCACATGGATAGAGTGGGTCTAGTTTCTAATTCACGTGGGGGGATAAGATCTGTATATGCTATCCACACTCTATCTGTACGGTACTTCTCATCTTATACTACACATTAATCAAATTGTACATCTTGTGAGTTGCCATGGTTTAACATGTCAAATACTTCTGAAGATCGAGAAGCATGTCTCGGGAACGTGAATCTTTCTGGTAAGCAAGCATTCCGAGAGTATTGCGTAAACACTACATTTCCCTTACCTGCGCCTCCATTAACTGACGACTGTAATATTCGAGAGAATGTACATTTAATGTTGTTTAACTTTAAACTGTAATCTAAAACATTGGTACCAAGTCACCATGTTTACTAGTATCGTTTCATTGTTCACATTGTTGACATATGTAGTTTTTATCAGGGATGAAGTAGTCTTATTAAGAACCACAGGGTTTTGACGGAATCTGAACAAACCTGTACGAGGGCTGATTGATATGCTATGAGCCTTTTATTGAAGGAGGTTATGATCATGATGTCCTTTTTCAGACCTACTATTCCCTGACTATTTATGACCGTGTACTCGATTGATTGATTGATTATATGCAGTTTAACGTCCCGCTCGAGAATGTTTCACTCATATGGAGACATCACCATTGCCGGTGAAGGGCTGCAAAATTTAGGTCTATGCTTGACACTTATCGCCTTTGAGCAGGGAGGGATCTTTATCGTGCCACACCTGCGGTGACACGGGACCTCGGTTTTTGCGGTCTCATCCAAAGGACCGCCCCATTTACTCGCCTCTTACGACAAGCAAGGGGTACTGATGATCTGTTATAACAACCCGGATCCCCATGGGGTCAGTGTACTCGAAGACTGATGCCATTTGGTTAGTTTATATCGACAAGGTAGCACTCTAAAGTAAAAAAAAAAAAAAAAAAAAAAGGTAACTGTCCTTTGCAAAATGGACAAAATACGTGAAAGAGCATTGATCCAATATTTTGCATAAGAAAGGTTTAGCACCTAAGGATATCCACACTGATATGGTATCAACACTAGGGAAAGATGCCCCATCATATACTACAGTAAAAAGGTGGTAGCGGAATTTAAACGTGGCAGGCAGAGTCTTGAGAATGACCCCCGTCATGAAAGACCTGTCACTGTTGCAACCCCAGAAATGGTCAATAAAGTCCATGATATTGTTATGACTGACAGGCGAGTTACAGAAAGATATATAGCCAGTACAGTTGGTATTTCACAGGAAAGAGTACATTCCTTTGTAACAGAGGATCTTGCAATGAGCAAGCTTTCAGCCATTTCGGTACAAATATTTCTGACAGTTGATCAGAAGCACACCAGGCGCACTTTATCGCGTGCTAATCTAAACCTTTTAGAGGTAGATCCTGCTAAATTTCATCAGAGATTTGTTACTATGGATGAAACGTCGATTCGTCATTTCAACCCAGAGGCCTAACAATAGTCTAAACAATGAAAGTACCCTGGTTCACCCCCGCCAAAGATGGCAAAGACTGTTCCATCAGCTTGAGAGGTTATGACCTCGGTTTTCTGGCATGCTGATGATTTTCTGATAGTAGATTATCTCCAGAAGTGACAAACATTCAATGGTACATACTATGTATCAGATCGGAGGCAGTTACGAGAAAATCTTAAATTCAAGCGCCGCGGAAAACTCAGTAAAGGTGTGTTGACGGTTAATTATTTCTTTATTTCCAGTTCAGCATGACGATGCGAGAAGCAAGACTAGAGTTTCTTCTAAACGGTAGGAGTCTAAATAAAATATTACGGCAAACTTTTACATTGTATGGCATATGTGATTCTATATTATTTAAAGGAGAGGATTGTGTAAGTTCTGGAACTTATATCCAATCCCTTTGTATAATTGACAATAAGATATGTTCAAATAAAATCAATAAGAACGGTATCGGAGAAGGTCTTGAAACTTTTCTGGTATACTCGAGCACAGGCACTTGCATATTTAATTACATTAATCAATTAACTCACAATCACAGTCAATTTCGTTACTGTACATCAGAAGGCCGGAAGTGCAGGAAAGATAACCCAGACTAATGTTCCGAATGACATTAAGCACCCGATGACGCCCGAAGCATCCGAGAGAGAATCTTGAATTTGCCTAGAGATCAGTGGCGGATTTTAGGGGCGTATCGCCCTACCTATATGATATTAATTTGATAGAACGGTGCAGGTCAGGACTCTTGAAGTTGGGTATCAAGACATTGAATTAAATATGACTTTGAAATGACAATAACTACCCAAGCACAAACACTGGAGAACATCTTTTTATTAAACATTCATTTTCAAGACTAGGTCATATTTTGTAGTTTGTGGGTGAATCATGGTATTAATTCCAGTGAACTTGGGAAAAAAAGACACCACCGAGTCTTTCACATCTGCTTCTTACTTAGATATTTTACTGAAAATAGATGCTGGCGGCAAACTAACAACTCAACTTTTTGACAAATAGGATGATTTCAATTGCAAGAGCTTGTTCTGCATATGATCAGTTTTTAAATCGAAGCCGGCTACTGACAAAGAAGTTGATGTTACGGAGCTTTGTACAGTCTCGTCCAATGTCAGCATTTTGCAAATTTGATGGTCGTTATAACGATCTAGTTTGCCAATACAACTTTCCATTAGGTCAAATGCTGTCTGATGTGTTTCATACCAATTGTTAGTCCGTTCATAGCACACTGATTCTGACTACGGATTGCTCCGTTTACCTGATCGGGTTGTAGGGTTCACGGCGGGTGTGACTGGTTGACAGGGGATGCTTACTCCTCCCAGGCACCGGATCACAACTCTGGTATGACCAGGTTTCCGTGTTTGCCCATCTCTCTGATTTGTATTATCTATGGGAGTTACGAGATTGAATACTGTTAGTTATATTAGCCTTTTCATTGTCTAATTTAAAGCAACACAAACTGTAACTAACGACATTTTCAATTATTCAATTATGCACCAATGAACACCTACTCGTATCTGTATAACAATACAATACAAGCCCCAAGATCTGAAGTTCAAAATTTAGCAATATAAACCAAGTGAATATTGTTTCAGAGAAAAATGTTCAAATGTGGTTAGTAATGACGAAAGCACAGTACTCTTGAAGTATGGCGAGTTTTGTATGTTTTTAATGTTAATCTGATGGATGAAGATCAAAGATCTCTTTGTTGAAATAATCTAATTATCTTGTCATCTTTTTAAAAATGCCAATTTCTAAGATTGAATGTCAGGTCCAAATTATCTCCAGGGCGGATCCAAGAATTGAAATTAGGCTGGGGGCACAACTTCATGAGACGTGGGGTCTGGAATCGTCTTGAGGCCTCCATTGGCTCCAGGGCGAAGCCCTGATAGGGGCCCAGAGGTCAAAGCTCCCGGAAGATCCTGGATCTTTTTTTATAAGGCTTGAAAGATGTAGACCTCATATGTAGTTATTTATACTATTTTCTGACATTTTTAATGAGTTGAAATAAATAACATGACGCAAATTCTAGGGTTTGGGGGAATAAAATATAGATCTTCCCAATTATAGTAGCAATAAATCAAAATATCTTGTCATTTATTTCTCGGAGAATGAAAAAAAAACGATTGTTCGGTTTTTTCCCCAAAGCAATACAAGGTGTAACAGTAAATAAACAAATTGAATATATATATATATATATATATATATATATATATATATATATATATATATATATATATATATATATAATAACGATAACTTAGTATACATAATATTCTAGGTTGATATAGAAATGCGTTATATAAAAGATTTTTAAATCTTAAAACTTGTAGATATTTTTTATCATAAGTCTTGCTGCACTACAGTGCCGGATCTAGAAGTGATTCAGGGACTTGTGGGGTCTCCGTGGCCGAGTGGTTAGAGCATCGGGCTCAAAATCACAAAGCCTCTCACCTCTGTCGGCGCGTGTTCGAATCTCGGCCGCGGCGTTATGTGAGCAAGTTTGCCAGTTTACTTGCGGAAGGTCGGTGGTCTCTTCCCAGGTACATTGTATCTGGGTTCTCTCCTCCACCAACAAAAACTGGACGCCACCAGACAACTGAAAAATTGTTGAGTGTGGCGGAAAGCAATATATAATCAATCAATCAATCAGGGTCTTGTACCTCCCCCATTCGGTTCAATATTTTAAACAAAAATGAAAATATTTTGTCATTTCTTCAACCAACCAACCCATATCTTTAGGTGGTAAAGGTACAAGCATAGGTAATAACGCACCCATCCTCTTAGCTAGAGCTTTAATGATATCAGAAAGGCTGAGATAACTGACAGTGCTTAATTCTTATAGAAAATACAAATCAGAGAGATGGCCAAACAAGGGCCCCTGGATATAGAAGAGGTGGCATATCCTGTCGACCTGTCACACCCGCCGTGAGCCTACAGTCCGATCGGGGAAACGGCGCGATCCGTAGTCAGAATCAGTGTGGCTTAACAATTGGTATGAAACACGTCAAACAGCACTTGACCTAATTGAAGGTTGTACTGGCAAACTGACTTTAGACGAGACTGTACAAAGCCCTGTAACATCAACTAGTTTGTCACTAGTATGCCTCGATTTAAAAACTGATCATATGCAGAAAGCTCTTGTAACGAATCAGTTGAGAAATGTAAACACCATATCGATGATGTTTTATCTATTAACAATGATCATTTTCGGTTATATGTCGAAAAATAAAAAATGAATAAATGGACACATTGCACGATCCAGAACTATCTTTGCTCCTTGCGAAAATATTCCCAGCTGTATGGGAGAAATGTTATGCCACAACATATGCCAGAAATGGAGTAACTCAGACATGGATTCTAAATCAAATTTAAATAACATTTAGTAAATTTAAAAGTATATAATTTTTCCCAAATTAACAACATCAAAACGTACTGGTTTTCAACAATTTACACGACCATTCCTCACGATGAATTAAAGACTAGACTTTTTGACATCATAGACAATTGCTTTTTTAAAAAAATGGAAAAAGGAAATATTGATATCTAGTGATCAGTCTTTCAAAACCTTACTTTGTTAAACACCGTTCTGATTGATTGATGAATTGATTATATATTGTTTAACGTTCTGCTTGAAAATTTGTCACTCATATGGAGACGTCACCATTGCCGATGAAGGGCTGCAAAATTAAGGCCTCTGCTCGGCGCTTATGGCCTTTGAGCAGGGAGAGATCTTTATTGTGCCAAATCTGCTTTGACACAGGACCTCGGTTTTTGCGGTGTCATCTGAAGGACCTCCCCATTTAATCGCCTTTTACGACAAGCAAGGGGGTACTGAGGATGTATTCTAACCGGGGTCCCCACGGGGTAACACTATTCTGAATCTACGCATAAGTATTCTGATGTTGATATTAAAAAGATGCTGTGGTTCATTGACAATATTTATGTAGACGTTGGTGATCAGGTCTTCAATAATTCTCATGGGCACGATTCCCGTGCGGATTCGTGTTATAATAGGTCATTACCCCTTGCTTGTTGTAAGAGGCGACTAAATGGAGCGGTCCTTCGTATGAGATTGTAAATAAAGAGAATTTATATGTCCCAGTGAACTCGAAATAAAAGGCCCTATAGGCCAGATGCTATCTGACGTGTTTCATACCAAATTTTAGGCTGTTGGTTACGCTTATTTTAAGTATGGAATACTCTGTTTACCTGATCAAGATATAGGGCTCACGGTGGGTTTGACCGGTGGACAGGGGTGTTTATTCACCCTAGGCACCTGATCTCACATTTGGTATGCCCAGAGGTCTATGTTTACCTAACTATAATCATCATATTCCTTATGGGAGTTATGAGATTGATCACTGCTCAGTTATTAAACATTACTTTGTAAAACACCACTCTGAGTGACTATTGAAGTTGATATAAAAAAATGCTTGAGTTCCTCATTAACAATATTAACGTAGTCTTTTTTTTTTAGTGAGTAGGTCTTCCAACAGTCTTTTGGAATACCCATAGGCACAACATTTGCTCCACTGTTAGCTAACCTGTTTTTGTATTATTAAGAGGCATAGTTTATTTACAAATTTCTACATGAAGATTGATTGATTGATTATTTGTTGCTTTCCGCCACACTCAACAATTTTTCAGTTGTCTGGTGGCGTCCAGTTTTTGTTGGTGGAAGAGAGAACCCAGATACAATGTACCTGGGAAGAGACCACCGACCTTCCGCAAGTAAACTGGCAAATTGCTCACATAACGCCGCGGCCGAGATTCGAACACGCACCGACAGAGGTGAGAGGCTTTGTGATTTTGAGCCCGATGCTCTAACCACTCGGCCACGGAGGCCCCTCATGAAAAGAAGAAATATATTTCTTGCTGTGGCCTTCAGCTCGACATTTGGTTATATCACAAACTTTTATGTAGCAACATTACTCATCTTCATGTATATGTTGAATCGACATAGCCCAGTGAACTCGAAATAAAAGACACAACAGAAGTTTTTATATCTGCTTCATATCTGGATATTTTATTAAACATAGATGTCAGGGGTAAACTAACAACAGATGACCAGATTCTTCATCATCAACTTCTCATTTTTGTGTAGCAATATTCCATTATTACCTGCATATGATGTTTATGTCTCTCAACTAATATGATGTGCGAGAGGATGTTATGCATATGGTCAATATTTAAACCGAGGAAGGTTACTGAAAAATAAGTTAATGTTAAAGGGCTTTAAACAATTTCGTTTAAAATTAGCATTCTGTACCTTCTCAGATTCAACCAATCTAATTTGCAAATACAACCTACAAGTCGAAGGCTGTATGACGTGTTTCATACCAATTGTTTGATTGTTCTTTACATACAAATTTTACCTACGGATAACTTCATTACCTGATCAATATACAGGGCTAATGACTGGTGTCCCGTCAACAGGGAAAGATTTCTCCTCCTAGACACTTGATTCCACCACTGATGTGTCCAGGGGGCCCGTGTTTGCCTTTCTCTTAATTTTGTTTTCTTTATCAGAATCTTAATCTGTAACTAGGTGCTGTAGACGTAATTAATTTCTTTGGGGAAAATTTCGTTATTTTTAAAGTGAACACGATTTCATGCGGATTAATTTTCATTGTTTGTGATCACTTAAAAATTACATATTATACATACGAAGCATAAACAATGTTGCTTATCAGCAATCCTAACTTGCTTGAATATCGCTATGATAAATACGCCATTATTTGTCGAAGCATGACATTATTCACACCTATTCACAAACAAATTACTCGTAGATCTGTGTAAGCCTGGGTCATTATAATTGTTGTACTCAAGCCATTATAATGTTTAAAGCGTTATTATTATATTCCGTATGTCTATAAAATTAGTAAAGAAATAAGGCTGTCTTTGTCTTGTTCAATGTTCACAGGGCACACCAGGACAAGAATATCCTCAGCCTGTTATAAAATAACCATATTCAAACAATATTTAACACCTGACCGTACAGTCAACTTCTTTGCCAGTAGCCGGCTTTGATTTAAAAACTGATCATATGCAGAACAAGCTCTTGCGTATCGAATCAGTTGGGAGATAACTATTTCTTGTCCGCCAAACTTTATTCCGCTGAAATTATTAGTATACTTTTGAGTCAGCACACTGCCGAATTTTAGACCTGTGGAAAAAAAAAACGGTATATAGTATGTTGCCGTTAATTTTTCAAGTCCATTCGTCTCTGCTCAAACACAAAAGAAATACAGGTTCACTCTTCCAGAATCATAGGTATTGAATGTGGAAATAGCAATGTTGGCAAATTATACATTGTTGGTGTATATCTTCCTGCTGAAAATTCATTAGATTTTTACAAAGATGAATTATCTAAATTACAAGATATCTACAGTTATTACTCTAGGTATGGTCATGTTATTATTGGGGGTGATTTTAATGCCAGTTGTTTAGAAAGAGACAGTGGACACTGTAATTTCTACAAATCCAAAGAATTGTTGAATTTTATCGAGAAAAATAACCTCTATCACCCATATCTAAGTACTTCTGTTCCTACTACTGAATATTCTTTTATTACAAACCAAACAATGTTAGATTACGTTTTCACAGACGCATACATAGGAATGTCACTAAGATCTTACGATATTATCGAGGAAGGATCTATCTCGACTACGTCCGATCACTTGCCTATAATAGCGGTATTCGATGTTTGCAGTAAACAACATAACCTAGAAAATATCAATACCAGTACCCCCGCATGGCACAAAATAAAAGATGAAAATATACGCTCATACGAAGTTAATGTGTCAGAAAAGTTGGAATCAGAACTTGGAAATATTACTCCCCAAACATTTCATGAACTAAATAGTTTTAATCAGTACCTTACAAACTGTTTGACAACATGTGCTAACAAAACCATACCTGTAAAACAATTCAATCCTCACACTAAACCTTACTGGACAAAAGGGGTTAAGGAAGCACATAGTAGAGAAAGGAAAATGAGAAATATCTGGGTAAATGAAGGCAGACCACGAGGAATGCAACATGAATCATACTTTAAATACAAGCGAGCGAAAAGAGATTTCCGCAGATGTCAAATTGAAGCGTTCGAAAACTATACTAAAGATACCTACTCTGACATAGATCATGCCGCGGGATGCGATATTCGTCTCTTTTGGAAACTGATCAGTAGACAACGCCCTCGACGCGATAGAATATATCCTGAAATAATCTATAAAAACATCACAGCATCCGCCCCTGAATCGGTTGCAGATATATTTGCTTCCTATTATACGGATATATATACACCACAAAATGAAACTAATTTCAATGAAACACACAAAATTGAAATAGATTCAACCTACGACAACATAAAGAAGCTTACTCTAAATGAATTTCAAGAAATAGACCAAATTAGTCAATCAGAAATTACACAGGCTATTGCGTCCTTGAAATTGCGTAAAGCTCCAGGAGCTGACAAAATCCAGACAGAACACTTAAAATACGGAGGGAAGAGTGTCATAAAATACATGTGCGTCCTATTTAACAGTATACTCAAAATTGGAAAGATACCAAGTGATTGGAAAAAAGGCATCATCGTACCCATATATAAGGGCGATAACAAACCAAAACACTCACCGGACAGTTATAGACCAATTTCCTTATTATCATGTTTCCTCAAAGTATTTGAGAAAATCATACATAACCGCATCTCACTAAACGTAATGCATAATACGAAATTTCCCAACCCCCAACAGCAGGGACTCCAGAAGAATTTAAGCTGCATAACAGCGGCTTTTAACCTAATGATCACGGTAGTGCAGTATTTGCAGCTTTTTTGGACTGCAAAAAAGCTTATGATACCGTGTGGAGGAATGGTCTCATGGTTAAACTATAAAAGTTAGGTGTAAAGGGTAAAATTTGGTCAATTATAGATGACTGTCACATTAATAATGAAAGCACTGTCATTGTAAACAATCAAATGTCAAACTGGTTTCCGATTCGGCAAGGAGTCCGACAAGGAGGCGTCCTTTCGGGTTTTCTCTATTGCGTCTTTATCAATGACTTATTGAACATGCTCGAACGTACAGAACCTAATTTTGGTGTTTTTAATGCAAACTCAACAAATCCGACATTAGCGGATGATATTGCATGTTTAAGTTCCACTGCTCTCGGTTTACAAAAACTTTTAGACAATGCCTATACGTACTCACGTTTATGGCGATTCTCCTTTAATGCACAGAAATCCAGTATCGTCATATTTGGTAAAACAAACCCCACAGGGCAACGGTCTTGGACATTAGGAAATGATAATATCTCCATAAACAACAGTTACAAACACCTGGGGATCATTCAACAAACGAAATTTAATTCTACAGAAAGAACAACGGCTAGCTGCAACAAAGGCAAGAAATCATACTTTGCCATTCGTAATGACTTATCAAACAACACAAACCCAGTCACTCTTGTCAATCTCTATAAAAAAGTAGTACTTCCGTCTGTGTTGTATGGGTGCGAAATCTGGAACAATTTGAAAACATCAGACCTACAACATTTAAATCGTTTTCAACATTTTGTTTTAAAAGACATCCAGGGCTTTAAGATTTCCACCCGTTCTGATATGTGTGAGAGCATGCTAGGTATTTATCCCATTGAAACAGAAATTGATAAACGAAAACTCGCATTCTTTGGAAAGTTATGCAACTATGGACCGAACGTCTTATCAAAACAAATTTTCTTATACAGATTACAAGACTTTATAATCAACGAAGGAAAACAAGTATCCGGATTTTTACAGGACATTTGGCAAATCTTGTTGAAATATGATTTACTAAATTATCTGCAAATATTCCTAAATGAGGCAAAATTTCCTGGTAAAATCCCCTGGAAAAATATCATACGTCAGTCAATTTATAAATATCAATTCACTGCATGGAGACATAGAACTGAAACAGACAGTGACTTTGTGATGTTTAAGGATTTACATCACAATATCATCCCTGCTAGAATTTACAAATTCGACTTCTCCTTTGATGAAATCAGATTGATAAAATTTGTTGCAAAACTGTGGACTGTAACACCTCAACTCCCTCAACAAATATGTGTTCTCTGTAACACACCATACGAAGACCCCTTCCAGCACGCGGTGTTGAAGTGCCGCGGCACTGAGCATATCAGAAACGATTTTTTCAATTGTGTTGTAAATGAATTTGATGTTCATTTGTACCCAGAGTTGGCACATATGTGTGACTATGACCTGTACTTAACACTTCTAGGAGGCTTCCCACCAGTAGCACTAAACGACCAATGTGAGTAGAAAGAGTTCATTTGTCTCTGCGCCAAATTTATCAGTAAAGCCTCTGCCTTTTTTAGCAGGGCTACAACCTCTACTTAATTTTCTCCCACGTACAATACACCAGTATAATTATGTACTATACGGTATATGTTACCTGATTACTAAATATATACTTTCCCCCTGTCTCTATGTGTGTCATTGTCTTTTTCCTTTGTCCTTGTGTACATAATATGTATCATCTATGTCAGTTATTCATTGTTCATGTAATACCATACGTAATGTTTTCATAACCTTGTATTGAATGTATTTGTGTTTCTGTGTATCTACATGTATATACATATATGTATGCATGAATTTTGTCAATTGTTCATTTGTAATGTAATATTGTATGTAATGTTCTCGTAATTCTATATGTCACCATAATCTCAGAAATGAGGAAATAAAGATGGAATGAATGTGTAAGCCTGGGTCATTAGAATTGTTGTACTCAAGCCATTATAATGTTTAAAGCGTTATTATTATATTCCGTATGTCTATAAAATTAGTAAAGAAATAAGACTGTCTTTGTCTTGTTCAATGTTCACAGGGCACACCAGGACAAGAATATCCTCAGCCTGTTATAAAATAACCATATTCAAACAATATTTAACACCTGACCGTACAGTCAACAGTAAATTGAAATCAAATGCTAAAAACACATTTGTGGTGTGGTATGTGGCTCAGGTGTCGGATCAATTGAAGAAGGGCGTGAATACCGACACATTGCTGGTAGATCTACGGGCGCCTTAAAAATGGCATTTTAAAATGTGACACAGGTGGATTCTGTCTCCGTGGCATATAGTCCGCACGACTGGTTCCTGTTAATATCTAAAGTAAACTGTACTATTTTGATGGTAATCTTTCTTAATTACATTGAACTTTTGTATTTCACTTGTGTATTTTTTGTAACGCGTTGATTACCTATACATGAAGACAGCAAAGTGCAGGTACATCTACTCATAAGAAATAAAATGGTGACGATTACGGTACCGACGAAATATGCTATCTAAAATTAGGTGACAAATAACGGCAACATAGATATTTCTCACTTTAAAATGAATATTTTTTCGTGTTTTTTCCAGACACGAAAATAACGAAATTTAATCCGACAGGAAATTAAATACATCTACAGTATTTATTACTTTCATTTAGATACATATCAAATGATATTCCAGACTATCTCTGTTAAACTTTAGGTCCGATCTGCATAGACTCTCATCTTACCACCTGTGAAATGCTGAAGATCTCGTCCTACCTTCAACGTCAGCAATAAAAACTACAGAATCTACATACTTATTGCAAAAGATTGCCTTGACTGAAGTTTAGGTATTAATGAAGACAGATTTCAAAAAATTTATTTTAATGATAGTCAATGTGAATGTGTGTCTGAAAATAAGTACCGTATAAGTGGGTTTTTCCACAGGGTGATAAATTTAGCTTATTTTAGCGGTTAGATAGCTTTCCCCCATTATATCACTCGCCAAATTTGCACCCAATTGATACTTCAGTATTTGCAAGAGAGATAACTATTTCTTGTCCGCCAAACTTTATTCCGCTGAAATTATTAGTATACTTTTGAGTCAGCACACTGCCGAATTTTAGTCCTGTGGGGAAAAAAAACGGTATACAGTATGTTGCCGTTAATTTTTCAAGTCCATTCGTCTCTGCTCAAACACAACTATGCCAGAAAGACATAAAGATTTTCTTTTAGATGCGAAAATATTTCCTATCTTTGAATCCACAAACCAAATAGCACTTTACATTTTAATGACAACAATTTAAAGTATGGATGTGAAGTACGAAGATGTTTTAACCCATTGTGTACGAAATAAAAAGAAAGACTGAAAATAGCTCTTTGCTGTCCAACATTTATTCAAATCTATCATATGATAAATTATATACCTTTTGTAGATCTTTACTAAGATTACACAAAACTACAACTACTTTTACAGTTTTATCAGAATTGGGATTTTAATATTGTTACAGCCATGCTCATTAGATTGTTACTAACAGAAAAACTGGAGTCCTCGTTTCGTTTTCTTTATACTACCTTTCGTGAATTTAAACAACTTTATAGAAACAATTTTTTATCATGGTATCAATCAATAAATCTCTTTAAATCAAGCATTTAATTAATGGTATTGATAATATAAATATCAAAACGTTAATTAATAAACAGTAAAACACAGTTATAGTGAACTTCCATGGCCAGCAAAAAACATTTTG
Organism: Ostrea denselamellosa; assembly: GCA_024699665.1. NCBI lineage: Eukaryota > Metazoa > Mollusca > Bivalvia > Ostreida > Ostreidae > Ostrea > Ostrea denselamellosa. The sequence continues at coordinate 16,277,682 of JAMZEH010000010.1, forward strand.
CTATAACCAAATTTCGTTATATCCAATGATATTTTCATTATTTTTCTCACGTAGGGGAATAAATATAATTTCACAATAAGCATGAATTCATTTTAAGTGTGTTCATTATAAGCGTGGTTTACTGTAGATATCAAAATGTTAATTAATTGTACTGACAATATAGATATCAAAAAGTTAATTAATGATAATGACAATATAGATATCAAGTAATCTATATAAATCTAAAAAGTGACTTAGAATATCTGCTTAATCACTTCAAGAAGGAGTAGAAGTTTCATTTATTGAGTTCACATTCTACGAAAACTTTGTTGCTAAGGTACACTAAATGAAAACGTTGGATATCTCATTTTACTGACAATCTGTGGACAGAGGAAATGTTAGCATTCAAATACAAATATCGAAAGAGTTACATCAACATATCAGTGCATACACAACAGTAATGTTGAAAAGATAATAAAAAAAACACATTTGTTCTTATGTAACCATGTCAAAAGGATATTCTGTACAAAATCATAGATATAAACTCAGGTGTCTATTTTTTTCAAATCCTAACATTGACCACAATCTAATTTAGCTATTGACTAATGAAATCACTGATATACTGTAAGTTTTCAGTTTTGTTAACATATATAATCTATTAACGAATAACTTGGCACTATCCCTTATAACCATATACAAGGGTATAAGTTCGGTTTCCATTGTAGTCTGTAAAGATGAAGATAACTAACAATATTCAATCTCGTAATTCTTATAACAAATACAAATCAGAGAGATGGGCAAACACGTAACCCTGGTCATACCAGAGGTGGGATCATGTGCCTAGGAGTAAGCATCCCTTGTCGACCCGTCATACCCGCCGTGAACCCTACAACCCGATCAGGTAAACGGAGCAATCCGTAGTCAGAATCAGTGTGCTATGAACGGACTAACAATTGGTATGAAACACATCAGACAGCATTTGACCTAATGGAAAGTTGTATTGGCAAACTAGATCGTTATAACGACCATCAAATTTGCAAAATGCTGACATTGGACGAGACTGTACAAAGCTCCGTAACATCAACTTCTTTGCCAGTAGCCGGCTTTGATTTAAAAACTGATCATATGCAGAACAAGCTCTTGCGTATCGAATCAGTTGGGAGATATAAACACGATATGCAGACGATGATGAAATATTGCCACATAGATAAGGGAAGTTGACGATGAAGAAATTGAAATCATCCCATTTGTTATAAAGTTGAGTTGTTATTTTGCCGCCAGCATCTATTTTCAGTAAAATATCTAAGTACGAAGCAGATGTGAAAGACTCGGTGGTGTCTTTTTTTCCAAGTTAACTGGGATTAATACCATGATTCACCCACAAACTACAAAATATGGCCTAGTCTTGAAAATAAATGTTTAATAAAAACATGTTCTCCAGTGTTCGTGCTTGGGTAGTTATTGTCATTTCAATGTCATATTCAATTTAATGTCTTGATACCCAACTTCAAGAGTCCTGACCTGCACCGTTTTATCAAATTAATATTACATAGGTAGGGCGATACGCCCCTAATAATAACGGAATTATTCTTGAGCTATCAATTTTATTTGCCTCTAAAAATTACATGCGAGGACTACAAGACAAACATTGTTCAGTTTATACTTTAGCTACTTGGATGTTATTCGGATGATTCCGTCCCAAGTAACTTAAGGAGCATTTTGCATATGTTTTGGGGTTTCCATTATTTATGCATTTGGCAAAGACACTAAACGTAATATGTTCCGACGGAGGGTGGCTAACAGACTCCTTTTTAGTAAGAAATTGGTGACATTATATAATTATTAATATTTTTCGTTTATACGGCCACACATCAAGAGAAGACTTACACAGAGTGTTTAAGACGAAGAAACTGTTTGGTATTTTGATACCAGGACATTACACTGTACCATCTCAACAAAGGCACCCATACAATAACTTCAGAAGTATATACAGGTGGATATGTTTCCTTCTCATGGAACTTGTGTTCGTAAAACCTTTCGCCATAACCGAGGAAGTTCTTGCGAAACTTTTCGCGGGATTATAAATTTTATTTTGCACTTGAAAATAATATACTCTGCAAAAAAAGAAACGCATAATGGATTTTTTAAGATTTTAGTAGATGTATTTTGGATTATGATTTGACAATAAAAAATGTAGATATTCACTAGAATTGTTTCAATTGAAAAAAAGTACAGTCCAAACCTTAGATATTGGTGAAAAAAAAGTCAGATCATCACAGTTAAGAACACTTCCTGTCACGTTTAAGTTAGTACCGTGTATGACCACCTCGAGCTGCCAACACAGTTCTGCATCTCCTTGGCATAGAGTCAATCAATGTTCTTACGTTATTGCGTGGAATTGTTCGCCATTCCTGTTGTAACATTTGACGGAGCTGATCGAGGGTCTGAGGCGGAGGTTGGCGCAGGCGCACACGTTTATCCAGTTGGTCCCATAAGTGTTCAATCGGATTCAAATCCGGTGATTTGGAAGGCCATGGTAGCACATTAATGTTGTTCTGCTGAAGGTAGTCAATTGTTAAGCGGGCTGTGTGAGGCCTAGCATTGTCATGTTGGAATAACTCCCTCTGTCGGTCAATTACGCGCATAAGGTGAAGTTGGAGAATTTCGTCTCTGTACCTTTGAGCCGTTAAATTGCCCGGGACATGTACCAGTTCTGTTTTACGGTCATTGGAGATCGCCGCCCACATCATGACGCTACCTCCACCGAAGCTATCCACTTCTTGGACACACGAGGAAGAGAAACGTTCATTCCTGAGCCGGTATACACCGATTCTTCCATCACGTTTCTGTAGCAGAAAACGGGACTCATCGCTGAACCAGATTCTACGCCAGTTGCGGAATGCCCAGCCCCTCAATCTGTTGCACCATCGGACTCTTTCTCGTCTGTGTAACGGTGTCAAAACTGCTCCAAAATACGGTCTTCTGGGTCTAATGCCATATTGTCGAAGTCGGTTGCGGACTGTTTGCGAGCTGATTCTTCTCAATCCAGGTATTCCGACTGCAGTAGCTGTTGCAGCAACGGTTCGATTCCGTAGATGAAAGACCCGGATGTAGCGATCTTGTCCAGGAGTCGTAATGCGAGGTCGCCCACTCCTCGGTCGGTCATTAGTAGAGCCAGTCTGCTGGAATCTGTTCCACAGCCGAGAAATTGTGCTCTGATTTACGTTTTCAGTTCGTGCAATCTCACTTTGGGATACTCCGGCCTGGACACGGCCAAAGACGATATTTCGAGTAGCAGGGTCCAACCTTGGCATGGCAGCATTTTAACGTTATGATGAATTCAAGCTTCAAACTTCGTCCTTTTATACGCTTTAATGTAGTGGTTGAATTAAGCACAAAGTTCTCGTGAAGAACGTAAGCCAAATTCCATGGCGATAGAGGTGATGTGCAATTTTAGAGAGTCGCCGAGCTAATTTGGCAGAGAGCCAAATCAAATGAACAGACCTTTAAAGTTTCATACTTACCAGTAAAAAATCAATTACTCAATTGACCATTTCAGTTTACCTGGTAAAATACATAATTTGCATTTTTAAAATTTCAAAAGGGCTATGCGTTTCTTTTTTTGCAGAGTATATATGCAATGACAAGACGGCTGAAGAAGAATTTATGTAATGGCAACTTTTGATGCAATACTGATGATAAACAATTCGTCGAAAGCATCCGAGTATACCCGAAGGAAAATTTCTAAGGGGTTCAAGATTTCCTTCACCTATGGCTATGACATCGACACTACAAGCAATAGCTTCCAGCGAAAACGGATACAGGGGTACAAACCTGCCTTCTAGTAAGAAATTCTTAACATTATGGGTTTGATATTTGTAGTTTACAAGACCACACTACTAGCGTAGAATTACTCAGAAGTGTTTATGAAGAAGAGACGACGTGGTGTCTTAATGTCAGGACGTTACCATACATGTATTAAATCGTTGAAAAACTTTCGTGTAAGAGCTTTAGAAGTACATATAGGTGCGCATTTTCGGTTCTTACGGAACTCGTGTTCGTAAAACCTTTCGCCATATCTGAGAAAGTGTTTACGAAACTTTTTGCGGGATTATAAATTCGGTTTTGTATAAAAACAAGATAGAAGAAATTATTCAATATAGATATTGCCGACTTAGATGCAATGCGGATCTTAACTGATCCACCCAAAGCTTCTGAATATTACCCAGAGAAATATTTGTACGTTCTTTGGGTTCCTCTCGCAATAAGTCTTTGGCAAGGAAACTACTGAAGAATAATTCAGAGAAATGAGCATACGGGTTACAATCTCCCATTTGGTCATAAATTGTTATTTTGAGGTCAATATGACCACGCCTCTGGTGAAGAATTAACCAAAATCGTGATTTCACAAGTATATTATAATTCTCAGTGATCACCGTATCCTCTATACTAGTTGAATATTCTATTATATATATGGTTTCCATGGCATATATGGTTTCTATGAAATATATTGCTGGTAAAGGGCCGCAAAATTTAGATTTTTGTTCGGCGCTTACAGCCTTTGAGCAGGAAGGTATCTCTATCGTGCCACATTTGCTGTGACACGTGGCCTCGGGTTTTGCGGTCTCATCCTAAGGCCCGCCCCATTTAGTTGCCTCTTACGACAAACAAGAGGGTGCGCTGAGGACCTATGCTAACACGGATCCCCAAGGGACATCATCGTATACCTATTATCTATTGATATATGTAATAAACAAAGGACATGGAATGTATATTATTCATATCGATATTTAACTTCGTAGATTTGGTATGTTAAGCACTTTACAAATTCTATGGTCGTTATAACGATCTAGTTTACCAACACAACCTGACATTCGTTCAAATTCTGTCTGACGTGTTTCATTCAATTGTTAGACTGTTCTTTACACGCTGATTTTGACTACGGATTAGTCCGTTCACCTCATAAAAATAAAGGGCTTACAGTGGATGTGACAGGTCGACAGGGGATGCTTACACCTCCTAAGTACCTGATCCCAATTCTGGTATATCCAGGGGTAAGTGTTTTTCCAACTATTAATTTTGTTTTCTTTATAGGAGTTATGAGATTGATCACTGTTCGTTATCTTTCACCTTTCATGCGGATGCCTAAATACGTCCAGTATGAATTGATACATATGTCATGCAAACTCGCCATGGAAAATTGTTCAGTTGGCAACTGTTTACCTGGGGCTATTGTTACAGATCGGAGATGTAAACTTATCGAAAACGTTTATATTGATAAATCTAGGGAAAAATCATAAACTCCAATGATATTCGTACAGTAAACACGTTGTCACTTCATTTTGTATACTGTGACACAATTAGCCCGTACCTATTATATGTTTTCAGGCAGAGGAAGCATCAGAATATCATATCAACGTTCTACTGTGCATGAATTACAGATCAGCGTTTTCACAGGTTTTGGAAATGGGGAATTGCAATCAGGAACCTAAACAAACATACATTGTACAGGCACACAAAATTTCAATTTTCGAGTGCATGGGATTAATATGAGAGAGAGAGAGAGAGAGAGAGAGAGAGAGAGAGAGAGAGAGAGAGAGAGAGAAACTATTGTACATGGAAGACAGGACACGGCCCTGTACCATCTCACCGAAAAGGTTACATACAACAGCTTCAGAAGTATATAGGTCGACATCTTTTTTTCTCTTAGTACTCGAGTGTTTGCGAAAAGGGTTCACCATATTTCAGCGAGTACTTTTGAAGCAATTTTAGAAATTCTAGTTTGCATTTGAAAATAATATATCCGAAGACTACACAGCAGAAGAAAAAAATAAAGAAAGAAATATGTAGAAGTGTTTAAGAATGACGAAATTGTATGGTATCTTGATGAAAGGGCATGCATTACGTTGTACCATCTCGCAGAAAGGCTTCAATACAAGAGCTTCAGAAGTATATATAATTCGATTTGCCCATTTCTTTATAATTCCGTACGATCTCTCTACGTGTTATTTTCGCTGACGATCTAACCATCATGGTAGGGCTTTCTAGCGAGTTAAATTTTCATAGTAGTATGCTTTCTTTTATGAAATGGAACACGTCCCGTGTAATACTGTGTGAATATAACAACGTCATCTTTAGACAGATTTATCCTTTGAAATACACGTACTTGGGATGTTTCTCACATTTCTTAGATTGAGCATAATTAAAACTTTCTACAATATAGGGAGGAATATTGTACCACTGTATTCTCCAGTCCATGGACTTTGTGATAGACTTTTGCAATATGTGGGTTTTCCTGTGAGACCTGCTGGTTCTGTGATTTTGGTGAATGTGAGTGTGGTGGAAGTGAGAAAACTCAAACATCCGATAACAGACTTGCGGAAACTTCCGTTCTTGAAGACCTAGAATATAAAGAATATTTTTGTAAAAAATTTGATAACAAAATAAGTTTTATTGGAGTGTTAAGCTGTGGATTGCGTAATATATTGCATATATTGAAGGAAGAGTGATTTCAGAGCTATTTACTTATTGTAAGAAACATTGATTTTAAAGTTATCTTGATATATTTTCAATATTTCTGTTCATGCATTACTAATAAATGCAAGGGTAACATGTTTTTCTGACATCCTGAATTTGGTTGGTTGATTACTTATTTTACGTCCCGTCGAGAATTTTTCACTCATGTTGAGACGTCACCAGTTGCAGATGAAGCACCACAAATTTAGACCTATCCTTAACGCTTACACCATTGAGTCTCTGGATCTTCAATATCATATATCTGGATACCTTGCTCTACAGCATGTCTTCGAGTTTTCAAATACAACGAAATGCCAAAAGTATATATATATATATATATATATATATATATATATATATATCAAAAACTGGGACACCTTCTAAAGCCAAGGTTTTACGGTCCACACCGTTCCCCACAAACCCTTGGCAGATTACGCCACCAAAGATGTGGTCCGCAGTGGCGACACCTAGCGATCGTTCTGAATTTGAACTTTATAATCTTGCCTATCGGGTAATGGCTTTATGATACTGTTCATACAAATGTAAACAAGTATAACGTATACTATAAAGCATGTTTATGACACGACTCAAATCTTGCAATATGGTTGACTTGCCAGAACTTTTCGAAGTCATAGTAAATTTTCTCTTAACCTGTTTAATCCCGTGGGGATCCGGGTTAGAATAGATCCTCAGTACCTCTTGCTTGTCGTAAGAGGCGACAAAATGGGGAGGTCCTTGTGATGAGACCGCAAAAACCGAGGTTCCGTGTCACAACAGGTATGGCACGTTAAGATCCCTCCCTGCTCAAAGGCCATAAGCGCCGAGCATAGACCTAAATTTTGCAGCCCTTCACCGGCAATGGTGACGTCTCCATATGAGTGAAAAATTCTCGAGCGGGACGTTCAACAATACATAATCAATCAATCAATCAATCTTAACCTATTTATCTTGTTGAAGCACGCATAATAAATGTAATGGGACAGATTGTCATTTTCACATGGACTGCAAGACTCTCTGATTTCTGACAGTTGTTTGAAAACATTAAACAAAGCAGTGGTAGTTGACCCCTACACAGCCGACAATATTTCGTAAAGTCTGTGGTCGTTATAACGATCTAATTTACCAATACAATCTGTTCATTAAATCAAATGCTGCCTGACGTTTTTCATACCAATTGTTAGGCCGTTCCTTACATACTGATTTTGACTACTGATTACTTCGTTTACCAGATGAGGGTTTAGGGTTCACGTCGATTTTAACCAGTAAACAGGAGTGTCTTCTGTAATCCCACCTCTGGTATGTCAAAGGGTCTGTGTTTGCCCTACTCTTAAGTTTGTATTCTTTATAGGAGTTATAATATTGACCATTGTTCATTATCTTCACATTCTCATGATAAAAAAGCGAGGAAAACCAAGTGGAACTAACTGTCCCATAGGTCTTCTAAAACTAATTCGAATGTGACAACATTTAAACGTGATCTGTAAACATGCAGTATTAAACTTCCTACATGAAAACACGATGAACAAAGTGCGGAAAACTAACTGAGACAGACTGACTAACAGAGACAGGAGCAGACGAAGAGGAAACCTATAATTCCCTTCGATTTCATCGGTAGAGGACTAAAAAGAAACAATAACAAATCTGAAATACTGTTGAAAACTGTTTTTATCTTGTTGTACAGTATTTTAAGCATTTCAGTTAATTAGGATCTGTTGGAATTGTTGTTTTGATACAGCATTAATTATTTGTATCTAAGTTTAGTAACGTAATTGAATTATATTGATAATAAATATTTAATTATCTTGTAAATTTATTTCTAGAAAGGTATTTAGATTTTAGAAATTTTACCATTTGTCATAAGAACAATACTTTTAGAATGCTTACAGGAAGATAAAAGGCATCTTTTTTTCCTTACGTTGTTCCATTTATCACTTAATGAATCTTCATTGTACATGTGAATGAATATTCATTGGACATTATATACACAAAATAACATGAAGAGAAAGTTCAGAGAATTAATACAAATATGAGGCTGTTAATTTTCTCTATTACGCCATTTGAGTAAATATTTTAACAGTTAACCACTTTAGCAATACAACAACGTCAAAATCACGTTAAAACGTCGATGCATTTATTTCATTGGTATATGTAGAAGTCCCTAGAAAGAAAGTGCGTGGAGGAAAGGACAACCAATAAGGTTTTAGAAAGCAGATGTTGTAGCCTTTTGACCCTCAACGGTTTATAAAATTTGTCGTTCATAATTTCTGGCCTAATTCTTTTTCTCCTTTACCGTAGGGCAATGAAGCGAGAGCGTTCGTTCTGCCTTTCTGAAAAGAGTTCATATTTTTAGAGGCAGATTGTTTACACTGTCCTTTTTAATAAGACACCATACATTGCTGCTTCAGCTTCTACCTTCGTCCGTTGTGACATTCGATTGGTCCTTATTACACACTTTGTTAGTTGTTGCTGAGGACAACACAGTGTCCTACATAACTGATTTGTTATTGACGTCACGGTATGGATTATCAAATATTACAATCACGTTGTTATTTGAAATGTTTATTTTATTACAAAACTTATCATTACATACACTAATGAACTCATAAATATGGATAAATATTATCCTACCGCAACCCTATTCCTGTATTACCTTCATATAACACTACATCATCAAAAATCATTCAGAAAATTAGGAAATTAAGAAAAGAGGGCAGACAAAGGTCAGAACGATTGATGCTACGATCCGTCTTTGGGTGCGACTTTACCCCTTTTGAATCGTTGTATATATTTGATCAAATAATTTATTATTTTATTTTCCCTTATTAACATATTTTTCAATGTTGATTATTCATTTTTGTGGCAATCATTCAGCAAATATCCATGTATTGTTTCGATATGAATTTGTCATTAAAATACAGTTCGAAAGTTGAAGACATACAAAACCTTTGAAATCTCAATTGTTTCGATATGAATTTGTCATTAAAATACAGTTCGAAAGTTGAAGACATACAAAACCTTTAAAATCTCATTCGGATGTCAAGGTCATGTAAAACTGAACCTTAACAAGTGTAAACTCTCAACCTGCCCAACTCCGAGTTGTTACCTTACCGTTGAGATCAGACGTTATATAGATGAAGAACCCAATAAAAGATTCTGACTGTGTTGAAAATGTTCGTTTGTTTGTTTGTTTGTTTATAGCCGCCTGAGCAATTTTTCAGCTATCCGGCGGCTGGTGTTGAAAATGAACACCTTTTTTCCTTGAATATGATGCATATAAAAATGTTACACCTCAGGTTTGTAATGATACGTCATTGATTCTATTTTGATATATACTCTGCAAAAAAAGAAACGCATAATGGATTTTTAAAGATTTTAGTAGATGTATTTTGGATTATGATTTTCCAATAAAAATGTAGATATTCACTAGAATTGTTTCAATTGAAAAAAATTACAGTCCAAACCTTAGATATTGGTGAAAAAAAAGTCAGATCATCACAGTTAAGAACACTTCCTGTCACGTTTAAGTTAGTACCGTGTATGACCACCTCGAGCTGCCAACACAGTTCTGCATCTCCTTGGCATAGAGTCAATCAATGTTCTTACGTTATTGCGTGGAATTGTTCGCCATTCCTGTTGTAACATTTGACGGAGCTCATCGAGGGTCTGAGGCGGAGGTTGGCGCAGGCGCACACGTTTATCCAGTTGGTCCCATAAGTGTTCTATCGGATTCAAATCCGGTGATTTGGAAGGCCATGGTAGCACATTAATGTTGTTCTGCTGAAGGTAGTCAATTGTTAAGCGGGCTGTGTGAGGCCTAGCATTGTCATGTTGGAATAACTCCCTCTGTCGGTCAATTAAGCGCATAAGGTGAGGTTGGAGAATTTCGTCTCTGTACCTTTGAGCCGTTAAATTGCCCGGGACATGTACCAGTTCTGTTTTACGGTCATTGGAGATCGCCGCCCACATCATGACGCTACCTCCACCGAAGCTATCCACTTCTTGGACACACGAGGAAGAGAAACGTTCATTCCTGCGCCGGTATACACGGATTCTTCCATCACGTTTCTGTAGCAGAAAACGGGACTCATCGCTGAACCAGATTCTACGCCAGTTGCGGAATGTCCAGCCCCTCAATCTGTTGCACCATCGGACTCTTTCTCGTCTGTGTAACGGTGTCAAAACTGCTCCAAAATACGGTCTTCTGGGTCTAATGCCATATTGTCGAAGTCGGTTGCGGACTGTCTGCGAGCTGATTCTTCTCAATCCAGGTATTCCGACTGCAGTAGCTGTTGCAGCAACGGTTCGATTCCGTAGATGAAAGACCCGGATGTAGCAATCTTGTCCAGGAGTCGTAATGCGAGGTCGCCCACTCTTCGGTCGGTCATTAGTAGAGCCAGTCTGCTGGAATCTGTTCCACAGCCGAGAAATTGTGCTCTGATTTACGTTTTCAGTTTGTGCAATCTCACTTTGGGATACTCCGGCCTGGAGACGGCCAATGACGATATTTCGAGTAGCAGGGTCCAACCTTGGCATGGCAGCATTTTAACGTTATGATGAATTCAAGCTTCAAACTTCGTCCTTTTATACGCTTTAATGTAGTGGTTGAATTAAGCACAAAGTTCTCGTGAAAAACGTAAGCCAAATTCCATGGCGATAGAGGTGATGTGCAATTTTAGAGAGTCGCCGAGCTAATTTGGCAGAGAGCCAAATCAAATGAACAGACTTTTAAAGTTTCATACTTACCTGTAAAAAATCAATTACTCAATTGACCATTTCAGTTTACCTGGTAAAATACATAATTTGCATTTTTAAAATTTCAAAAGGGCTATGCGTTTCTTTTTTTGCAGAGTATAGATATCTCAAACACAAATATTGTCATACCTGATGAAGGTACACACTTTAAAATGTCTAAAGTTTAATTTCAAAGAATATGTATATCAACGAACATTTTTTTTATTCAATTCAAAACTTTGTCTTAGGTTTTAATTATGACATTGTTGCCTAAAATTGATATATAGGCCCAATAATAACTTTATTTATATGTATATTCTATCATTTATACTATAATACATGCAACTATAAGAAATGAATCACTATAAAATCGCAACTCAAAATATAGGAATTGTCAAAGGATTCTATCAAATAAGGCTTGCTCTACACTTTTGTTTATATTGATAATGATGGTTTAGATTTAACACATTCTTACTTTAAATGCATTTGATTTCCGATCATCACAAAAAAGATGAGTAAGAGTTTTTTATATTCGTAAGGACTAATTGATAGAAAATTGTAATAACTTGATAGAACGTTATTTGTTTGCTTATTGCAAGACTTTGTGTTTTGCTACCGATAATTAAACGATTTCGTGGGATTTATAACAATTTCTGCTTCAAACTAACCTATTATAATAAACCAAGGGATGCTATGGATCCTCAAAACACCTCACTGACTCACCAATTATCAAACGGAATGTGATGGATATTGAAAACTCCCCATTAGTTCACATACTACTTATACTACAAGTGCAATAAGTGTGTACGTGTAGAATAAATTCGATTAGTTACTATTTTTAGAATAAAATGGCGTTAACTGGAATAGCTATACAATATATAGCATCCAGAGAAAAGCCAAAATGGTGCAATTCAAAGCAAAATAACAGATTTGATATTTAAATTGAATAAATCTAAGATTGTGTACTTAATCATACATAATATGGAAATGATTAAACGTAAATGCATCTGTAGGAAGTACAAGGATTTTCCTCTTTTTTCATTCTTGAAAAGAATAAATTGATACTTTAATTTTCAGCAGCCCTGCCCTGTTGACCTTATAGATCGATTAATTTGGTCGATTAAGAATTTCAAACGTAAAGAAAACACACTTACCTGGAAATCTTTGTATTCGTTGTCCTCCCAACATCTTCCATTGTAAATGCAATGAATTTATACTCTCCGCTGTAATTTAAGAGATGTAAAATCTGCTTAGAAATTTTTCTAAGCTGTCCATTTATATCGGCGATCGTTGTTGGTTCGGATGACCAAAGGTACCACATGTACCCGAAATAAAGTTAAGTAAATGTTCATTAAAACATCCATACACCAAATGACAAACGACAAACACCTCTCGTCACCTGCGTCTTGTGATTCGATCGGTACTCGTGATTTTGAGCACACGACATATTACACTGTACAATGTTGTATGCCTGACTGCATATTTAAGAAGGTTATTAGATACCCAAATGGACTGATCATAGAATTTCCTAAAGAACCATGTATATGTGTCGTCAATTATAGAATGTACGATTCAGAGACATTGTTCCTTCGAAGTCAATCTTTTTCGTGTCCTTTCTTTGTGAAAAAGTACTTCATCTCATTTAATGTTCGATTGCTATAACCTGACAGGACGGATCCTGGACAAGTTCAAATACAGGACTTGATGATTCTGAGTGCAACAAAAGAGTCATTTGATCAACACGGTGTAGATGTGTTTTTCGTAGCTCTGCTGTTATGTGAATTTTCATGTACATAAAAAAAATTGTCAAATCTAGAAGGTAACAAATATGCTACATAATTATATTTTGAATATACAATATCAAATAAAGTTTAAAGTCCAGTTATATGACTAGTGATAAGTTCAGCTCACCAATATAGGACATAGACATTTATTCATTTGCCTTTAACCAAACAAAAACAAAATTTATTTGTATATACCTTATTTGTCTTTACTCTTACATGTGACTCCATGTTAAATCATGCACAATGGGTGGAAAAGGCAACTCACATTCAACAACCTTATGTACTTCACAACGCTCTGAACGTCCAGTCATATAATCGACCGGCATATAACCGCTGACGTTAAAAAATCCAATTTGAAGAAATAATGTTTCTGATAATACTTTTTAAAAAATTCTGATGAAGATGCATAACTTCATCAAACTTTGAATAGTTTAGGAGGGCGTGAACACCCACACTTTACAACCTACGGGTGGAATCTTTTGGCGAACAAGCACACATCAGTTGAAAATATGACGTAACATTATCATTTATATCTATCTACTTATCTAACTGGTGCAAAGACTTGAACGGTAACAGAAGTTTTGAGAGTCCAAATACAATACTGAAGTAGAATTATTTTTAGAATCTTGTTACCGTACCAATCCCTCCAATAACACACACACACACACACACACACACACACACACACACACACACACGGATATATAGATATATATATATATATATATATATATATGAAACAAAAACAAACTAACTAACAAAAAACACGCATTATGATAGTTACTTGTCCCCTAGAAATAGCATCATACGCAGTCCATGTGTATTTGGATGAGCGGGTATATATTATTTTTAATATTAGAAAATATAATTTCAATCTCTTGTAAATAAATAAGGTGGATTTGACGAACTCGATAACAAATTGCTATGTCTTAAATTTCACAGACCTAGACATAAGTCAAGAAATAATTCAGTAGCTATGCGACTAATTTTTACGATTTTTGTTAGAAAAATTCAACTGCAACGATAGTGAATTGTAAAATGTATCTACTTATTCGATGGCCACATAAAAAATCATATTCCTAAGTTAAGACATTATAGAGACAAGTCCGGAAAACTACTTTCATTACTAAGTCCAATAAATTTCGTAAAAATTAGTCCACTATGACGAACCTTAATCTTGATCTGTACATATATAATAGCAAATCACACACCAAACCTTAGATTTTTAAAGGAATCCATCGTCTAAATGGCAATATCCCATCATCACCTGCATACGGTGTTTATACCTCCCAATACCTCGATATTCAATCAAGAAGAGCTTATTCTGCATATGATCAGTTTTTGAGTCGAGGCCGGCTACTGACAAAGAAGTTGATGTTACAGGGCTTTGTACAGTCTCGTCTACAGTAAGAATTTCGCAAATTTGATGGTCGTTATAACGATCTAGTTTGCCAGTACAACTTTCCATTAGGCCAAATGTTGTCTGATGCGTTTCATACCAATTGTTAGGCCGTTTTTCACACACTGATTCTGACTACGGATTACTCCGTTTACCTGATCAGGATGTAGGGCTCACGGCGGGTGTAACCGTACTCCTCCTAGGCACCTGATCCCAACTCTGGTATGACCAGGGATCCGTGTTTGTCCATCTCTCTGATTTGTATTTTCATTAAGAATTACGAGATTCATTACTGTTAGTTATCTTAGCCTTTACATTATGGTGAAAAAATTGAAGATTCTTTAATCATGAGACTAAGTCTTATATATTTGTTAGAATAGGTCAACGGTAAAAAAGTAAAACTTTATTTGCATCCCCTCTTTAGGTAACCACATATGAAAGGAATTTAAATTAGAAAACCGCTACCATCACTATGCTTACATGCAAAACAGAAAGAAAGAAAGCAATGCATTTTTTTTTCTTACGATGTTTTATTTATCATTATAATGAATATTCATTGTACATTGTACATATACACAAATAACATGAAGAGGAAATTCATTGAAGAACAAATGCAGACATGATACAGTTGATTCTCTCTATTGCAGTATTTTAGTAAATGATTTAATAGTTAACTACTTTAGCAATACAACGATATCAAAACCACGATAAAAAGTCAATGCATTTATTTCATAGCTATATTTAGAAGCCCCTAGAAAGAATGTGCGAGGAGGAAACGGCAATTAATAAATGTTTTAGAAAGCAGATGTTGTAGCCTTTTGACCTCAAAAGATTTTAAAGATTGTAAACAGGGCCATTTTTCATTGTTTTGGCTTAAGGCTGGTTGATTGTATTGTTTGACGTCCCGCTAGCGAATCTTTCACTCATATGGAAACATCACCATTGCCAGTGAAGGGCTGCAAAATTAGGCCTACGCTCGGCGCTTACTATCTTTGAGAAGGGCGTGATATTTATCGTGCAACACCTGCTGTAATACGAGGCCTCGGTTTTTTGTTATCATCCGAAGGACCGCCCCATTTCGTCGCCTCCTACTACAAGCAAGGAGTACTGCGGACCTATTCTAACCCTAATCTCCACAATACAGGTTTAACGTATTCAATGTATAAAAAAGGAAGATTGAACAATTTTGAATAATTTAAATCAAGTTGAATGTTTATTATTAAATTTGGTTGCACGTGAAATAGTCCAAATTCATATGAATAGTAAAGGATTAGTAGTATCTATTTGGATTTGAAATTTTTTTTAATATTATCTACCCTTTATAAAAATAAGAAAAATATAATTTGTTCAAAATTTCTGCACTAAATGATTAATCATTTTTTCATATTTTTAAAATAAATATTTTGATAAAACAAGCTCTTCTCATAGACTTCAGTGTCAACTTCAAGATGAAAGAAATGAAGCAGTAAGCAAAATTTAGTAAATTCCTATGTAGGATTATATTTATTTGATAAACCCTTCAAATGATGCCATATTTACAACAATCACACTGTCCTTTTAGTAGATATGAAATATGCCGTCCGTTGTAACCAGATGTTCTTTTATCCTTTTTTTTTGTAGGGCAATGAAGCGAGAACGTTCGTTCTGTCTTGCTAAAAAGAATTCATATTTCTAGAGACAGCTTGTTTACACTGTCCTATAAAATTAAACACCATGCGTCGCTGCTTCAGCTTCTACCTCTGTCCGTTGTGACTTTCGATTGATCCTTAATATACACAACTGAGGCAGTAGTTGTTGAGTGTGACACAGAGTTCTAACTGAATTGTTACTGTGTTTGTGGCATGCTTCTGAATTATTGTAAGCACATTATTATTATTGGAAATGTTTGCTTTATTACAAAACTTATCATTACATACACGAATGACCTCCATCAGTATGGATCAAATTTATCCTACGTCAACCCCATCCCTGTATTACCTTCATATAACAGAACATCGTCAAATAGTATTCAGAAATGGTTTAGGAAATATGTACCGTTAGAAAGGATGTCAGAGAAAAGTCAAAAGAGATTGATAAAAGCTACAGCCAGCCTTTGGATGCTACGTTGTCGCTTTTTACTAGTTTTCTAAATATCAAACGATACTTCATTTCTTTATTTAGGAGATAATGCCTTATTAACATATTTTCAATGTTAATTATTGGCTATCTGTGGATATGGAGGGAATCTCCCTGTATTGTATTCATGTGAAAAAATCTTTTTAAATAAAATACTTATGTACGTGTATTCATTCATTGCTTTTATAGTTCTGAAATATGGGATCTTACAAATGATCTGGATCTGATTATTGTGCAAATGAACATTGTATAAAGGTGATTTTACATGTAGCTCTAGGAAGTGGGAAATCACACACACACACACACACACACACACACACACACACACACACACACATATATATATATATATATATATATATATATATATATATATAAACACAGATATATATATATATATATATATATATATATATATATATACACTACAAAGTATCTTTCGTTGGAGAAAAATTTAAAAAACACTCTAAACACTTAAACACTTTTCTGAAATATTTCGACCGTGTTACCGGTCTTCGTCAGTCGTGTTTATTGATCATAGCAACGTAACACAAGACGTCACAAAACGTATTACAAATGAAACGTAACGTCATAGTTGATGTTGCAGATTAAACAGATGGAAAAGGGCAAGTGTGATTTTCCATATGTTTTACCCGCAACATATTGTATTTGAATGTAGATACGAGGGCAATTAAATGACCAAGGACACAAACAATTTGAAATTTTCGGGACGACCTTTCTCTTCTTAAGGACGATGATAAAATATTTACATAGATAAATTTGTAACGAAAATGGAGAAACAAACTCGCACTAAACCTAAACTGCAAAGGCCTGAAAAACGGGGTGTCTACGTGTTGGAAATCGTCACGTTTTTATAGATATGTAAACACATCTATTCTCGTCGAGATCAAGGCTGAACTATACTAATTATCTGATACATCGTATCTCAAATGTAAGTACATATCTGCAACAGAAATCGGTTCCAACGGGTTTCCA
The DNA here is from genome assembly GCA_024699665.1 of Ostrea denselamellosa. NCBI lineage: Eukaryota > Metazoa > Mollusca > Bivalvia > Ostreida > Ostreidae > Ostrea > Ostrea denselamellosa. Next base: position 16,295,202 of record JAMZEH010000010.1, read on the forward strand.
ACTCAGTATCACATCAAACGTCGGGTCCGTCTCCAAACGGTTTCAGGCTCCATGGGAGTCCATTCTCCAGACGAGTTCCATGGAGTTAATGTCTCTCTGTCTTTCGTGGGATAACCATAAATTTTTAAATACTGGAAACTCAGCGCTTTGGAAACATTTCTGTCAGAAGAGAATCCATCAGTGGACGTTGATGAAGCTTTGAGTGTCCTCGCTACTTACAATATTGACCTAAAGAGAAAGCAGAACAAACAAAACACTAGATTTCTCCGAGATAAAGTATAACAAAACAGTAGCGGATCCTCCCGTAAGTCTAACAACCCACACCAGATTGTTAAGAAACGCCGCTACAGACCCATTAAAAGCAAATTGCCAAGACTCTCAATCCACAGACTACATCTGCAGTCTATCCAGGTTTGAATTCCTCGAGCGTTTTCATTGCAGAAGGTGAAACATCGCTTTTTGTTTTTTGTCTTTTTTTTTAAGGGTTTAAATTTTTGTCCTACCCCACGGGAAGTAGATGACAAAACAGTCAGAGATGACACTCAGGCATTTTTCTGGAAACTGATACTTAGGAACACTTCCAGGAAGGACGAAGACTTTTCTATAAAGAGGTCTGAGCTACAAAAACTTTACAAGCCTACGAACTCCTTGGAGCTTTTGCCTGGGAAATGGGGGACCTTGAAATCTTATATCGATGACCTTGAAATCTTATATCGATGCAGTGCAGTCCGATATCAAAGATCTCCTGTTTGAAAGACCGTACGTTCCAGACAACCTCAACAAAGAGGAAAGAGCTGCCCTTCAATCGCTCAAAAACTGTGACGACATTGTCATAAAGAAAGCAACAAACGCTCTACTGAATCGTACATAACCGAGGCCAAAAGACCGCTGTCTGATGAGCGGTTTTATAAAAAGCTGAATTCAGATCATACAGAAGTACTGTCAGCTCTCATAATTCAAACCATAAACAAAATGTACGAAGATGAAAAATAGAACACTACGTTTATGATGTACTCTGTTCTGTAGACTGTAGACAGACAAAGGTATTTTCCCCCAGATATCCTGCTGCAATGTATTGATACACACTTTGCTATTTGAATGCATTCATGACAACATTTCCATGTAAAACTTCCTTGTAGCTACAATTTTAATGTCACTCTTTATAAAAGAAGAGACATTGTTTTAGACCAAAATCTAAGTTCCGTCTTTGGACCAAGTGTTGTCTGCTTGATGTGCATGATAGTACACATTACTGGCATTGGTATAGTGTTTGTCCTTAGTTATTTTTGTTGATTCTACTTTCTAACGAATAGCATTCCATATCAATGGGTTTCTGTTGTTAAAAATATAAATCCATATTTATTTAGATTGACTAAGAACGCAGTGAAGGAGAATATAATGATTTCTCACAGCTTCCGCCTCGAGCGCCATGCAGAAGTCAAAATTTGTGTTATTTCACGTAAAGATTATGACATCCCTAAATGAGGAAGATAATTCTCTAGTAGGGCGTTAAACAACAAACAAAACGAAAGTATAATCCGCAAAATAATGGATCCATGCCTCCAATATTTATCACGTGAAATTCACGTGACCGTCGTTATAATTTGATAGACTTTCACCAAGGGCAACACACTAATAATGACAGGACGCATAGAAGACAAAAATGAAGCATCATCATTGACTGATGTGTGGTTTGTATATTTACATATATACAATTGTTAAACTTTTCAAATATTTCTTTGTAATAAAAATCGTAGAGGTATAATAATTGATTAACTGCAAGTTGATTTAAAGCTAATTTAAAATATATGATAACTAGCGCTAGGATGTTGAAATATTTATATGCAGTTCATATCAGATGTGAAGTATTCGATATCATATATCTGTATACTATCTATGTAATATCGAATTTTACAGGTTAAAATTCAACCAACTTTCATTTTGCTTATTTCTCGGAATAACTTAGTTTCAAAATGGATTTTTAAAAAATGGTTTAATCAATACACCACAGAACAATGCGTATACTTACGTTGCCTAATGTATATATCGTCCCCTGGAATTTAAATCGTTTTCATGTTCACTCTGAACAATATTTGTGTGGGATTATTTTTATCTTTATTTAAATTCAGTGTGCTATAGTGTAATATGATTGCCTTCTATTATGATTAAAATGAGCAACAATACATATCTACCTTTTTAGATTCGGGAGACACGCAATAAAAAAAAATTTCTTCTAAAAATCATATGATGCATGTTTTAAGATACAGTAACTTGATCCGAAGTCAAATTAAATAAGACGCAATTATTGTATACCCCCTTATGTATTTTTGAATTCATATATATATATATATATATATATATATATAGAGAGAGAGAGAGAGAGAGAGAGAGAGATAAGGGCCTCCGTGGCTGGGTGGTTAGAGTATCGCGCTCAAAATCACAAGGCCTCTCGCCTCTAGTCGGCGCGGGTTTGAATCTCGCTCGCGCCGATATATGTGAGAAAGTTTGCCAGTTTACGTTCGGAAGGTCGGTGGTCTCTTCCCGGGTACATTGTATAAGGGTTCTCTCCTTCACCAATAAAAAACTGGACGCCACCTGATAACTGAAAAATTGTTGAGTGTGGCGGAAAACAACAAACAACAACAACAATCATATATACATGTATATATTGAATGTATTCCTAATTAGCAATCAAACAATTAAAGTGGTGAAAGTACTGAGAAACGCTAGATTTGGTTTGTAATGTAAAAGTATAATAGTGCTACTAGCATATTTGTAGTAATTCGCTGCCAAGTAATAGAAAGAATAAGATATCGAAACACTTTTCTAAGCAATTATGAATGCACAATAAACTAGTATTTAAGTTGGGAATTTCCATACGAACTGATGTTTTTTTATGAAATGGAGGAATGAAAAGGTAAATATAACGACAGTGACCCATCTCATGATTCCTATAAAGAATACAAAATTAAGAGAACACCAGAGGTGGGATCAGAAGTCTAGGAGGGGTAAGCATCCACTGTTGACCGGTCACATCCGCCGTGAGCCCTATATCTTGATAGGTAAACAAAATACTTCGTAGTCAAATTCAACGGCTTAGCAATTGGTACGAAACAAACCAGACAGCATTTGGACCCAATAACAAGATGCAATGGTAAATTAGATAGTTATAACGACAATAGAATTTGCGAAATGCTGATCTGATTTGTCAGTAGCCTGCATCGAGTATGAAAACTGATCATACGCATAACTTGCTCTTTCGTATCAAATGAAATTGACGATGGAGAAGCTGAAATCATCCCGTCTGTAATAACGTTGAGTTGCTATTTTACCGTTTACATCTATATTCAATAAAATATCCAAGTATGAAACGATTTTATATCTTGTAAACGAACAATCCGTGACATTGTTCGATTTCTTTCGATCCTCTATTGTTGGTTGGTTTGTTGGTTGATTGCATATTGTTTAACATCCTGCTTTAGAAAATGCGTTAAACATAATAAACAATTTTGGCAACGTGTCAGGCACTGATCTAAATATGACTAAAACAGAATGTATTTTGCTAGGACCTCTTAAAGAGAGATTATCTCACCAAACACATGTATGTAAGATAAAAATAAATAAAGATGCTTTGAAATGTTTGGGTATATATATTGGACACGACAAAAATATATGTAATGAAAAAAATTGGATATGTAAGCTAAAGGAGTTTGAAAAAATACTAGATTCTTGGAGGAGTCGAAAACTTACTATTTTCGGAAAATGTCAAATTGTAAATTCTCTTATCCTATCAAAGATTATTTTCCCTGCAACGGTTTTAGAAAATCCAGGCAATGATTATATCAAAAAATTGAGAAAGCTTATTTTTTCATTTTTATGGGGTAATCGTGAGCGCATCAAGCGACAAACATTAATTAGAGAAATCAAAGAGGGGGAATAGGTATCATTGATCCAGAAACTAAAATTAAAGCTATAAAAGCAGCTTGGGTATCAAAACTAATACTAAATAAGAGCAGTTTAAGCAAACTGTTAAACGCATGTTTAGCAACTAACAAAATGGAAATTAACTATATCATAAAATCAAGCGTTACAAACACGTCCGATCTTGATAGTCTAAAAGAACTTTCACTATTCTATAAAGAGGTATTTACTGCGTTTAATGAATGTAAGAATCCAAATAACATTGATACAATGGATAAAATTTTACGACAGAATATCTGGTTTAACGTAAACTTCAAAAACAAAGGAAAGACTTTATACTTCCAGAATTGGCACGAAAGCGGCTTTCAATACGTAAAGGATCTTGTGAATGATAATGACTTCAAATCACTCAATGAAATAGTTCATGCATTAAAGTAAAAAAGAAACTATCTATGTGAATATTTAACATTAAAAAGTGTTTTCAATTCAAAAATACGCGATACTAATATAAGGAGATACATCAATATCGGTATTGATTTTGATTTTAAATTGCATGGAAAAATAAAGGATATCAATAAAATAAAATCTGGTTTCTTCTACAAAATCTTACTAAATGACAGGTCCAAAAAACCTATAATGGAAAATGTGTGGCAGAAGGAATTTAGCGAGGTAAACCCAATGTCATGGCAAAAGATTTATGATGAAAAAATTGTTAAAGTTAATGATAAAAACAATGCCGAGTTTAATTTTAAATTATTGCATAATATGCTGCCAAATAACTTATATCTTAGTAAATGGAATAAAAATATTGAGAAATATTGTAATTACTGTCGAGGTATTGAGAATACAAAACACATGATATTTGATTGTACCCTTATAGAAAACATATGGAAAAAAGTTTCTGACATACTTAAACTCAATATTACATGGAAACATATTGTTATTGGTTTTATTCACAAAGGTAAACAAAGTAGTGTCATTCTGAACAATGTTATATCCTTCATTGCATGGAAGATTTTTAAATACAAAATGAAATGTAAATTGTTAGAAGAAAATGTTACAAGTGAAGGGCTTACTTCATTTTAAAGTCATCACTTTCAAGCTTTTTTCTTGTTAATCAGCAAGCTCAAACTGTCAAACTTGATTATTGTATACTTAAAACCCTTTCTGAAAATTTATAAATTGCTATTTTTTATTATATTCAGCACTCACTACATGATGAGCCAGTCATCTTGTAGTTCAACTCGGAGGTAAACCTCTTTGGACTGTGTATGTGTGTAGTATACCTCCGGTTGAATGTGAGTGGTCCATTAAAAATGTACAAACACATTTTGTAATAATTGAACATAATGTATTAAGTTATCAAGTTTCCTATTCTAATATAATTAATTTGTAGAGTATGTATGTATATGTTTACATATGAAAATGCATATTATTGTATACGACACTAAACTAATTATTGTATACGTATGTTTATATGTTATTATGTTAATTTATCGGATCCCGGGGGCCCCTGGCACCCCAGGTAAAGATTACAAGGGGATTTCTTAAAAAAAGAAGGCAGAAGCTAGTTAATAAAATTTTGAGTTTTAAAAAAAAAAACAAAAAAAAAACATCCTGCTTTCAGCAGAGAGGGATCTTTATTGTACCATTCCTACTGTCACACAGGACCTCGGTTTATGCGATCTCATCCAAAGGACCGCCCCATTTAGTCGCCTCTTACGACAAACATGGGGTACTGAGGACTTATTCTAACCCGGATCTCCACGGAATATCCTTTATTTCAAAACTGAATCATGGTGGGACTGTAAAGTGAATGAAATGACCTCATTTTGCAGTGATATACATGCATGTATTATGCTTAAAACATTTTGTGGGGTTAAATTACAAACTCATTTTGATCCGTGAAAAACACACCTTTTTATTAGATATAATACTTGGTAAAAGTATATCTCGTCTTCTCAAAACAATTTCTTAACTTGGCTTAAATCTTTACTGTAATAACTATTATATGAAATGTATGATTTTATAATTATTGTATTATAAATGCATCCAATCCAGGGGTCCATGGTACCCTACATGAAGATCAAGAGAAGGTTTTCGTGTCCACTATACATCATGAACATTTATATATGTAATATATTATGTGACATTTAAAATATTTTTATTTGTATTAACTAGAAACCCATTACCTGACGTATCCTTGCTTCTAGTGCATGTAACGTAGCGCAGGGTAAACGATGGACTCTTGTGTGTAGAATGAAAACACTCTGAGCTCTGAAGTTTTGTTTCTGTTTTGGGGGGGTTTTGGGGGGGGGGGTTGTTCTTTTGTTGTTTTTTTTTTTTGTTTTATTTTTTTGTTGTTGTTTGTTTTTTGGGTTTTTTGGGGGTTTTTTTTCCCCTGATAATATAAACCATTTCAATCAAATTTCTAAATCTTACAATATTACCACAACCAATAATTTTCCTTATTGCTAATTATACATGTATTATACATGTACTTTATAACATTATTCACTGTAATAATAATTGATAAATGTGATTTTGTAATTACTGTACTATAAATGTGATCAATCCATGGGGTCTTGACACCCTAAGTCAGGATATTAAAATGGGGCTCACACTGGGATTTTATCCCGACTAGTCAACCTGGTACTTGATAATAAAGATTTGCAAAAATTAAAACGAAACAAAAAGGGGCCTCAATCTCAATAGTTTGGTATGTTTTATTTAAATAAAATTATTCAAAAATAAATCAATAAATAAATATTAAATAAAAATGACATCTAAAAAACAATATTGTGATTCTCATGTTTTAAATAAACCTGTTTCTTCTCAATTTACTAAAACAATGATAAAAATGTCTATATTTCTTTTTGGTCTTGTAAGTGGACGTTTTCTCTAAATTTAAAGTTTGAGTCACCATGTAGAAGCGCTTAGTATAATACAAGTAAAATTTTCGTAAAATAAGAACACGTTGAACGAAAGTTTACACACATAGTCCTCCCTGCTCAAAGGCCGGAAGTTTTGAGCATAGGCCGAACTTTTGCAGCCTTTCACCAGCAATGGTGGCGTCTCCTTGTGAGTGAAATTTTCTCGAGAAGGACATTAAACAATATACAACCAACCGGTATACCGATAATGTGGCATATCATCTGATACATCTGTATTTCAAGTTCAGTCAACAGTTGATAATGTAATCTGTCTATACACAGCTATCTTTAGTACTTCACTACATACAAATCATAGGTAGCTTACTTCCCCTCCTACTTATTTACAAACTTCCAAACCACGTGATCTTTATTTCCTGCGTTACGTGTTTCAAAACGTGTCACAAAACATTTGCTTGCTATAATAGCACTAGAATATTTAGAAATAATAAGAACTTTAAATATGATACTATGTCGGTATTTTGACAGAAACGTAAATGGATGTGAAGTTGCCCTTGTATTTGTATTGTAGAACCCTATTTGTTTTGAATACTTTATTACCCGATAGGGATCTGTTGTGTGTATGTTTGAATTCAATCACCAGATGGTATCGGATTTAACCAGCATTTAAAATATTCCGTACTCAGTGATTGCACACACTGCTGCACGCAGATTTAATCAATTTTTGAATGACGTCACATCTTGACTCATAATTACAGGAGACTGTTCAACCTTAATAATAACTGGCATGCGCCCAGCGCTTGAAAAGTGTGTGTGTGTGTGTGTACGCAGTTTTGTATGTGATGCGGTCGATCACTTTCACAAAAACGTGCGTTGATGGATTAAGACGCCATAGTTTCAGAGAGAAATTCCGGTCACGGTAGCTGAGTGGTTAGAGCGTTCGCTTGGTAACCGGTAGGTCGTGAGTTCGAGTCCCGCTCGTGCCATGGCCGCGTCAAACCTAAGACGCAAAAATAGGTAGTGATTGCTCCTTTGCCAAACGCTCAGCATTTAGGAATAACAATCACGGGTCTTTCGGATATGACCTGAAAAACGAAAATCCCGTATTACGGTAGGCATTGGTACGTTAAAGAACCCTCACTGCTACGGCCCTGAGCGCTAAGCATGGGTCTAAATTTGTGGTACTTCACCTACAGCTGGTGACGTCTCAATATGAGTGAAAAATTCTTGACGGGACGTGAAACAACCAAACAAACAAAACTGGTCAAACTGTGAATTTGACTATATCAAAACACGGATTTTTAAGGATATATAATAATGATTGTAATGTCCAGTCCTCCGATAGCAAAAACGGCAGTTTATTCTGCGAGAACTTCGCCGTAAAATGCTAAAAATAAATAAACAAATAAAAAAAAAACAACAACACAGTCAATTACGAATAATTCAGTAACCATGTTGTCTACACCTCATAGGCGCTCGGGTCATGGATAAAATAAAGAGGAACTTTGAACTCCTATAGTGACATTTTTTCTCTCCAAAATCTCTTAAAATTACAAAACCGAACTGTGATGTGAAATTACTAAAATATCTCAAGATAACAGAACCGAACTGTGATGTGAAATTACTAAAATCTCTCAAGATTACTGAACCGAACTGTGATGTGAAATTACTAAAATCTCTCAAGATTACTGAACCGAACTGTGATGTGAAATTACTAAAACCCCTCAAGATTACAGAACGGAACTGTGATGTCAAATTACGATCTTCAACAATGTCAAATAGGGATGGTTCTGACAAATGACTACGAATATTTCTGTACCATTTTGACAAATTGTAGACTTGTTGCTGAGGCTAAGATATACAATGAAGGACTTTCAAATCGACATATCATATGACAAGCCAAGGAATCTGGAATTCAGATTGAAATTATAGATTGATATTGTACTGAGTAACTAGAAATACTAACATGGTCTGCATCCTGGTCCTTCACCATCTATGCGATTTCTCATTGTATACTGTCCCTTCACTTTCTATGTGAGGGGCCTCCGTGGCCGAGGGGTTAGAGCATTGCACTCAAAATCACAAGGCCTCTCACCTCTAGTCGGCGCAGGTTCGATTCTCGCTCGCGCTGATATATGTGAGAAAGTTTGCCAGTTTACTTTCGGAAGGTCGGTGGTCTCTTCCCAGATACATTGTATCTGGGTTCTCTCCTCTACCAACAAAAACTGGACGCCACCAGATAACTGAAAAATTGTTGAGTGTGGCGGAAAACAACAAATAATCAACCTTCTATGTGATTTATCATAGTATACTGGCTCTTCACCTTTTATGTGATTTATCATAGTATACTGGCTCTCCACCTTTTACCGCGTGGCGCAGTGGTTAGAGCGTCGGGCTCAAAGATCTGATGATCCTTGAGTCGGGGGTTCGAATCCCACTGTGGGACGTGGGTGCCGGTCTTTCGGATGAGACCGTATAAACCGAGGTCCCGTGTCGCAGTAGGTGTGGCACGATAAAGATCCCTCCCTGCTCAAAGGCCCTGAGTGCCGAGCATAGGCCTAAATTTGCAGCCCTGTCACTGGTAATGGTGACAGCCGCCGGATAGCTGAAAAATTGCTCAGGCGGCTATAAACAAACAAACAAACAAATCTTCACCTTTTATGTGATTTATCATAGTATACTGGCTCTTCACCTTTTATGTGATTTATCATAGTATACTGGCTCTTCACCTTCTATGTGATTTATCATAGTATACTGGCTCTTCACCTTTTATGTGATTTATCATAGTATACTGGCTCTTCACCTTTTACGTGATTTATCATAGTATACTGGCTCTTCACCTTTTACGTGATTTATCATAGTATACTGGCTCTTCACCTTTTATGTGATTTATCATAGTATACTGGCTCTTCACCTTTTATGTGATTTATCATAGTATACTGGCTCTTCACCTTCTATGTGATTTATCATAGTATACTGGCTCTTCACCTTCTATGTGATTTATCATAGTATACTGGCTCTTCACCTTTTATGTGATTTATCATAGTATACTGGCTCTTCACCTTTTACGTGATTTATCATAGTATACTGGCTCTTCACCTTTTATGTGATTTATCATAGTATACTGGCTCTTCACCTTTTATATGATTTATCATTGTAAAACTCACCAATTTATCAAAAATTAAAATCGCTCGTTTAAGTTTTACATACAGCTCATTTCAAATATATCTATTATGTAAACGTAATATAATACAATATCAAAATTTACCCAACTTTCGTTATTCCACTTTCTCGGAATAACATTGAAGATATATATAGTTTGGAAATGGATTTCTGAAAACATTCAATCAATACTTCACAAACTATGTAATTGTCCAAGGGCCTATAGAATTTCAATCTTTTTGAAAAGTGCGGCGCTGCGTTATTAAATTGCCGCTTTAGATTACGATATATACTGTACAAAAATATGTGATACAAGCAATTTACAAAGAAACTTTGGTGCAAGTACCTACTTTATGGGCCGGAAAGGTTTTGGGAAGTGTAGGTAAGGAACTACAAATTTTATTTATGTGTGTCCCGAAAAAAAGGTGTTCCGAAGAATTCCTTTATTTAAAAACGCTTGAAAATTACAACTCGAATACAGGTCAAATGTTGAGAAGTTTCGATCAAATCCGGAGATGAACGAACTAAGTGAGAATAATTTTAATTACCGCACGGTAGATGTACGTGAATGTAATTTTTTAGGAAGCGAGTCTTTCAGGCGTGGAAATTATCACTTAAAAATAGGAGTAAAATTCTACTCACGAGGTCAGGGTTATATTGTGACCTTGGAATATATACGACCGGACTATAAGTGGGTTGTTTGTATACTGCTTAACATCCCACTAGAGAACTTTACACTCATATGGAGACATCACTATTGCCATTGAAGGGCTGCAAAATTTAGACCTATGTTCGGCGCTTATGGCCTTTGAGTAGGTTGAAATCCTTATTGGGCCATACTTACTGTGACACGGGGCCTTGGTTAATGCGGTCTCATCCGAAGGACCGCTCAATTTAGTCGCCTCTTACGACAAGCTAGGGGTGCTGAGGATCTATTCTAACCTAAATCCCTACGGGGTGGAGACAGAAAGAACTATATATATATATATATATATATATATATATATATATATCACATCGTCCATGGAAGAGCTCAGTGGAGATCCGGGTTAGAATACGTCCTCAGTATCCCTTGCTTGTCGTAGGAGGCGACTAAATGGGGCGGTCTTTCGGATGAGACCTCAAAAATCGAGACCCCGTGTCACAGCAGGTTTTGTAATTAAACGAGAATTGACGGTCTGTATAGATACTCAAGAATCTTCAAAGATCGCAATCATGTATAGTGAGACTGCCCAATTGCAGCCCGTTAAACCACTGTTTGTATACACACTATTAAAGTCAATCCAAAAACACCTGGAAAAAGGTAGATCAGTCTTTATTCTAGTTGTGCACACATGTATTGGTGAATAGCTGTAACAATAAACAAAGTAGGAATTACAAGATGGTTCAAAATCATAGGCAAATTACATGCACAAATGACTAGACTAAGTATGACTAGAATGACTTTCCATAGTTAGCCATGTGTACAAATAGACTGCGGATCAAGTATGAAGACTGGCGATCGTTCACACACAAACTGCATAAACTATCTTCGTTCAATTAATCCCCGAGTTCAAATGAGTCCTAATACACATTACTCAACTACATACATTAAAGTCTCTTAGTAATCAGTTTGCAAAGTTGATACATGTAATTCAACATAAAATCATTTGGCCATAACATTTGGCGCGAAACGAGTCAATGTAAACAACTATCTCAACACGATAAGAGAAAAGGCTAAACAACCATACACAATTACATTTCAAAAGGTCAAATCATTACAATGACATTGCTATAATGTATTTGCATGAATTCACTGACATGTTCATATGGAATAATAGCAAAATAAACTTAAATCGTGGTACCGATAACCTGTCAAAGCCCACGCTTGTTTCACAGGAAATACTAAACAACAAAAATAGTGGACACACTAAAACCCGAAAATAAATGCGCCGAGCACTAATAACCGGGAAATACAAACTAGCGTTACATGACATATAGGACTAATGTTTTGTAAGAGTTTCTCTCAAATATTTACAATTTCTCATTTCTCTTGACATGGCTATTCAAATTTCCACTGCTATGGCTCTAAGATTACAACTTATAAGACTGATTCTGTGTTTATCTATATTTCCGCGGTTTTGGATTTCTAAAATCTACGTACAAAAATATATCTGTTAATATTTTGTTTACATTAAAATACCCCTTAAGATTATTCATTTACTTATGAATCAAATGTGCACATGCTATCAAATGCATGACAAACGTTGAAATTTGGATAAATAGTGCAATAGCAAGCGAAATATTTTATGACGCGAAGTGATGAAAAGAACTAGGATAGATGTGATAAGACCAGTCATCGCGCGAACCTGTCAAACTGAAGGAGAGGAAAAAAAAGGTTCCTTTCGAAAATATAAGAATATCTTTCCTAGCCTTTGTAAAATGTAAAACATCCTTGCACATAATTTTCAAAATCGCAGGTACATGAATGTATATACCTAGTATACCGAAAATTTCTTTTTAAAAATTACAATACAAATATCGTGATAATGAAAAGTATATGGTCATTTTGGGAGTGATGTAAATCCCACTCAGATTGATACGCACAGATCGGCGATCTTTGCTATGGATCCCAACTAAAAAATAGACAAATTATTATGATAAATGACCGAGAATGTATCATCATTTAAGAAAAACTAAATATTTTTTGTAATGTCTGACATAATGAAAACAAACATACGAATTGCTATGAAAAAATACCCATCGACATTTCCCGAGCAAAACCGTGCGAATTGCTATGATCCTGACATTAATGGGAGAGATGGGTACAGAGAATTATGTAGCATGAATAGAAAAAATCCATTTTTGCCATCTTAGAAGGTTTAAAATAGTGTACAATAGTGTGAAAGGAGTAAAATAGTTTTTTAATAGGTGCTTCAAGTGCAAAGTAATGCTCATAAAGCTTTTGGATTAACTGAATTAGAACAGCTATTATATATTTTCAATTTCGGTTATTTTCAAGTAGAACAAAATACTTTTAGCATGTCCCCTACTGTTGTTTAAAGAAATTTAAAAAAAATATTAAGCATTACTTGTGTATTAAACGAATTACAAATTGTTTTATTTTCTGGAATTTTAAAGATAAACTATTAGAATCGAGCCGATCGACGAAAGGATTTCTGTTCGTGAAGTAAAGGATATTTTGGCTAGCACAACGCGCCCTTTGGTGAGAGAATGTCTGACATGTCGAATGATAAAAAATGAGCCATTTTAAATTAGAAGATGGAATCTTATATCTATACCTATATGATTTGTAATAAAACTTATTGTGCCATACTTACTGTGACATGGGGCCTTGGTTAATGCGGTGTCTTTTTTTTCTTTTCTTTTGTTTGTTTGTTTTGGGGGTTTTTTTTGTTGTTGTTTTTTTTGTTTTGTTTTGTTTTTGTTTAATTTATTTTTGGCCCTCAAACATCAAACATAAAAATAGGCATTTGTCTACCTTTGTTGTACTGAAACATATGACTGTAACTCGAGTTTCGTCCAACATGTTGATAAGAATAACATTCGGTTTCCATGCCACATGCATTCAGTATTGACATTGAATTTATATATAAATGTTATTTACAAATTTATCTGCAAATGCTAACGAAATTGTTATAATTTTGAAAAGGACAAGTTGTAATAAAAGCGTTTCCGGTCCTAGAACTAAGATATTCTCCTATTTCTTTTGATCCATTTCTGATCCTGGAATTAAGTTATTTTTTTTTTTAATTTCTCTGGATCTATTTCCATTACCAGGATTAATTTATTTCCCTGTTTCTATGTCAATCAATTGTTGCCGATTTAGCAAAAAACCAATAATACGAAAATAAATCATGAAACTAAATTAACATTGAAATGGGAAAAAAGAGATTAGTAACCTGGAATATGAAATCACAAATTTGTGATTTTGGAATGTCTCAATTTCATTCATGTTCAACACAATGCGACCACAATTTCTGATGCAAAAGAGTTGTTTTTTTTCCAAAACAGCTATGTTTAGTCAGTATGAAAGACTATGACAGGAAATGTCCATGTTTGAGACGTTATACATAGTATATTTGTAATTCATTATTAAGTGAACATTAATTTTTTTTTGCTGTATTTCTCAACTCAAACTCATTTAAACTTTCTGTTAGGTATTCAAGATTTAAAGTTACTCAATAAATTTGTGACAGATTTATTTGATATCATTTTTCAAAATATGTCATCGTTTTGAGGTAGATGCCATGATGGACTTTGGCGAAGAAGAAAATAACGTGACTGCAGACTCCATCACAAAACATCGAAGTAAGGCTGCAAATTTAGAACTTGTGCTATAAATGTTACTTTCTTCCATTCATTTATTCATTCCCTTATTCATTAATTCATTCAGATGATGGAGATGAGGACAGTGATTATGAGGGTATATGTAAGCCACCTATCTTACGTCAGCTGAAAAACATATTGGACCAGTATCCAGACGGGTCTCAGATAATCAGGGTAAATGTAATTCACAGTTTGATGGCCACTACAGAAAATTTTAAGGTCAGAAAGCCTCAATCTGATGGGGGCCAGGTAAGCATTCTACTGAGGGCGTAAGAACATAACTAGTGACTGTTCCGCTGGCATTAGAAGTGAGTCATGGATCTGTGGATATAACCTAAACACGAAGGTTCTGTGATACGGTAGGTGTTGAGCGAGCGTCATACATAGGGCAACACTTGTAGCATTACACCAAATACTGGTGACGTCTCCATTAGAGTGAAGAAATCGAGGACAGGATGTAAAAAAAATAATAAATAGCGTATCAAACAAAACAACAACTTTCTGATTAAAAGTCATTAAAACACATTGTTCATTGTATCATGTTTTCTTCCTTTTAAGAAAATAGTAAAAGTATACATAGTACAAAAACCTTATATTCGCTTTTGCGGTGACGGACATAAGTTCCACAGATCATTTTATATGAATCTTTATCAACTGATTGGGTGCTACTTTGTATTCTATTTCAAAACAAAAAACAAAACACGACCATTCACCTTTCACTTTCACTTTGACACAAAATCCCATATAATTTTATCAAACGTCACAAATTAATTATAAAATGTGAAGGATTAGATGTCTAGGGTTTTTTTTTTATTATTACACTGTATTATTATTTATTTTATTTTTATTAATTTTTTTTTTATCATATTTTTTTGTTTTTGTTTCTTAAGTTATATATTGTATGTATGTGTGTACTCCCCCAGAAGACAATAAACAAAGACAACGATTCTTTAAATGAGTTCTTTGCATTATTAAATGAGAATCTCTGGTTTGGTTTATTGCAATTTGAGTTATTGAATTACTTCCCTTTTTGATTCAGGAACTTGTACAGAATGCGGAAGATGCTGGAGCCAGAAGCTTCAAGATTCACTTTGCAGAGGGCAACCATCCGGCTTCCATCAGAGAATCACGATACACAAAATACTTCAGGGTACCAATGTGTTTACAAAATATACACTTCCATAATATCAAAATTCCTTTTTAAATTTAGAAAGTGCCATATCTAAACGTTTGAAGCAAACTATTTACTATCGTTATTGACCTCGGCCTTTAGCTTCCTACAATATTTACTAAAGTTCAAAAAAAAATTAACCAAACGGCTATAAAGCAAATAAATCTCAAAGTGCAAGCAATAAACGTTTTAACATATTGTTCTTTAAACACCACAGACCATCATTAAAAAGTACAATTAATTTTCAAGGCCCCTGCTTTATGTGTGTACAATGATGGAGTATTCTCAGATGAAGACTGGAAGGGTATCAAAAGCATTTACACAAGCGTAAAGGAAAAAGATGCCCTGAAAGTGGGAAGATTTGGATTGGGATTCAAGTCTATATTCCATATCACAGGTAAGACACTGACGTGGTTCATTATGCTCAAAGAATGGCAAGAAAGCAAGGAAACTACATTGAAATTTTACAGGAGTTTGATAACTGATGAAAATGTTTGTCGCAACTAATATGTATTTCATTATTTTCTCACATCCATTATGTTTATTTAGTTTTTTCTTTGATTACGATACACTAATATTTTAACGCCTCTAAGAAATTCTACACATTTGTAGTATAGACGGTAGTCTTTCAATATGGATATACTCATTTTAACGTATTTCGTAGATTCTCCAATAATTATCAGCGGAGACAAGCTTCTGATTATAGATCCACACGAGTTACCTCACAGAGTGTGTCACAGAATACCTTTCAAAAAGCTGAAGACGGATAAGTACAGGGAGGCGTGGCCAATAATGAAAGAAACTCTAGGACTAGAAGGAAATGGGCTTTTTGGACTCAACGAATCGGTCATAGAAAATCAAAATTATCCGAGTAAGAGCTTTTTCTGAACTAATATAGAGGTTTCCATATCTTGAGATTAGGAACATTCTGTTGTGACTTGAATGGTTAGCATCTTTAGTCTTGCAAGATTATTGATCTGTACATTATATTTACTTTGTATTTGTCGAAATAGTTGGTCAAAGTGAACGTCATGTTTCAAGGTCAAAGTCAAATTCGCAACAATTAAATATACATATAATTTTCTTTTAGTTTTAAGTAATACAATTCCTGCGCACAGTTTAAAAATAGCGTATTAATCAGAGAGAATCAGTTGTAAAGAGAGAGAAAAATATATTCTATCAACACACTGTTATGTGATTATGGTTGGTTTTTTCCGATAAATGAAAACATCCTTGCCGTTGTTTAAGGATTACCTTGTCTTTGGAGATCATTGTTGCCGTAGACAAGGAACTCAAGGTGCATATATTTGAATCTACGTAAACTTCTATTAATATAGATAATTTTGATCTATTTTAAGGAACTTTGTTTTGGTTTCCATTACGCCAAAAAGAGTCTGAGCTTTCAAGTAAAATCTACACAACCGAGAAAATGACAGAACTGTTTGAATCTTTTGAAAAGGAAGCGGAAACAATTTTGCTTTTTCTAAAATCTGTTAGACACATTTCCATATATGACACCCAGCTTCGGGAGATCTTTGAGGTCGAGATGAAAGGCAAAGGAAACACAGACATCACAGAAGACCGGGAATACATCAAGAATCATTTGACAAGGAACGAGATTCCCGCGAAATCCTTGTGGAGTGAATTCAAAGCTGTTCTTAGAACACACAGGCCACAGAGTCAGCAACAGAAAATCGATCAGGAGTGGTATATAGTTAACCTATTCCAAGGAAAAAACGACATGTCTGAAAATATGGCAGAAGTAGTACATGATGAACAACTAAGTTATGCACCATATGTGGGGGTTGCATTTCCACTGACACAAAGATATCACGCAAATTTCAAAGGACATGTTTTCTGCTTTTTGCCACTACCGATCGAGCCAGACGGTAAAAGTTTGACCAACCTACCCATCCATGTCAACGGTTTCTTTGCTTTAACATCAAACAGACGGCATATGCTGTGGGCAACTCAAGACCAGCATGAAGCAGACGACAGTAGGTTGGTGTGGAACAAACTGATGATTTCTGAAGTACTATCTTCAGCATACACCAAGCTTGTAGAATCCCTTCTCCAAGAGTCTGATATTTCACCAGAAACAATTTACCAATGCCTCCCTGATGCAGAAAACGTGGATTCTAAATGGTCCATATTGTTAAAACCTTTATACACCAAAGTATTCAAACTCGAAATGTTCTGGACAGGAGACTTGGAAACTCCCAATCGAAAAAATCGAAGAAAAATTTGTTTTGAGGAGTCCTTATTTTTCATTTTCGACTCTAAGGAGAAAGTATTTCCAAGAACAACAGAAAGTATGTGGCGTATGTTAACTATGTACACAAATAATTTAGTACGCCTTCCAAACCATCTGAAATTTGCTGTGTGTTGTGACGAATTCATTTCCAATAGATTCAAGGCATGTACAATAAATGCAGGTTTAATCTGTAACTTTCTCAACGAAAACCCTAAGTACAAGTCTTTTGAAAGGTCACTGAAACTTGACATCCTCCACTATCTTTTGGAAAACACCACAATGGATCAATTAGACGACATTGAGCTAGTACCCACAGATGATCCAACAAGTTTTGTGACCTTCAGAAACACAAATGAAACAGTTTACATTTGTGCAAATGGTGAAGAAAAGATTTTCCCTTTAATGGAAAAACAGCTACTGTCCAGGATACCCGCAGACATGAAAGGCCATTTGCTAAAAGTTGCAAAATCAGGTTAGTAGACTTAAAGAAAAACCGTATATATGGAAACTTTTGTTTGTTGTTTTGTGAAAGATCACAAAAATATTTAATTTTTATTATAACAGGTGAACACGCTATCAAAGTCTTCTCTATGTTGGATTTTGAACATCTGCTACAGAAATCGATAGATAGACAACGATTATTTGAAGGTACAGACATATCACCACCTAAACAGTCACATATCTCGAAATGGGTTTTGGAAGTGTGGCGATATCTTGCCGCACATGATGAATTAATGGAAAGTGTAGAACATCTCAACATTTTACCAGAGACATCAGTGGATGATAATTCCTCCGTTACTCGGCTTCTAAGGCTTAAGGGAATATACATGATCGAAAGGCAAAGATCAAGTGTTTTACCAGAATCTGTTTGTGAAGTACTTCGCTCGCTCAATGTAACCATACTACAAGCACATCCTGGTTATTTGCCGAGCACTGCTATCGAGAGGTATATATTTTCTCCAACTATTGATGGTGTTTGTGAAATTTTGGCAAAGTTACTTACACGAATGAACAGTCCACAATGTCTTGTTGAAAAATTTGAAGAACTGCCCGAATGTAAGCGGAAGGAATTTGCGGTGTATATGAGTCAAGCAAGGAAATTTAAGCCCATCGTCGCTACGTTTTTGAAAAATATAAAGATGTTCCCATCAACTAAGGATAAAAATACAGAATACGTTTGCTCTTTGTCTGAAGTGAAGAAGTTGGCGCCTCTGAATCATGACGAATATCCCATTGGGTACCCGTATCCATTGATTTCCGGTGACTTCAAGGGAGCTCATCTTGTACTTGAACTTGGATTCCATCGACAAACAGATGAGGAGCTTACAATGGATATCTTGCATGCCATAAAAAACGAGGATTACAGTGTGGAGGATGTTAACGCATTCATGAAGTATTTCCTAACCAAAATACATATGAACAATGTCACACCAGAACATATTGAGATAGCTTCATCAATTCCATTTGTCCTGTCCTCTGACGGGAAAAGAAGACCACCAAGGGAATTATTTGAACGAACAGAAGAAGCTTGTGAACTCTTCTATGGTGAAATCGATAGGTTTCCGAAAGACATTCCCAAACTACATGTGAATGGGTTACACATACTAGGATTAAAGTCCGCAAAAGACGTTATGATACGAGATCTCATGCAAACTTTGGATTTCTTGACTAGAGAGGAATTAAATTCATCAAACCAGATAAAGATCAAAATAAGAGCTCTTGAAAAATTTGTTAATTCCTATGATTTGTCTTCAAGAGAAGGACAACAATTGCTAGAGAAGATGAAAAATTCACGTTGGATGCTGAAGATGACAACGAAACCCAAACACTACCCTCAGATGATGACTTGGTGCAGTGCCAACGACAATCTTGATCTTGAAATTCCAGATGACTTATATCATTCTGATTACAAAATGCTAATTGGCTCAGTAGCCATGGTTGCTGAAAGCAATTTAAGTTCCAGAATTTTAGACTACCTACTGCATAAACGTCCAAGCATAAACGTAGTACTAAAGCAGTTACTTTTGCTTACTGGTAAATACGAAACTGCCGTAAATCCTTCAGAATTTTGGCAAATGTTGCAAGACATTTACCACTACGTTGCCAAAGAAACCGGTTCAGATTTTGACCTTTTCAAAGTTGATCATTGCAAAGAGGAAAAAGTGGTTTGGACAGGGAAAATTTTCGTGAAACCGAAACAGGTTTTCATTAACTTTCTCAATGAAGCAACGGAGATATCACTCGAACCTTACATGTATAAGTTACCAGAAATATACGCAGATGATGGTATGCTCAAATCGTTCTTTCTCAAATTAGGATGCAAAGAAGAAATCGAGGTTACAGACCTTATTTCTATATTGAATTGCATTAAACACCACCAAATGAGCTCAAGTTCAGCGGAATCAAAACAAAATTTGTCCGTTGTGGTTGGAATTCTTAACATATTGGAAGAAATGAAGCAAATCAATCGCTTATGTGAAGAGGACATGAACGATATTCTTTTCCCTGTGCAAAGTCACGGTAACAATTTTCAACTTATTCCAGTAACAGAATGTACTTATGTGGATTACAAGAGAGACACCGACGAAGAGGAAGAAGAGGAAGATCTGAAATATGTTCATCCCAAGATCAGGAGTAGTGTGGCTGCAATCTTAGGAGTGCCGTCACTGACTAGAAGAATCGTAGAAAGTAAAGGAGTTGAGGACATACCCTGGGGACAAAAAGAGAAGCTGACGGACCGATTGAAAAATTTAATAGAGGATTATGCAGACGGTACAAGTGTTTTGAAAGAAATGCTACAAAATGCTGATGACGCAGGTGCTTCGTGTCTTCGCATTTTATATGACGAAAGAACTAATGAAAATGCACTAACTGGTCTGATTGACAAAGGAATGATGGAATGTCAGGGTCCAGCAATATGGGTATACAATGACGCGAAATTTGATGAAAAAGACTTTGAAAATATCATCAAACTGGGGGCAGGAACAAAAGAAGCCGACTTGACTAAAATTGGGAAATTTGGTTTGGGATTTTGTTCTGTCTATAATGTTACTGACATGCCGAGTATTCTGAGTGGGGAGTCTCTAGTGATTCTGGATCCAAGGACAATCCATTTAGGTAGAGCTTTAAAAGATAACAATCCAGGTTTGAGATTTAAGATATCTGATTCAAAGACAAGATACCGCTTGAGACATCAGCTACGACCCTTTAATGGAATATTCACGTGTGATTTTCAGAACGAGGATAGCTGGATGTCATACGAGGGAACACTTTTCAGACTCCCTCTTCGAACGGCAAAAGATGCAGATGAAACAAAACATCAAATTTCTCCAAAACATTACACAAGAGAAGATGTTATTCAACTGATCAGAAAGTTTATTCAGGATGCTGGAAATTTAATGCTCTTCATTCAGAGTGTGAATACGATTGAATTCTATCATTGTTCAGGGGAAGCTACAGAGGTACAAAGGTTTTACGAAATACAGCGAAATTCAAATACTCCAAAAGCAAACATGCTGAAGAAAGCAAACGAGGCCTTACTGAAACAAAATACAGAGCTGATACAAGTAAGGGAAAATATCACCATTACAGTTGACATCCTCAAGAATAAACTGGTGAAAAAAATATTTGAAAAGGACAAGTTCAAAGTAAAATCTTCAGAGACTAAATGGACAATATCCTGGCAGATAGGATCTCAAAATCAACACCCGTACAAAGACGGTTCAAAGAGACATGTTGTTGTTGGCAGTACAGCTATTCCTATCAAACACTGCCTGTTGACAGATTGGACAGAAAAGAAAAGCACTGACATCCCCCTTGGATTTTACCGAACAGGTCACATATTTTGTTTCTTACCATTACCACAAGAATCCTTCATTCCGGTACATGTAAATGGATACTTTGCAGTTGAGTCTAGCCGGCGACGCTTGACAATAAGCCATTCAGATAATGTGTACTCAGATGGAGCAGAATGGAATAAGTTTATTTTGAGAAACCCAGTATGCCTGTCCTTTCTCAATCTTCTCGAAAATTTATCAGTAACGGTTTCGAAAGAAAACTACTATGAAAAATGGCCGCTTCTTGGAAAAGATAAAATGATAAATGAATTAGTTATTTCATTTTACGAACGTCTTATCATGTCCGAACATAAATTGTTTCATGGGGATGGTTTGGCTGGGGATGCAAAGAGGTATCGTTTCAATGAATGCATATTCCTAGACCCAATACTGCGATACAACCTTGGTCAAAATATAGGAAAGAAAACTTTCAGTTGTTTTTTGAAATTCAATACAAATGGACCATCTAAGCATGCTATGGACTTGCCAGAGCATATATACAAACAATTTCAAGAAATACCAGCTTGTAATTCCAAAATGAAAGAAAATATTTGGAACGAAAAGACATTTTATCTTTTCTCTTTTATCCCAAGTCTTTCAACAAACTGGTGGTGTAAGTCTATGGAGGAGAGAAATACCTTACTACTATATGCTCTTCAATATGAGGACAAAGACGTTAAGGAGAAACTTAAAGAAACACCTTGCATACCAACCAAACCATTAGGAAAACTACGAAAACCACGAGAGCTCGTATTTCAAGATCAATACTCCAGTGAATTTCGTGTTTCCAGGCTATTTGATACAGAGGATGAGAGATTCCCATTAGAAGAATTTATGAAGTCGAACATTGTAAAAATACTACTGGAACTTGGTATGATGAGAGAAAACCTCTCAAATGAACTAGTCATTGATCGCGCCAAATCTGTACAGAGATTATCTTCACCCAAAATGATGAAAGAAAGATGCAACAATGTTCTCCGATATCTGAAAATGAATATGAAATTTCACACACAAGTTCAAGAAGCAATGCAGGATATACAATTTCTTCCAGTTTTACAAAAGCCTGAAACTTCTGAGTGGCCATTTAAATGGTACTCTGCGGAGTCAAAGAAATTGGACTCGGGAAAACAACTCTTTCTTTCAAAATGTAGAAATATTGTTGGTTGTGTGCAACCTGTTGTTGACTTGGGTGAAAAGTTTGACCATGTACTGAAGTATTTGGGATTGCGAGGAATTAGTGAGGTCGAGGAGAAGACTGTGGTAGACCAACTTGAAGAGATAACAACTAGTGTTTCTGATGGCATGTCAGATAAAACATGGAATATTCTTGAAGACGTATACGCATATTTAGATAAAAAGAATTGCAGATTGTCCGACTCTTTCAAAGAAAAACGATGCCTCCTGACGAAATCAGCAGGGTTAGTCAAACCAGAAATCTGTGCTATAGAACTTCAAACCGACATAGAACCATTCCTTTACAAAGTAGAAGACAGATGGAAAAACTATGAAAACTTTCTACATAACATAGGTGTAAAACAGACTTTCTCAATCCGTTGCCTTGTTCAAACTATTGTAATGATTAACACCAAAGAAGGCGAACGCTCAAATCATGTTCCATCTATTGTACGCCTATTCAACATGCTCTCAGAGCCTATTAGAAGATCTGAGTTTCAGTCTCAGTATGATTTGAAAACCATGTTACTTCCAGATGAAGATGGAGTCATGAGAAAAGCGACCGACATGTGCATTGATGACAAGAAATGTAGAATAGCGAAAGACAATAAAATTTTGTTTGTGCATGGAGATCTAAATATACGGACGACATCTCTATTTGAAATCAAATCAAAAAGTGCTCAGTTCATCAAACGTTTTGCAGGAGCGATTTCATTTGGCCAATCAGAAAAGTTAGTGACAAGATTGAAAGGAATCTTGCGAGATTATCCTTGTAATATTTCTATTTTGAATGAATTACTCCAAAATGCTGATGATGCTGGGGCAACAGAAATACACTTCATTCACGACCAACGGACGCATCCAAAAGAGTCTTTGTTTGATAAATCTCTGGAGCATACTCAAGGGCCAAGTTTGGTGGTTTTCAATAATTCTTGTTTTTCAAAGAAGGACATTGAGGGAATATCAAATCTTGGTGAAGGAAGTAAAGGATCCGATCCAATGACGACGGGCCAGTTTGGTATTGGATTTAACGCTGTTTATCACATGACTGACGTCCCATCCTTCTTGACAATAGGAGAAAAAGTCCCAAATGGTGGTGCGTTAATCATGTTTGATCCACACTGCAAGTACGTTCCACTTGCGACACCACAAAACCCAGGAATGATACTTGAGGATATTCATAGTATCAAGGAGACGTATCCAGATATGTACCGTGCCTATCTCACAGAAGAAGTTCCTTCTTCAACAGGAACATGGTTTAGGTTCCCACTGAGAACAGATTATATGGCAAAACATTCACAAATTAAGCATGGTAAACCTATGATGAATGAGGATCTGAAAGATTTGTTTTCTTTATTGAAAGAAGACATGCCTAAATCACTGATATTTTTATCGAAGATAGAGAAAATCACCCTGTCAGTGATACCAGCTAATGGTGAAATACAACAAATGGCTTCAGTATCAGCGAGAAGAAATCAGACAGATCAAAATAAGCTGCATGAGTTCAATAACGGTACAAAACAGTATATAAACACTCTACGGGCAGGGAGAGTAAGTCTTGGACAAATTGAACCTTTATCCGTACAGTATCAGCTACAATTGGATGTGTCGTGTAATGAGAACATTTCCCATGAGTTGTGGTGCGTTTCTCAAGTTTGTGATGTTCAAGCGTCCATGGAAGTGTGTCAACGCTTGATAGATGCATATAAAAATGAAGAAATTTCTTTATCACCAAGGGCAGGAGTTGCTTACAAAATTGTAGAGGAGCCAGACATTGAGTCATCACAAGCATTCAATTTTCTTCCATTACCTGTCCCAACTAATCTTCCCGTGCACATAAATGGCCACTTTGCTGTTGATTCTGCTCGGACTAACATTTGGAAAGATGACAAAACGGAAACTTTAAAAGGATTTTGGAATAATTTCCTTCTAGAGTACGTTCTTCCGTTTGCATACACCAAACTAATATGTTTTCTTCGAGAATACTTGTTCAAAAAGGATACCGAAAACTTATTAGAGACAGTAAATATGTACAACAATGCCTTTCCTATTTTATCTTCTGTGTCAAAAACAAAGTGGGCTCGCCTCGTTGAGGGATTTTATCAAACAGCTTGTGAAAGGAAGATGGAAATATTCCCAATATATCTGCCAGCGGAAGTATATAATACGCTCAGAGACACGCGTCATTTTCTCACGAAAGAAACAAAGAGTGCAGTGACTGGAGAATGTATTTCATTTCTTTCTTTAAACAACAATGACCACAAATTTTTAGCCTACTTTATGCCACCAGAGGCTTCTAGAGGTCACATTAACTTTAATCTGCCGAGACATCAAAGTAAAGAGATGCCATTGTTCGACACAGAGTTGTCAAATATCTTGAAACTGTTGGGAATGAAAATATTAACATCCTCGACGGATATTGCAAATAGTGTACAAGGGACTTTACAACCTGCTAAAAGAGCCCAATTCCTTACAGTCGATGACATTGTGAAGTTCTTGAAGTCATGGAACACTGAAGCTGTTGATAAATGTCGCATTACGACAGTGGAGGTTCCGATAGATGAAACTCTCTTTCGAGACATAAAACCAATACAAAAACTTTTATTTGTCTGCTTTAACTCCACAATGCGCAGTCATATTGACCAATTAGAGGGAATACCACTCTGTGTAAGAAATGACAACATTCTGGAAGTCTTCTCTAAGGACAAAAAGAAATTTGTTTCTAACTACTGTGATTTACTGCCCGAGTCTTCGGAACAATTTTTGCACAAAGAGCTTATTCATATTTTCGAAGGACGATTGTCGATGGTCAAAAATTTTCTTTCACCACTCGGTTTAGAAACTTTATCGGAATTGCTCGGCAAAAATATATCCATTCAGTTACATGCAGAGATTCCTGTTCCATTATCAGAAAAACACCAGGACAGTAAATGGTTCTGCAGATTATGGGAATATTTGTCGTCTCTTCCTGGAGAAAACGTTGCAAGTGACTGTGAAAAACATTTAGGATCTTGGTGTTTAATACCAGCAGCATCAAAATGTAGCAAAAGGGTTGTTTTATTTCCCTTCAAATTACGATATGCCGTTCTTGAGACAGAGTCATTTTATTTGCAAAATTATCGGACTCTGTCCGATGACCCGATGATAGGGAAAATTTTGACAAATCTTGATGTCCCGTCGCCTTGCAAAACTTATATTGGAGATTTTAAGAACTCTTTTGCCTTAAGGCAGTTTGTGCAGCGTGTTTGTGCTTCTTCACTCACTCCAGAAAATGTTCTTTCTTGCTTGATTCACCACAAGGGACGAAGTACTATATCTCTGAAAGATGCTGAATTACTCGTAAAGTATTTATTCCGAAAATTATATGATTCATTCAATACACTGAGGGACAAATTCAGAGAAGTCATTTTGTATGAGTCCATAGATGGAGTATTAACCAATTTAAAAACTGAGAGGGAAATAGTATGTATGGATCATGGTTGCATTCCAACGGAGGGACTACAGTCGATCTGTAAATATTACAGTTTGAAGATACTCAAGACAAATTACCTGCTTCAAGAGCTATACAATGAATTTTCAGTAAAAGAAATAAATGCTGTCAAATTTTACAAAGATTATTTGCTTTCAAGTCCCCAATTATTTGATCTTGAAACTCGAATGGTCCATATGGAATACATAAAAGAAAACAAACTCTTCGACAGTTCTATGCAACATTTGATACGAAATTTTCCTTTTATTCGAAACACGAAGACAAAGGAGTTGCAAAGAGTGTGTGAATTTCTGACTCCCTTTTCACGGTTATGCCGACAGATGTGTAGCGAGGGAGAATTGCTACCTTTAAACCCATTCTACAAGGATGATTGGAAAGAATATTTAGTTTATGCTGGTCTCAAAACACAGATTCCCACCGATCTTTTGCTTAGATTTGCTAAAGAAATAGATGACAGACAATCTCGTGGAATAGATGAATCTTTGACGTCTCTCTCAAAGCTACTTCTTGTAGAAATAATGAATGTTCCTAATCTACACAGAGAGCAGCATTTCCTGCGTGAACTCAAGTACATGAAATGCCTTATCCCATACAAAGTTGAAAAAGAGTACGCACAAATTGTAGAGCATTTTACAACCGGTCAGAAAATGATTTCATTTGAAAATGCTGTTTATCCAGAAAGTAAACTAATGATATGGTCCTCGTGCAAAATATTGCCAAAACTAAAGCATCAGAACATACAAGAATCACATTGGAAAAAAGTGGAAGAAACACTATTGATTCAAAAAACTCCACTTTTGAAAGATGTGATCTCTCATATTCACAAACTTTTCTACAAGTTAGAGAAAATGGTAAAAAGCGAAGATCAATATCGAAAATTACAAAATATCCCGGGAGGACTACATTTCTTCATGGAAAAATTGTATTCAGATCTAGAGGTTCTTGCTCCGAACGAAAGTGATATTGCAAAATTGAAAAAAGGGTTTTCTGAAACGCCTCTGATCTACAACAAAGAACACAACTGTTTTCTTCGATTGGATCAAGTTGCTTTAGAACAGAAACGCATTGAAGAAATACCGCCTTATCTTTGCAAAGGAAGTGAAATATTTGGAAAGCATTATGACTTTTTTAGAAAACTTGGAGTTGCTGATGAAGCATGCGTTCACCACTACGTTAGGGTATTTGATTTGCTGCACACTTCTGTCGGAAATCGACCCCTATTTCCCAAGGAGATCGAGGTTTGCAAAAAAACAATGACAGGATTTCTATGTTCTCTTGAAAAATTATCGAAGACTTCTGTACCAGAAGAAGAAAAGTATGATAAGCTCCTTGAGTTTCCTTGCATATATTTACCAACAGATGAGGATGGGTCTGTCATATTAGTTAAATCTTCCAATCTGACTTTACGAGATACATTACACTTTGAGCTTAGAAAGGGAAACTTTAATCTCATTAAATTCATCAAATATGTTACGAATGATATTCATCAAGAAAACAGATTGCTTTCATGCCTTCCTGGTGATTTTCAACCAATGTTACTCTCACAACAGGTTAAAGAAGTTATTCATTCAGTGGATACATGTGAATGTTCTGAACTTGTGGAAACTCTGAATAGGAAATTTCAGAAGGCAGATTTTGTAAATGGAGTATCTGCCATACTTTCCAAATCCGCTGATTTTACGGAAGCTGCACGAGAACTTTGTGAAGAAAATTTGCGCAGATTACGTTTTCAACAGGTTTCTAATTTACAAACAAAACTTGTCTATCGTAAAGAAAATGTGGAGATAAGTGGATCTGTAACACCCCAAACCATATTCTATGAATCAGATGAATCTATTGTGTATATGAATGTTCAACAAGAATTACGTTCAACATGGCGATATATTAGGGACCCGTTGTTTGAAATCTTGGTCAAAATCACCAATGGGATTGCGAATGAACACCGCCAAATAATTTTGAAACTGTTAGAATCCGAGTGTGATGAGGAAATGAGAGAAGTGTTGTTGACACTGGATGTAACTGTTGAAACCAACTGGGAACCGAACCTAGGATCGTATGTTCCAGCAGATCTTCATGATTATCTTGACAACTCTATTCGTGAATTCCGTCCTGGAGAAATTGTGGCATACGAAGTTTTCAATCCGTTATTGGATGATGTATCAGACTATGTGTTTATTTATGTCAGAATAATCAAGAAAATAGACAGTCACATGTTTCCAATGTATGACATTGACGACGGCTCAGAAATTCACCGTGAAATTGCATTCAGATTATATCGCTTTGTTCACAACCATGAAAGTAACACGTCCACAGAAATTGAACGGTACACGGATCTTCAAAGAGAAACATACCAATCAAGAAAAGGTGTTATTTTCGACGAGATTAAAAGGACATTAATTGAAGCATGGAAATACTACCAAAGTGATTTCCAGCGGGTGAGAATTAGATTATTGATGAATTGGCATCCAGATAAACATCCAAACAACCCTATGGCTACAGAAGTGACCCAATACATCAATGAGATAGTTCGACGACTAAAGAATGGCGAATTCGGTGACTTCTTAAGGAACTATTCTGATGATACTACGGAAAGAAGAAGTTACTATTACAGAAACAGAAAACGCGGAAACAGGGATTATTGCGTTGGCAAGCGTCATTCTGCACATGCGCAACCCCAGAGGACGGAATACGATGATTGGTTACATGGCTGTATGAATCGCCGCAGGAGACAAAGAAGAAGAAATTGGACAACCTGGGAAAGTAGTCAGGAAAAAATTCCGAATCCTCAACCTGAAGTTGGAAAACTCTGGTTAAAGCAAGTCAAATATGATATATCTACAGCATTTCAGCTGAGAAGATGTGTCACTTCACAGCCGACTGTTAATGAGGGGGATGTACACACCCTAAAGTGGGTGTACTACATATGTTCTAAGGTATGTTTTATTTATCAATGGGACTGATTTACGATTTTCCCCATAATTTGGTTTTTCACTTTTAATGATTAAATGTTATGTCTAATCTGTTTAAAAGATTTAACAAAAATAAATAAATAAAGTGATATATTATGACAGAGGGTCATTATAGGGGATATTATTATTTGTTGTGTAAACAAAGACTGAGATATATTATTGTTTACAAAGTTTTCAAAATTTATGGTTATAGTTCTAAGTTTATATTATATATCACATTTCAAGCAGGCTATAGGTAAAATGTGCCATTTAAAGTTTAAAGTTTTGTCTGCTAAATTAGGATGCTTTAAATTAAAAAATTTCACTAATTTCTTTATAACCATAAACAAAAGTCGAGTGTTGTTTACATAACGCATATTTAAGGCTAAAATATTGTCATTATCCATTAAGTTTTTGAATCGAGGCAGGCTACTGACAAACAAGTTGATATTACAAGGGTTTGTACAGTCTCGTCTAAAGTCAACATTTCGCAAATTCTATGGTCGTTATAACGATCTAGTTTTCTAGTACAACCTTCCATTAAATCAAATGGTGTCTAACGTTTTTAATGCCAATGGTTGGGCCGTTCTTGGCACACAGATTCTGAATGCGGATTACTCCGTTTACCTGATCAAGATATAAGGCCCACGGCAGGTGTTACCGGTCGACAGGGGATGGTTACTCCTCCTAGGCACCAGGTCCCACCTCTGATATGTCCAAGGTTCCGTGTTTGCCCATCTTTCTGATTTGTATTTTCTATAGGAATCACGAAATTGAGTACTATTTGTTACCTTAGCCTTTTCTTTCGAAAGACTGTTAGACTGTTATATATAAATTACAGGCCATTGAGAAGTGCATAAAAAGTTTAATGTATCGTGATGATGCAAATAAGGCCGAGGAGTGTCGAAAGACCCATGATTTGGTTTCCCTGTCATATGGTGTGTCTGTTCCTGGACTGACCAGCTTGTGTCAACAGTTCGCCTCCCAAGTTTGTGCTACTCCAGAATGGATTATACACCCGTCGTTCAACAGTGAGTTTACCTCAAACCACGCGTACAAGGGGTGCGATATTGCAGAAAAGGTTATTGGATTGTGCGACGAGCAGTGGAATTAATGGCATCTTTGTCTTATGACAAAGAAAATAACAGGGTGTTAGTTAATCTGCAGACACAGAACATTTTCAGTAACTTGAATGTAACATGGTTCAATAATTAATAACACTGTAAATAGGTAATTATGAGATTCATGTTTAATCTTTATTTTTATTTTCCATGTATATAGTTTTTGGGTTTGTTGGAGGAGAGAGGTTTCATGTATAGTTTTTATAGACAATGTAATAGAACGACTAGGTATACCACGTAAATAAAAATTTATAAGATTTTCGTCCATGACATTGTAGTTAAGGACTTCTCGAAAATTGTTTCTTGTAAAGCAAGATCCCAGAAATAAAGTACATGTATTGAGAAAATGGAGACTAGTAGCATCTTGTACAGGATGTAGAGAATTCCAGTGTGCTTTATAGATGATGTAGAGAATTTCAGCTGTTATAGAGGATGTATGTATTTCAATGTTTTGTAGAGGATGTAGAAAATTGCAGTGTGTTTTAAAGATGATGGGGAGAATTTCAGTGTTTTATAGATGATGTAGAGAATTTCCGTGTGTTTTATAGAGCATGTAGAACATTTCAGTATGTTTTACAGAGTATGTATGGAATATAAGTGTTTTATAGAGTATGTAGAGGATTCATAGTTTTATAGAGGGTGTAGAGAATTTCATTGTGTTTTATTGAGCATGTAAAGATCTTCAGTGTTTTATATAGGATGTAAAGAATTTCATTATTTATAGAGGATGCAGAGAATTTTATAGAGTATGTAGAGAATTTTAGTGTTTTATGGAGGGTGTAGAAAATATGTGTTTTATAGAGGATTTAGAGAATTTCGGTTTTTTTTATAGAGGCTGTAGAGCATTCCAGTTTGTTTTATAGAGATTGTAAAGAATTTCAGTGTTTTATTGTGGGTGTTAAAAATTTCAATGTCGGAAACTGACAGCAATTGAATTGAGACCGACGATAGGAAAGTTCCTTTAGAAAATTTCCTTCGAAACTGAAATTGTATGTTTATAAAGAAATGTAAATGTGTGTTGATCAAGGAAGTCATTCAAATTAGTATTATCGAACGTGTAGTCGGAGTTAATCAGTACTTTATACGATGATATACACACAGCAAAGTAGTTCTTTGAAACTGGATGACTTTGATAACAGACCTATCTCGCTTTTTTTCTTTGCCATCAATTTTTAAAAGCCATTTCTAATTGATGGTGAATTTACATATTCTAATATTTGCAAGGTCCAGAAAATGTGCCATTATGCAAGCATTTTCTATGCTACTGAAGATGGTACGATGCTTTGTGTATTCAAAAATTTACTATAGGTTCATTCGATCAAGGTTCAACATAGGGGCAGAAAATTTGCTTTTGCTCATGCACGTGTACAGATTTATGTCAACCCTAGGCTCGTATGATAGACAAGTTTGGTAATGACCAGGACTGCAGAATACCAGAATAACATGTAGTTGTTCCATATTACTTTTATTCTCTTAACAATTGTTTTCATGATTAAATTCATTCGTTTGATATAGCACTTGTACAATGAATAATTGTTTCATTATATATATATATATATATATATATATATATATATAGAGAGAGAGAGAGAGAGAGAGAGAGAGAGAGAGAATTTTTGAGTGAATAATTATAATATAGCTTTTTTTTATTATTTTATTTAAGTATATCATTTTTATATTGTTACCCTGACCAAATCTTTCACATATATAACGCTTTGATTCCAATCTAATAACGAAATGTGTATGTTTGCTAGTGAGAAAATAAATAACACGCATTTCAATTATGTTTATATAATCACGAAAGTAGCATGTACTCATAAGTACAAGAGGTATCAAAATATGACATATTATTCCACGTGGTATTCACTTCAAATATCAGTCCGGATAACAACTTTTCTTATTCAAAAAAAAAAAAAAAAAAAAAAAAGTCCCCGCACTTTTACTACTTGTGTGATTGATAATAGTAATTTTACATACATTGAGTATTTATAATAGTAATTTTACATACATTGAGTAAACCTCCATGAGTGAAAAATTCTCGAACGGGACGTTAAACAACATATAATTAATCAATCAATCATTGAGTAAACCTGAAATCAATCTCACACACTAAATGCTTTTTATTTATTTGCTTATTTATTTTTTGTGGGGTTATCTATTTATCTCATGTTTTTTAATTTTATTTATTTTTTTATTTATTCATTTTTATCATTATCATTATTATTATTATTATTATATTTTTAATTTTATTTTGAAAGGGTTAAACTGAACGACAAGTACTTTATAAAAGTAGCAAATAATAATAAATTGCGAATGTGCTACAGTTCCCGTACATTCTACGGCATCTGGTTTAAATAAAATTACGCTTAGTATATACGATCAGCGTAGCATTTTTATTTGTTACATTAAGTATACATAAATAAATCCCATACCATTTAATAGTGCAGATCGCAAGCTTTTAACCCACTTGAGATTTATGGATTTTAGAAATTCGGCATATTTCAACTAGTAATATTCCTTGTTCTTTGCTTATTGTCGTATTTTTCATTTCCTACAGCTAGGCTTGCTTACACGAGCGTTTTCTACGTATGAGCAAAATATTTGCCTATCATTAAAGCTCGACGTGTAAATAAGGCTTAAGTGGGAGAAATATGCCTCAAAGGAACTTATCAAATTACAGTTGTGTGGATATTGATGTTATGCATGTGCTGTGAACATGCATCTATAGACTGCATTTCTCAGTATCGTATTGTCGCTTTTGTCAGTAATGATTTAATCGTTCTAGTAAAATTACCCAGCAATGGGTCTATGATTGGAAATAAATGGATTTTTATCTAATATGTTTTCTTGTACTTTACAAACCATTCCCATATATATCTGTAATAATAACAAGTACAGATAACGAACAGTGATCAGTTTAAAAAAACCTACAAAAGGAAGAGTACCAAACACGTACCACCCCTGGACATGCCAATGGTCGGATCAGCTGTCTCGCCGCTGTGAGCGCTATGTACGAGAGAGCATTCGATTTAATACCTTGTATCATTATAACGACTATAGAATTACTATAACCTCTTCCTATTTTAGCAATCGTTTCATTTTGTTCGGTAATATAATTAGAGGAAAGGAGAAAATTTGTGGCTGGACCGAGAATCGAACTCGAGACTCCTGCATTACAAGTCACATGCTCTAACCACTAAGCTACCCAGGCCAATATCCACGATCCATATAGCATTAACTAAAAAAAAATTTTAAATTCTTAAGAACCACAAGAGAAGGCAAAACATGGAAAATTCTTTGAGAACCTTCTTTTCAAGAACCACAAGAATGCTGGTAGTTAAATCAATATACAGTGAAACCCGTCTGATCTTTCAAGGTCAGTGACATAATATTGTACAAAATCACAAAGCTAGACTATCTAGCACTGGATAATTTTACTATTTGAGTTCCACAGACAAGTATTCATCAAAGTTTGACTCGCAGAACTAAATGAAAATTCCAAAATTCTATACATCATATACAGAAAGATTTTTTTTTCCCTCTTAAAATGCAAGACAATATCAAAACAATATCAAACAGACATGGATAACAACAACACACACTAAAAGTTACCAAAATGATGACGGATGATCAAAATGCTTCAATCCCATGTCGAAGAACAAAGATGATAAAAAAAAAAAAATCTGTCTCAGAAATAGTAAAATTGCCAAGTCGGTAAATTCGAGTAACTCCACTACAAAATAAATGTCATGAGCACAATAAATCAAATTTATGAATATTTTGCATAGCGTAGTCATAGTATTCTAAGATTATTCAAACCACCGCGGGTTATGAATGATAACCCTTCCGAATCCTGTCGTCAGTTCCTTAAACTCAAAGGAATATATGTCGTCAACATAAGCAACATTCTTCGACATAAAAAAGTTCAGTCCTTATTCTAGCATATTTCAAATTAAAGACTACATTTCCTGAAAATGTACTATTACTGCATCCAAACTTTTACAATGGTTAGACATAGGCCATCTTATGCATTATACATCCTACATGTTCTTGTTTATTCAAATCCAGCTGGTCATGTCAATACTGGTGATGTCTATCTACATTGATTGATTTAATATTGTTTAACGTCCCGCTCGAGAATCTTTCACTCATATGGAGACGTCACCATTGCCGGTGAAGGGCTGCAATATTTAGGCCTATGCTCGGCACTTATGGCCTTTGAGCAGGGAGGGATCTTTTACGTGCCACACATGCTGTGACACGGGACCTCGGTTTTTGCGGTCTCATCCGAAGGACCGCGCCATTTAGTCGCTTCTTACGACAAGCAAGGGGTACAGAGGATCTGTTCTAACAACCCGGATCCCCACGGAGTTGTCTATTTAGTTGAACATGAGGATTTTGAAAGGTCCTAAAATCAGAGATCCTGGTCTTCCAATTGGTGACATAAGCAATACTCAAGGTCATTAAAGTGTAGTCTCATATTCAATCATATTTTCAACAAATATACTTTTACTATTACATTCAAGCTTTTTAATTACAAACAAACCTTACAGTGCCCAAGTATAAACTATCTTATACAAAATCCCCCTACATGTTCTCTTTCTTTCAACTACAGTTCAGCTTGACATGTCAATACTGGTGATGTCAATATACTTGAAAATGATGACCAAAAGTCACTCATTTTAAAAGGTTCGGTATTTAGAGAGCCCCGAGGTTCAGTTGGCGACAGAACTTCATCTATATTATACAACCTGCAATTGCGTCAAATGCTGTCTGACATGTTTCATACCAATTGTTAAGCCGTTCTTTACACACCGATTTTGACTGTTTACCTTATCTAGATATAGGGCCCACCTCCGGTATGACCGGTCGACAGGGGATGCTTACTCCTCCATCACTTTGTTCACATCTGTGCAGTTTTACATATCACACTTCAAAATTGTGATGGTTAATCTATTGTTATCATTATATATTCAAAATTTCGTCGAGAAAACCCTACATGTTTTGCATAAAAGTGAAAACCCACCAACTGGGTGACATCATATTTCATATCCGGAAGGTGATGCTGTATTGACCTTTGTTAAACAACTATACCCATCGCTATATGCACCTCTTCCTGACATTTGTGAAGCATTTAATTTTCAAGGACAAACCAACAAACTTCTTTCATGATATGACGTGAAACTAGTACACTACCATCATTCTGTCGCTCATAAACTTAAAATATTTGACATGAAATTTTCACATTATTAGTGGCCAATCTAAGATACCATGCATACAGATACTGGTCAAGAAATTCCACAATTTTGAAGATTATAGATAAAATACTACTCCACAGCATTAATCATTAGTGTAGATAAAATATGACAGAACCATTCAAGTCCATTGCCTTACATATAAATATATAAATAAACCATTCTGTCTTTGACTTTTTTTATTTTCATGACATACAATTTATAAAAAAACAAAAAAACAGAAGAACAAAAAAAAAACTAATGCATATACACAGACTTGGACATAATGAAAGTAGATATTTTAGCTTGTAGAAACAATAATCCATTGTAAATAAAAGGGCCTCCAAGGATCATTTTTAGCTCAAGCTTTCATGAAAACCAAAACATGCTGGCTTCAAAATTTTCTAATAGTCATGATCAGTGTTCTTCATCTTATATTCGTAGGTCATTCATCAAAACTGGCCAAAAAAAAAAATTATCAAAAGATTTGTAAAAACTTGTCAAAGTTATGATAATGATCTTAATTTGTAAATTGGTACATTATGTGATGGTTAATTTCACTCAGTTATAGTTGCCTTGGTATTCCATGCATTTTGTCTTCATTCTTAAACCATGACATAACTTTCAGGTACCACTATGACATCAAATTTATTGAGTGTATTCAAAATGAAAAGTTTTCATTGAATTTGACAAGTATGACTTTAAAACTAAGCATGGAGCTGAATTACACCCTTTAATTCACTGTATTTACCAGTACAACCAATTTTGTTATCAGTAAATTATATAACAGTACTATAGTGTATATATGTACATGTATATGACATGAATTAACCTCTGGGTGCAACTGTTACTTTATATTGCATCAAAAGCAGAAATAATGGTTACATACAATAACACACCTGCTTTACATAAAACTTATATAGTAAGACTTCATCTAAACAACAATATTGCAAGAAATTCATTTGCACTGTCACATAATATCACATATACAATTTATACAACGAGACATTGTTAAATGTGAGATTCACACACACGCTGTGAGTTAAATAAATTCTAGACATTGAAATAATCATACCTAACAAGACAACAGTTTGAATCTCCAACACTACATGAAATTCTTGGGACTTGTTCAGTAGAGGGGAACAATGAATCATTTGATTCGTACATATGCAAATGAGCTTATGAATACAAAAGTAAATAATTCTCCACTTCCTAAAAAATTTCCAAGTAATTTCAAATATCTATGATAACAGATCTTCAACAATCCTTAACATGTAAAATGTTTAAATGTGGTAAAATTTCAATAAATATTTTCTAGTTCCCTGTTCTGGGATTACTCCGTTTCCCGTACTTTTCTGCAGATTTCTTCCGTGAACTCTGAACACTTAGATTTCCCCCCTAAATCACCAGTCAAAACCTGAAACAAGACACATAAACCATGTAATAATACATGAATTTATGTACATGTATATTAAAGTTCATCTTCTACACTTATTTCCGTAGTGTGTGTGTGTGTGTGTGTGTGTGTGTGTGTGTGTGTGCGCGCACGCGCGCATGTGTGTGTGTGTGTGATGGGAGGAGGGGAGGGAAGGTGTAAACGTAATTTTAAAATTCAAGATTGGAAAACAGTGAAATCATACTACAAAATAATACACGAATTTTGTATCATATAATTGACGATCAATATGAATGATTCACATTTGGAGGGCATTGTAATGAACTAAGGAATTTAGTGAAAACAATGTATCATGTAATCTGGACAAGTTCATTTATGAATATCATGAATTAAAACTTTGAAAGATGAATAGTTTAAAAGTTCTGAATAAAATCAAAGCTACACAAAGACAAACAAACCAAATGCAATATGTTCCCATACAACAAATATATATCCAGAAAACATTGATATTAACACCCCTTTGATTTCTTTCCATTCAATGAAGATAAATCACTCACCCTGCCTTCTCTGATGACATCAAAACAGGCCATTTCAATGCGCTGTGCATACTGGCCTAGACCCATGTATCGCAACATCATAACCGCACTGAGTAAAAGAGCTGTGGGGTTAGCTTTGTCTTCCCCTGCAATGTCGGGGGCCGTGCCATGAACCTGTGGACAAAGAAATGGACACTAGAGTACAGTAAGAGAACAGTTTGACAGAATTCATTTCATGTCATTTCTCAGTCTTCCAATTTCTTTCAGCATATTTTGAAACATCAAAAACTTACAGATTCAAAAATAGCACCATCCTGACCAATGTTTCCACTAGGTGTCACTCCAAGTCCTCCAATTAGTCCCGCACAAAGGTCACTGTCAATCAGAAACAAAGATGTAAAAACCTGATCAACATCATCATCCATATTTATTACCCAGGTCTTTTATTAATCCTTTGGTAAGGATGAGGCCTGGATGTCATGCTGAGATCTAAGTATGTTCTATGGTGATCTAAAAATAAGCTATCATAAGATGATACCACATCTTTTTAAACTTATCTAACTGGTTCCAATATATAGCACCATTCTCAATGCCAAATACTATTAATTTTTCCCAATTTTGAGGCTAAAAAATGTCCAGTAACAAACTGTTAACATATCTTAGAGATCATAATTCGTTTTGAATGAAACATACTAGTTATAAGCTAATTTCTTCATCTCAATAAAATGGTGCTCATCTGTAAAACTGCAAACATTGAATACTTGTTCTTTCAAATATAGTTTATTTAGTATTCAATTTAAAACAAATGACATTATTGAAATGAAAAAAAAAAATTCCAACATTGTTATGTTTTATATCCTATTTTTCCAGTTGAATAGGAATTGGTCCCATTCCTACACAGTAGAAAAAAAATCACTGTGATAACTAATCTGTACAAAATACAATAGTGTAGATAATGAAAGGAAATATTCATGTAAGGTCTGCATAAAGTGACATCAACAAACCTCAGAAATCACTGTACAGATTGTAACATTAAGGAACCTCAGAGTATCACACTACAGATTGTGACATCAAGGAACCTCAGAAATCACTGTACAGATTGTAACATTAAGGAACCTCAGAGTATCACACTACAGATTGTGACATCAAGGAACCTCAGAAATCACTGTACAGATTGTGACATCAACAAACCTCAGAAATCACTGTACAGATTGTAACATCAACAAACCTCAGAAATCACTGTACAGATTGTGACATCAACAAACCTCAGAAATCACTGTACAGATTGTAACATCAACAAACCTCAGAAATCACTGTACAGATTGTAACATTAAGGAACCTCAGAGTATCACACTACAGATTGTGACATCAAGGAACCTCAGAATATCACACTACAGATTGTGACATCAAGGAACCTCAGAGTATCACACTACAGATTGTGACATCAAGGAACCTCAGAATATCACACTACAGATTGTGACATCAAGGAACCTCAGAGTATCACACTACAGATTGTGACATCAAGGAACCTCAGAATATCACACTACAGATTGTGACATCAAGGAACCTCAGAGTATCACACTACAGATTGTGACATCAAGGAACCTCAGAGTATCACACTACAGATTGCAACATCAAGGAACCTCAGAATATCACACTACAGATTGTGACATCAAGGAACCTCAGAATATCACACTACAGATTGTGACACCAAGGAACCTCGGAATATCACTGTACAAATTGAGCATCAATACTACACCGTAGGAAATATAAATGTAGGTCTGGAAAAAAAAGGACATCTACAAACCTCAGAATATCACCGTACAAATTGGGCATCACTAACACATCAAACTGGGTAGGGTCTTGAACCATCTGAAAGGAAAATAGATCATTGATCTTTGATGTAGAGCACAGTATTTCATACCATACCTACATCTATATCAATTGTACAGTTCTCAGAAGTAAACAATTTTTACAATAATAAGTTTTATTAATCAATAAATCATACAGTATAGGAAGGAATTCATTCAAACAAATCTACTGTTCACTGCCAAGTCTGATGTTTTGGGCCTAGCTGCAAAATTAGCTCCTTTGTCTGAAAAATTTATAAGGACTAAAAGCTAGTGTAATAAATTATTTAAAAAAATTCATACAGCCAAAATTTTTCCACACCACTGAAGTAGTCATATTGCATACTCTCCTACCTCCAGACTCTTATATCACATATTTTCTCACTACATTTGTGATAAAATATAAATTCAATACATTTATTATTGTGTCATTTGAAATGGAAACTTACAAATTTCATCTGTTTGTGTGGCCATGTTAGTTAGGTTCCCATCATGTCAATAGTCTTTATGTTCTCTTTAACATGGAATATCAATTTTGAAGAAAAAAATATTGCCATTAACTCCCCTACATCTACATGCCATTCATGCAGAATACTGAGAACCTAACAGTAATTCATGTCTTTATCCCTCCCCCATCCCACTTTCCCCACTCCTTCTCATAGTTAACGCATTTCAGCAACTCAACTTGGGAAAAACATTTATGCCTTTTTTAATTTGCAGATGGCAGAGTAAATGTAGAGATATGGAATTCAAGGATTGAGCCGTTAATTACATGTTTTTGTACAGTGTAGCATGTAGCTTCCAGTCTTAT
This sequence comes from Ostrea denselamellosa, assembly GCA_024699665.1. Lineage (NCBI taxonomy): Eukaryota > Metazoa > Mollusca > Bivalvia > Ostreida > Ostreidae > Ostrea > Ostrea denselamellosa. The sequence continues at coordinate 16,335,325 of JAMZEH010000010.1, forward strand.
AAGCTAATGTTTTAGACAAGGGAGGTAAAGTTTTGCAGCAATCTTTGGCAAACATCACAGATACACGCAATGCAGACTTACATTTAAACAGACTGTATCCAAGTACATCTCTTTGAATTTAATATCTTTGTTCTGTTCAGCTACGTGTCTACAGCACTTCAAAAACAAACCATCTGTCATCTTCCTGCAAACATTCAGCACATTATTATGCCACTGCATTCCAGGTGAATGTCAGTTTTAAATCTATTATACATTTAGAATTCCAGCTAGATCTCATGTGTTTAAAAGTTCCACACCAGTTAATGTTGTAGAGTTCTTACAAATGATCTTAACCTTATACTGTAGAGGAGTCATTACATATATACTAATTATGTAACTTACAGATTGTGTAACTACAAAGTTCATCAGCAAAGTACACAAGACATTCTATTAATACTACTGTAGATTTCTAAATATACATGAGTAATTTATTATTACTATGCGAGAAGCACCACTTATGAAATAAAATGACTTGCTTTTATTTTCATATTGCTAATATGTAAAAACTCTTCATTAACAGATGTGGTAACTAATTTTCTACTACATTACAAGTTAGTTACAGGTTATATTACCAACTATCAAGAAGTATGACTAGTTTAAAAGTTACATTACTGATTTTCGGATTACATTATGTTTGCTTTGTGGACAGCGGTCACAGTGTCCCTGTTGTTGTCCCTGGCATAGGAGAATGCATACTCTGCCACTCTCATCGACGCCTCCTCTGTAATCTTCTTTATGCTCTGTACCACACCATCAACTATCTGTAATCAAATTGCAAGCCAAAATTCTCTCATCAACTACAGAACTATCAATAGTCCAAAAATTCACAAAGAACAAGACTCTGTGTGTAGAATGAGTAATATCATCAGGTGGCAAGGTGTGTTTAAAGGACTTTAATGCATCCCATGATTAACAACCTCAGTTTCACACAAAAGGATGCAAATTCATTACATTATCATAAACAATATGACCTACAAACAGATCTTGTAGCATGCTACTCCCCTGCTTGCATGCGATGGTCTGAAATGATTCTTGCACGGAATGCTGAATAATTTGTACAAAACACTGAGTGATTTGCTCGGAATGATGAACCGTTTGGATGAAATGCACTGCATGAAACACTGACAGCTTTGTGAACTGCCAGCATGAAATGGTAGGCATAACTTACATGCTTTGTAAACAGTTGCACAAAATGGCAGGCATGCTTTTATTTCTTGGCCTTATTAAGTTCTCTGTGTGGATAATTCAAACATGAAATAAATAATAATGACGTCTTGTTAGTACAAAAAAAGGCTAAGAAGGAAATGATAATGATCCACTTAAAAATGATTATTCATGTCCGATTTGGTAAATTGCTCCTTTTTAATTATCAATATATATTATCAATATATATATATAAAAAACAAATTGTTAAACAAATGAAAGCATTCATTTTTACTAATCAGTTCAATGTCTTAAGGCAGGTACCAAAACGTGTTGAAAATAAACAAATAAATAGTTTTTAAGCCTCGGAAATAAAAGAAAAATGCAAAATTTGAAACATCCTGGAATATTTAATTGGCCTGCATAATAATTGATTCTATGATCATGCTCTATTGAATTCAGATTGAAAAACAAATGGTTGTGTCTGTTTTGTTATATTTGCACATTTAATCTGCATTTAAAATACAGATAAAATTTGTACATTTCATGACAAACTAAATAAAAGAAAAATTTGCCAGTTTTTTACACTTAAAAGTCCACCTTTGAGTAATTTTAGGATAAATGCTTGAATTTCCATCAACATCCATCTTTCCTAGATCTCACAGTGGAATTTGACTTGCACAGTCTGTAAGTTTCTAGGGGTGTGGCTTCAATGGTCTTTACTTTCTATTGGTATGGCTTGATTTTGCACGGAACAATTCTTGCAAAAACAGTTTGTAAGGAATGCTGAACAGTTTACACAGAATACTGAATAGTTTGCATGGAATACTAAATGATCTGCACAGAACACTTAACGGTTTGCACAGACCAAAACAGAATGATTTGGAGGTATAGTAACACACTTCAGTGACTGTAAAACACTTATGTCATAGTAACTCACCACATGTTCTATACCACTATATTCCCCTTCTGTATTTTCTCGGATGGTGACCAAATCCACATTAGAATACACCGTTTTATATCCTTCTATTGACTTACAGGGCCGAACATTTGCATATAGGCTAAAGGCTCTACAAATATAAAAATAGTTATTCTAATATTCATAGCAGTGTATATCAATTAGCAGTACAAGGCTAGTGAGAAATGTGCCACGATAAAATTTAGTCTGTCAATATTCTGATGTGAGATAGAAAAATGACTGAATTCTAAAAATAATACATAATGTCATATTCACTTTCTGAGAGCCAGATTTAAAGACTGGTGTCCTTTCCCTATTGGTGTAGCTAGGGGGCCTTTCAGCCCAACTTTTGTTCTTTCCATGGATTCAAAAATCTTTGGAGGAAGTCGAAAATTTCCATCTGGACCTTTAACTGGAGTGACATCAACATCTTCCCAGTCAACTGGAGCCTGTATTGAAAAGATAGTACAAAATATAAATAAATGTATTTTCGTAATTAAGGTCAATTATAAAGTTTAGTTCATAGCATTTGAATATCAACAGACATTACTATCATCATAAGGTTGAAATCTTTTCATAAGAATTACGTACTTGCTACTTTTGCTATTTTTTGTACGATACATGTACCACTTCTTTCATAACTACAATGAGTCTAGTTGAAACTAACTTGAATATATGTACATGGAATGTGTGAGGAATGATCTCTGATAGATTAAACAAATGTACAGACAAAACATTTATAAATTAGGTTAAAGAATTTGATATTATATTGCTTACTGACACAACACAGGCTACAACAATTCCAAGGCTTTTCTATTAACCTGTATGTAGTGACAAATCAGTCAATGACAGACATTTTGTTGGTCTTGGAATTTTAAGAAAGAAACACATTAAGAAAGCTATTTCAATACTGTAAAGCACAGAGTTTCAATGGATAAAACTTAAAAGTGAATTCTTTCATTTTGAAACGGACATATTCCTATGTCTTGTGTGCATACCTCCTACTGCATCAGGATATTTCAAAAACAAGACATACTAGACCAGTTGGAAAGAAATGTTACAAAATAAGGAAATCTGGGTAATATAATAATTACAGGATATTTTAATGCCAGAACAGGCAATGACCTCGACATCATAAATGGGAGATAATTGCTTCACTCATTCCATTGAATAAGGAGTCATATACTAAAAATGCAAATGCTGGAGAGAGATACAACAGGGACAATGTTGTGGACAGTGGAGAAAAAGATCTAGAAATTTGTACAGCAAACAAGTTGAGAAAAGTCAATGGCAGAGCCTTTGGTGATTCATATGGGAAGTCCACCTGTCATAAATATGCAGATATCAGAATCGCGTGCAGTTGACTACTTTGTTGTATCAGAACAACTGTTGGAAGACGTTATGTACTTTCATGTTCATGATTTTTTTTTTGATTTTTTTTTTTTTTTTTTTTTTTGCCACTCCCTGATTGTCATTGCAAAATTTCTATGAGAATTTTATCTTTTAAAAGGGAGTTGAACAATGATGATTTACAAGAAATGCCTACTTGATACAAGCGGACCACCTTACCACAATTTTTTTATTCACCCTATTATTCAGCAGGACATAATATCATTTTTGCAAAGAAAACATAAATGAATGATACTGGGATTAATGAAGCCACAAATGACATACATAATATTTTTGATAAAGTAGCAAAATTGTCACTACAAAAAAATGTGTGTACCTAAAATCTAAAAACATAATAATAAAAAGTGGTTTGATTGTGACCTTTGGAAAAAGAAAACAAAGTTAAAAAAGCTACCTTACTTTCAAGATATCCTTGAGTCTTTTGTAGTTTTTTTTAATAGAAAAGCCTTATATATAAAAACATTTTGCAACAATTTCACCGAAATTCATTTTTAGCACCTATAGCAGGCTTTGAATTATAAGTAGAGTTTCTAAATAGTATATATATATATATATATATTCCTGTATTTACAAAGCAACTTTATATTTCACCATCCATTTTCATTGAAGATTTAAACTTGAATTAAAAGAAAAGTTCTTTTAAATTATATTTTAAAAAGGTTTGCAAATACTTATCTTCATATCGAAAATCATTTTCTACTTTAATTACTGCCCTTTGAAAAATAGTCAGCACCTTATAGATGGCACTTTTGTGTGTTGAAATGTCTGCGCCTATCCAATACAGCATAGGGAGGTTTGCTGCCACAGAATGTGACAAATCATACTATGAGGGCAAGTCAGTAAGTAACCAAACTAACTTATTTCTGGTTGAAATCCACCTCTTCTTTTTCAATGCAATTACCCTCCAGTGTGATGCACTTACACTAACGGTGTTCAAGTGCCATCAGCCCAGAACTAAAAACGTCGGGGTCCTTTCCATTGACCCACTCCTCAACTGCCATCACAACTTCTTCGTCAGACTGGACATGACATCCATGGATATCCTTTTTCGAGTTTGGGAATAGAAAGAAGTTGCTATAAGCTAGCCCAGCATACTGATGCTCTGGCTGCCATTTGTTTATTGCCAAGGGATTTGGGGACCCATCAGGCTGTTAGCTTCCACATACCTAAACGATCAGGTAAGATTGTTGAAACGTTACCATGTGAAATGCCCAGTGCCTGTGCTATTGCTTCCACCTGAATTCGCCTATCAGAGTATACCAGATCCCTAACTTTGTTACACATTTTTTTCATCAGTGGCATCCAGTGGGCATCCAGACCTGCCCTCTTCTAAAAACATTCTCCCACATTTGAATTCCCCTACCCAGAATTCAACCTGAGCATAAGATGGTGCAGAAGACCCATAAACATCAGCTAACTTGCCGTGTATTTCTTTGCCTGTTTTATCTTTTGAATACAAATACCGAATTACAGCAAGGTACTCAACTTAAGATGAAAAGCATTCCTTTGCATCACTAGCCATGTTTGACATTAATATCTTATTGAAGAATGACTCGATATGTGTGCAAATATGTACCCAGTTATAAAACATGTATTGAAACAAGGTCTGAAAATCATGACCATCTTGGTATACTGGAAATTAGGCTGGTTACTTATTGACTGGCCCTTGCATTTTCCAATGGAAGAATTCGTGGTAACATTAGATAAATGTCGGAAGGACATCAATCAACACCTGCAGAATGTAAGATTGTGGTCTGGTTTCCAGACAAAGTTCAATGCCTTTATGAGATATTTCCATGGTAAAAATTGGAAAAAAATATGACTACTGTGTATCAATCCCTGCCTGATCCTTAAATATTATTGTACCTTAATAACAGATTACATAACTTCCTACTTGATAATAATATCATACATGGAACTTACTAAATCTATTCTTTTTGGACATTTTCAGACAAAATGGAAAAGTCTTTCATTTAATTTCTGGATATCATTTTTGAAAATGATCTTGAAAACAGAGAACATTTGGATGAGTGACCAACAGAAGCCGATCAGACTTGCTGAAAGAGTGATAGAAAACTGTCCATATGTCTTTTAAATTTCTTTCAAATAACGAGTTAGATTTCTGGATGTGTCGCTTCATGACCGAAACCCAAAAACATGATGATGAGTACATATTTCATGCTGTTTTCATGACGTGTTAGTGATGGGGCACAACAAATACATCAGAGAGAGAGAGAGAGAGAGAGAGAGAGAGAGAGAGAGAGAGAGAGAGAGAGAAAATATCATAACTACATTGGTATTGCTATATTAGAATGTCTGATCTCTATCTGTTGGTCACCCAAACTTTTTGGGTTTTTTTAATATTCAATGTTCCACTTTGATACTAATGCTCATAACTCAAACACCATGTTTAGACAGTGTGATGCCCTGTTCTTGATTGTTACTAATCATTGATAATTATTGGTTTCATAGTTATAAATACAATGGCATGGTTATCCAACCATGAAGCTTCGACTTGGGGTGTACCAAGTGCTTTGGTAGAAGCAAAAAATCTTGTTCCTGGTGTGAAACATGTACTAATGTCTGGTAAAAATCAAAGTGTGATGATCCAACACATTGAGCAATAGATTAATAAGTATACACAATGCAGATGATTTTTAGAAAGTCATAACTGAAGATGTACATAATACATCTTATAATTTAAAAAAAAAAAAAAGAAAAGAAAAAAATTTACCCCTGCAGTACTAAATATGTCTTTCACAGATTGGGAAATTTCTGGACCAATCCCATCTCCTGGTATCATAGTAACAAGCTGCCTTCCTTCTGTGCAGTAAGTCCGAGCACCCTGAGGTAATGTCACATATAATATTAAACATCAAGTTAATGGATCTCAATATCAGGGCCTCCTCATTAATTTCACTGATTTTAGAGGCGCTTGGGTCTAATCTTTAAAATTGTAATACTTCATAAACATTCTTAGATCAATCTCAATTGCTTAAAATTTGTAAAAGTATGTTTAATCACTGACAACTGACATTTCAATAAGACAGAAGTCTTCAAATGAAACGAAACTGAATTTCTGTTTACAAAACGTCGTCTGCACATTTCCACGTGGGCTTTCAAACGTCGGTATTCTTACACCACCCTTCTTATATTAACTTTAAATCTCTTTAAAAATAAGAAATACAATTTTTTTCATACATAACCCACTTACCACATTTGGAAACTCCTGCAGTAACCTCTTTAACGTTTGACGAAAAGCCATCGTTATGACCTTCAAAATGGAGAGTTCTAATAAATTTCGATTTCCGTCTCCAGTCAAGGTGCTTCAGACGCTTTAACATTAAATTGGTGATCTCAAAGTTCAAAATAAACTCAATATCGCTGGAATCAAAGTACCCCGAGTACTGCCAGTGTTGGCAAATAGAAGTGCTACTCACTTTAAAATAATCCTCAGGAAAGTATGTCCACCTCCGTTTATCCTATAATGCAGATATGAAAAAACTTTTCATTAAGTAACAAATTCAAAGTTGATAGCCTTGAATTCAATAGAACATCGCACATTAACATTAATCAGCAAGTTGAATTTTAAACATAAAAGTTCAGCAGTTCTCAAGTCTTAATAGCTCGTGTTGTTCAGTAAAAAGTTAACTATGCTTGTGACATTGGTTATTAAGAAAATATAGCAAGTTTGTAGTTAGCTTCATGTTTACTTTTAAGTCCGTTCCTTATCTGCCTAATACCTTGTGGAAAATAAGGCAACTGTCTTTGTCCAGAGCCACAACTTTTACCTTAGCCCAAGAAAACCATCCGTTCCCACTGTTCTTCTTCAGGTGTTTTTGTTCTTCCTTTTTAAAAGCTATATATATTGCAATCATGTGTCCAATGAATTTTCACCTCCTGTACTTGAGACTTCACGTCTGATCTTTCTACGAATTCTAAAGTTGTTAAGTTTTCCTATCATCTGATATTAAGAACTCATTCATAATAATTATTATGGAACACATCAATCGTCTTTTTATCCCCTCTATTCATTTTTCACTCACAGTCGCCGGATAGCTGAAAAATTGCTCAGGCGACTATAAATAAAAAACAAACAAACATTTTTCACTCCATACATTGATACCAATATAACATAATGGCAATAAGAGTAAAGGGAAGGGAACTGGGTTCAACAAGGATGCTGCGCTTGCAAAATCCCTAATTGTCAGGTCTACTGAATATGACACTACATGTACATATTCCCAGTGTATATATTATTATACAGCCTCTGTATACACACCAAACTCAAAGGAAAGGTCGCTGTTACTATTACAGAGCATTAGATTCTGGTAACTGTTTATAATTAGTGGAACAGTCTCTGTACAATTTGTTTGTGCATGCATTGTATGATCTGATACTTGTAGATTAGCAGAAGCAACCAGTCGCTTTGTATAGAAGCAACGTACTGGTGCCTTGGTTGCTTGGGCTTTGTGAAGCCTCTACAAAAGGGACTTTAACAGAAGCACCTAAGATATATATATATATATATATATATATATGTATGTATTGCAATTGCAAATCAGTATCAATCAGTGATCAAATACTTCAATAAGTTATCATGGGGAATCAACGGATCTGAAGGAGATTATATATATCAATACACGTTGAGTTAAACGTTACATTGGTATACCTAGCATCTTATCACGCCTAGGTTTTATTTTCTTGCTAATGAAGTACCCTTTTCAGTCTTGCAATATCATTCCTCTGAAACTCTTCCTCTCGTATCTTCCACCCCTTCTAATGGTTACTCCCAGATATACAAATGTGTCAACATCTTGCTAAATGTCTATGTGATGCATAAAGTGCATGTGTTTGTCACTCTAATGCTTTCATCATCACCCTGGCTAGCAGTTCTTTGTCAACAAAACAAAAAAAACAAAAGTAAGCAGAATGAATACTTGTAAAAATTTTAAAATTTTTATCATATCTTAAAAAATCAAAACTTTGCTTTTGAGAAGAAAGAAATTAATTTTAATTGTAAAAAAAATACGAGAATTTTCTTTAAACTATGATGTCATATATGACATCATAATGAAATGTTGAAATTTCAATATGCCTCTGTCCACAGAACAATATTGAAGTGTTGAAGTTATATTTTGAATGTAATTCACCAATAACAGTAATAAGGATGATGTAAATAAAGTATCCAAATCAGGAAAAACTTGAGATAGAACAGATTCACCTTTTTTGAGAAGCGACCAAAAATAACTTTGGTTACAGAATTTCAGAGATCACATGAAACATGTCTTATTACAAAGTGGATGTCATATAGAACATATAATGTAAAACAAATCATTTCTGATATGGCTCAATTTAAAGAATTGTGATAAAAAAAACTATGTTTGAACAAAAAATGGTTGTTAAAACTCAAATTTTCTAAATTTGTTCAAACCTTTTGAATTATTTTTTATATCAGTTTGTAAGGGGGACAGATATAATGAAACACCCTGTATGTCAGTTTGTAACTGGAATGAAAATATGACAAACCAGACAGTAATTTGAACCTGGAATTCCCCGATTCTCTTCTAATCTGGCATTACAGGTCTAACAGGTTAATGAAGACATGATTTTAAACAACAGTCCTATTCCTCAAATATCCAACACTTAGAGACATCCAAGGAGTTTTCTCTGTAATACTGGCTGCAAGACAATTCTACAGCACCAAATGAGCAAAAAGGGAGATAAAGTGGCAAGCCGACTTGAATTTGAAACAACCCCCCCTCCCCCCCCGAATTTCTCACCTGGCATTTTAATTTTACTGAGATACTGGGTCATTGTTCAGGTATGTAATGTACCACCATCAATTTTGTAAACAATGAATTTTGAATGAAAACTTAACCAACGATGGAACATGGGCCTCTGGACCTAAAAAGTGTAGATACATAGACAAAATGGCTGCTTCAATACCACTTGCACAAACTCATATGAATGAATCAGTCATAGTACACATTATTGGTACTTCCCATTGTACACATTAGAACTATGACAAGTATGATATGCAGACAAATAGCTTCTTGTCCATGTGTTGTTACCTAAATACAGTAAAATGTGAACACACTTATAATGAATTCACAACTACAGTAAAACATGAATACTGCGAACACATTTATAATGAATTCACTTTTACAGTGATTTTCATTCCTGTAATTTTAAAACACATAAACTTACTGGATATAACAAACTCTGTTTACAAGGAATCAGAATTGTTCGTCCCCAGGACTTCGCTAAAAGCATGTTTTGCTGTAATCTTTATTTAAAACAATGTCTGTTTGCCTTCTCCCAATTGACTGACAAAAGACAGCCTGACTGAAAACTTCTTTGTAGCCTCCGAGAAACAATTTTTTTTTAACATTCTGGAATCTTCTCATCTCAATAAAACCAGCTGTAATTTATTTATTTTTTTTTTTTTTACATCTATAACTACTTCATCATTACAATGCTTAACTTACATGATGCCACAGAAATGTTAAAACATCACCGCGTTCCATAAACTTTGAAAAGTATTGCTAAAAAATTTTCTTTTTTAAAATTCTTACTACCCATATTTTAAATGCTGAGTTGGGAGAGGGAAGCAAACAATTTTTAAAAGGTGGTCTCATGGCACTTTAAATCTCATACCAAAAATGCTAATTTTTTTACTGCAAGAAATAATAATACAATCCTAGAATAAATGCATATAGTATTTATACTATCAATCTGAATTTATTTCATAAATTCCTGAAAACAAAGATACACATTCCTTTAATTTTCTGATCTCCGTGGGAAATCATTAATAAAGTTACTGTCTGTTTCTGAACTTCCACTGCTACTGCGACTTCTGTGGCCACTTAACATGGTGGGAATATCCTCCTGTGAATCACCTGACCCTGGTGGTGTCAAGTTACAACCACCAATGGCACCTATACATCTGTCTTTATCAAGCTCTGCTAGTTTAAGTTGAGAGTTTTTGTGTTCATGTATTCTGAGCTGTGACTCAACTCGATTATAAGACCTGTCATCATTTCGCCGAGCTCGCCGATGTAATAAATGTTCTGTTGGGAGTCGGTACATGGAATCAAAATCCTGTGATCTCTCTGAACTTTCTCGATTTTTGTCAATTTTGTTTCTCTTCATTTTCTCCTCTTTTCGATTCTCTGCTCTGGGTTTCTCCTCTTTTCGACTCTCTGCTCTGGGTTTCTGTTTTGATTTGGGTTTAATCTCGGCATGTTTGTCAGCATGAATTCTGGGTCGGTTTTTCTCAGTTTTCTGGAACACTTCCCGTGGCGATTCTGCCCGTCTTTCCTCATTTAATCTATCTTTCTGCCTCTGATTTGTTGACTTTCTATGAGCTACAAGATTTTTGGACATTTTCTGTGAATTATCATCTACTTTTTCATCCCTTGACATGTCGGTACGCACATTTGCATTTAAAAAGTTAGTAGCATTTTCACTGTATAAATTTGACGTATAGCTATCAACATGGGAATCATTGTCTTTGGCTTCAAATATTTGAAACTCAGGTAAATCCTTTTTCAAAGTAAATTGCGGTTCTGGTTGTTTAATTGGAATTAATCGTATACCATTTTCCTCCGGTTTTCTGTCATTTCTCTGTTGAGGAAAGAGAGTTTGTTGGCTATTTTTAGGAACAGATTGATGCCCATTTTTCTCCTCTTTTGGCGAAAGTTGCTCTTTCTTGTTTTCTTCATCAGGAAGACTTACAATGACATGTAAAGAAAGTTCTTTTTGAGAAGGGCAAGAATTTTCCAGAATGCTCAGTTTCTCAGACATCTGCAAAAGCAAAGCAATGTCAGAATATTTTTTATCCATGTTTTCTGACAAACTTTCAGATGACGAAGATCTTGAGATGTTTTCCAGGTTTTTGGTCATGGAGTCAGTGATTTTATTTATGTCACATGCCTGACCACAATGAATCACAGGTTCTAATACCTCATTCCCGAGCATGCGACGCAGAGTTTTAGGTGACAATTCATCCACCTACAAATAAGAAAATACATCCATCTAAATCTAACCAAGTAAAAAGGAACTTGTTGCTCAGTTTGCTAAAAATCTAATTCAAGAGAAATACATTGTAGTATGTCTTTGTTCTGTTCCTAGTGATGATATCTTTCTCTTTATCTATAGTCATCATTATTCTAAATTTAAGGAAACTTGACACAAAAAAAATTGAATGCATGAGTGGATACCTATTTTTTGGCTTAGTTTGTATTAAGTACAAATATAAATTTTTTTTTTAAAAATGAAAGACTTGTAAATTTTCTACGATGTTCAAAAGTATTATCCCTCTCTTATTAACTATACATAAATGTTCAACACTGTTGGACATAATTAACAAATCATGAGAATAAAATACATTCCACATATTGTATTGATTTTACTAATAAAAATATAAATTCAGGTTTCATTTTATCATATTTGAAAAGATTGTTCAAAGCAAGTGTTGATAGACTGCTGTATGAATTAGCTTCTGGTTGTGATATCTGTTGTCAAATTGACCTCATTTTCCACATGGAATGACCGAAGTACACTGGGTTCGTCCTCAGGGCATCTGTGCTCAGCCAGGTACGAGTGATCCAAGGCATCCTCTGCCGACATCCGTCTGTCCGGATTAAAGAGGAGTAGGTTTTGTAACAGATCCAGGGCTGAAAACAAAAACAGGAATAAATATGGATGGGATAAAAATTTGTGTTAGGCATAAGAATACAGGATTCCTCTACTTCTTTAATAGTATCAGCAGCTGTCAATTCATCTCAAAACAGTGACCAATCTCATAAATCATATAAAGCTACAAAATTAAGAGCAGGGCAAACACAGAACCCTGGACATACCAGAAGTGTGATGAGGTGTCTAAGAGGATGAAATATCCCCTGTTGACTGGTCACACCCACTGTGAGCCCCATATCTTGATCAGGTAAATGGAGTAATTTGTAGTCAAAATCAGTAAGTAAAGAATGGCCTAACAATTGGTATGAAACACATCAAACAGCATTTGACCCAGTGATAGCTTGTATTCGCAAATTAGATTATTATAATGACCATAGAATTTGTAAAATGCTAACTTGAAACATTTTAAAACATGATTTTAAAAATATTTTCATAAAAACATGTTAACATTTCACTACAAAGATTATAATTCTAATGAATATGCAACCTCTGATTTATGGACAAAAATGACTGCATACATAATTCTATTTTATGTATGTGTATATTGTCTCAATTGTTTGTATAGATAATGATAATTCTAAATATCATCTTCAGCCAAAGGTTTTAGACATATCCAGAAAGTATCCATTTGGCAGATACCTTCATTTTATATAAATTTAAATCTCCCATTAAAGAATGAAAAGTCCTCCTTGAATAAATTATTTCAGTAAAACCTGCTTATATAAAGTGCTAGGGATGGACAATTTTAAGTCATTATAAACATAATTCATTATATCCAAAGTTCATAATATGGTTTAAAACTACAGGGAATGAAAATCACTTCACTATAAGCATGAAGTCACTATCAGTGTGTTCACTGTAACCATGTTTTACTGTAAGTGTAAATGTTCACTGTAACTGTGTTTTACTGTAAGTATAAATTCATCATAAATGTGTTCACTGTAATCATATTTTACTTTAAGTGTATGATTGATTGATTGATTATATATTGTTTAACGTCCCGCTTGAGAATCTTTCAATCATATGGAGACGTCACCATTGCCGGTGAAGGGCTGCAAAATTTAGGCCTATGCTCGGCGCTTATGGCCTTTGAGCAGGGAGGGATCTTAACGCGCCACACCTGCTGTGACACGGGGCCTCGGTTTTTGCGGTTTCATCCGAAGGACCGCCCCATTTAGTCACATTTTACGACAAGCTAGGGGGTGCTGAGGATCTATTCTAACAACCCGGATCCCCAAGGGGTACTTTAAGTGTAAATCCATTACAAGTGTGTTCACTGTAACTGTGTTGTACTGTAAGTGATAGTTCATTACAAGTGTGTTCACTGTAACTATGTTGTATTGTGAGTGTAAATCCATTACAAGTGTCTTCATTGTAACTATGTTGTACTTTAAGTGTAAATCCATTACAAGTGTGTTCACTGTAACTGTGTTGTACTGTAAGTGTAAGTTCATTACAAGTGTGTTCACTGTAACTATGTTGTATTGTAAGTGTAAATCCATTACAAGTGTCTTCATTGTAACTATGTTGTACTGAAAGTGTAAATCCATTACAAGTGTGTTCACTGTAACTGTGTTGTACTGTAAGTGTAAATCCATTATAAGTGTGTTCACTGTAACTGTGTTGTACTGTAAGTGTAAATCCATTATAAGTGTCTTCACTGTAACTGTGTTATACTGTAAGTGTAAATCCATTACAAGTGTGTTCACTGTAACTGTGTTGTACTGTAAGTATAAATCCATTACAAGTGTCTTCACTGTAACTGTGTTGTACTGTAAGTGTAAATTCATTATAAGTGTCTTCACTGTAACCAAATTTTACTGTACTTATAATACATGCTTGTTACTGAAATCTATTGTAATAAAAGACAAGTTGTTTATGAAACACTGATGTCCTCGTACAGCAGCATACACAAAGAAACGTCTTGTAACAAGGAATACACAAGTGAAATATGAAAGCCCTATTACTAGCCATTCAAAAGTTACCGTCTAAGTTAAACTTTTTCAAATGTAGGTCAAACTCCAAGGTCAAGGTCATGAGGTCAAAATTTCCATACCAAAAGAAAAGTCTTGTCACAAGGAATACACATGTGATATATAAAAGCACTATCACTATCTTGTCAAAAGTTATGGCCAAAGTTAAAAGTTTTTACTAACAAATACTAACAGATGGACACATTAAAAACTATATGCCCCCAGATCTTCGATTACAGGGCATAAAAAGTTATATGATCTACCTGCTACAAATAGAAAACTCTTCCAAACTTTTCATTTAGTTTGCCTACCATCTTCTGATAGCTCCTTGAACTTCGCTTTTAATGCTGTCTTAGGTGTCCTTGATCTGTTTCTGAGGATGTTGATAGGTAACACCTGGGTCAGTTTGTTCCATTCATTGTCATTCAGGTGTGTTACATCAAGAATTTTCCCAATCTGATCCATTTCATTTCCCCCTGAGAAAAGTGGTTTTCCCGCCAACATCTCAGCAAATATGCATCCAACACTCCACATGTCAATGGCTTTTGTGTAGTCCCTAGGGGAGATAATCAACTCAGGTGAGCGGTACCAGCATGTTCCCACTCCATCTGTGAGGTAACCCTAAAAATATAAGAGTATATTGTGTCAGTAGGATATCAATGGTTTAAAACTGGGAGATTTAAAATACATGGATGGATGTAGTCCTGTAACAGTCACCGATGTGATTAAGCTATATACATGCCGTCTTTATGCAATTTAACTCAACTGGATTAAAAAGTAATGAAGCTAATTTCCTATTTAATCATATATTCTCCAAGTTAGATAGTGAACGCCCCATTTCAAAATATTTATGATCATTTGAAGTTGCACACGAAATTCCGAAAGTCAACAATGACATTGTATATGGCGACATGAAAGCAATGACAGTCTGCAAACTGTTGGCAGGACACAATCGGCGATAAATGACAGAAAACAGGGTAAAGAGAACCAATCTGAGCACTGGAGTGGGGAGTTCAATTTCATCACCATTCAGTACAACTATATACCATAAACAATTCCTTTCTTCTATGATGTTTCTAATGATATTTTTCTCACTCACTTGCACATATCCACCACAAATATCATTTCTTCATAAATATGCATCAAAAAATTGTTTTCTCCTTAAATGAGTAAACACGTACTGGTCTTTAATACTCATATATGATTTAACTCTCTCATATATAATTTAACTCTCTCATATATAATTTAAATCTCTCATATATAATTTAACTCTCTCATATATAATTTAACTCTCTTATATATAATTTGTTGAAATTGTTGAATCATATTATTTTCCAGTTTAATCACTGTGATAAAGAATTGATGTGGTTTTTAACATTGAACAAACTACTGTTTAATATGACACAAATATACCTCTAAATTTGGAACAGAATTTATAGATTTACTTAGACCCGAAGTGATAACTGATTTAAATATGTAAGTAAAATTCCTGGTATATAGCTATAATGTAATTAGAAATATTCATTATATTTTGAAGTAAGATTAAAGTTAGGGTTCATTTATGAATCAATCTGATATCACATCAACAATAATGCATTCATCCTGTTCATAAACTAGAAACAGACAATGCAAACAAAGCTAAAACTTAAGTTGCAATCCCTGTTTATGTTGAGATAATAAATAGCACATTATGATTCAAAAATGGTTCACTTAAGTGATGAAGAACATTGGAATAATTCTACGAAGGTGGTATTGTCTGTTGATGTTCAATGCTGAAAAATCTTTGTTGAAGTGTAAAAAGCAGTTCCTAAGACACTGGGGCTTCCTATGTGTTTGCACGCTTAAGTCTCAAGCGGATAAGCATCCAACCAATTTTACTACCCCCCCCCCTTCAAATTTAACTCAAGGGTTCAACTCCCAGAACTCCCTCAAGGTCATCTACAGCACTGTACATTAGTACTCCCTTTTATAATTATTGAGAAATTCAAAAATGTACAGATTTTCAGTAAGATGAAGGGTTTAGGTCTTTATTCTTTAACAAGCTACAGGCTTATCTGAAATGCTATTGAAAATGTTAGTCTCATGTTGAAATGAAATTGTGCTTGAGAAATTTTGAGAAGTCCCAAACTATTACCAGGGTACTACAGAAAAGTTAACTGTTGTTAAGAATTGCTACAAACAAATTGAACTTCTCTGTTTCCAAATATTTCTGTACAAATATTTCTGTAAAAATAGCAACATTACAAACTGAGTTACGTTAATCAAATTATTAGTGCTTACTGGGTGTTTGTTTTCAGAGCTTTCCTGTATAGACACTCCGTAATCATATGAACTATTTGCATATATTTGATTAAAAATGCTGTAGGTGCATTATGGTGGTAAAGAAGTACCAATAAATACTCTACAGTAAGGAAACTTTGCCAGAATTTTGTCAAGGAGTGTAAAACTGTAAAAATTGGAACTCTTCAAAAGGAGGTAGAAAAATTTGTTTGTAGCAAATGCCTTTAAGATTCAAATAAATTTTTATAGATGACACTTACTACTGGAGTTTGCTACCTTTTTGATAAAATCACAATTCAATGCTGTGAATCAGGATTAAAGGTCATTTTTTAAATGTAGCATATACAGGGCTTGACATTAATGCTTGTCCGCCTGTCAGGTACCAGTGAAAAAAATTTGGACAAGTGAATTTACTGGGCACTTGTCAGTTTAGATAAGTGCCTTTTTATGTAAGGAAGTCTCCAAATAATAAAAAGAATGATTGGTGAAAAGTTTATTGGTAGTTCAAAGTTGGAAGCAATGCATGAAAAATGAACTTCTATCTAAATATCAATTGCCAATGTAAACCAATTGAGTCACACTCAATCGGGATTGGTGTTCACTTGTTGCACACTACTTTCAATTTTGTAAAGAGGCATGGATCTTATGAACTTTGGATTCTCTAGATCATCATCAAACAAACATGGTCATTGATTCAAGACAGGAAGTCTAGATAAAATTTTGTTTTATGTGTTTGTTGTTGTATATTTTAAGTAATACAGTTTTCAAGTTGACAATATTTGATCTTTTTTGAAAATATTTTAGACATGAGAAGTTGAAGTTCGGACAAGTAAATATCTTTGTCCCTTTTCCAAATGGACAAGGAAAAAAATTAATGTAGAGCACTGATATAATATACAGTAATTTATTTGTTAGGACCTAATACCTTGTGAGAGTAGTCTGTATCAACTATCCTGGCCAATCCAAAGTCTCCAATCTTGAGTGTGAGATCTTCAATATTGATAAGAAGATTGGATGGCTTGAGATCACGGTGAACCACATTTGCTGAGTGAATGTACTTGAGTCCTCTAATCAGCTGATAGAGAAAAAGTCGAATGTGTTCCTCCATCAGAACCTGACATTGGATTAGCTGCCGGAGGTCTGTGTCCAGTAGCTCCTGAACTAAATAAAGTGATGTCAGTTCATTCAGCGGAATGCTGCTGGAGTAACTTGTTAACTGGTTCCCATTGGGTCCTAAAATCTCATACACTGTCACAACATTCTCATGTTTGAGCCGCCTCATTATCTTGATTTCCCGCAATGCATACTTGCAGCTTTTCTTGTCAAAGAAGGCAAGCTTTTTTATGGCTACAGCTTTGTCACAGTCACTGTCTATTGCCGAGAAGACAATACCACTTCCTCCAAACCCCAGCGGCTTTAAATCAATGAAACGTGGATCAACATGGAAACCGGAGGTGGTATTATTGGGGCTTGGCGATGATGGGCTCCTTCTGGCCATGGTTCAAATCTAAAATTAAAATTATGAAAAAGAATAACAGTTTTTAAATATTGCACTTGTTACTGTACTTGACCACATATGCAGTCAAGATTCAGCAAATTTTCCTCAACAAGCATTACAGTAATAATAACACTTGTGAAACATCCGTGGATTTTAGGGTTTCATTCACAATGTGAAAAAGATGGTATTTGCCTCTGCTAGGGATCAAAGCTAGGACCTCTAGCACAATAGTCCACAGCTCTATTGACAGAGTTCACAGCGGGGTTCAGGTGTCCCGAGTAAAATTAACAATATGAAAATACGTCACGACATACATATCTCTAGTTGTATTGTGAGGAAAATCTCTCATATCTATAGTTAGTATGCACTATATAATTTTTGTATTACATTGTAATCTTGAAATCTCTCAAAAAAGTTCACTCATTAGTGCAATTTTTTGAGCACTGGAATGTCACATCCAAGGTTTCAAGTTTGATCCCTAGAAGACACAAATTGAATGGATTATCTGATTCTCATAATATTTTTAACTTTCTGGTACAAGTATCTTTGCATCATCCCTAGCCAAGGGTTTTCGATCCACTGCACTCCCCATAAACCCTTGGCTGGTATCTTTGAATTTTTTTACTCTTTATAAAAATCATGCAATTATACCACCAAATTACTATTCATTCACTTCATCTAAAACATGCCCATCATTGTTTTCAAAATTAAAAATATTCATTGTGATAAACCATAGATCCGATTACTGCTAGTGATTTAATAACTTCCAAATTTGTATGGGGGCATATTTCTGTAAACCCCCCCCCCCCTTCCCAACTTGACAGATAATTAAGTTCACTTGTCAGATCTTGATGTCAACTTGTCAGATCTTTATGTCGACTTGCCAGACAAAAATCATGAAATCAGATCTCATTATGCCATTAACTACCATACACTTACCAATGAGATATGTTTACTATACTGCAATCCATTTGTCAACATACTTTTTTGACAAGACTGAAGATAAAATATAATGACATTATCAGGGTTCCACACTAATGCTAGTCCGTTAGCTTAAGGCTAGTAAATTTTGTCCCAGACTATCTGAATATCATTTATAAATAGTCCAATAGACTACTAAAATTAGAATGCTGTACGATAAAATCATCATTGAAGCTCCCGTCTATTTCATGCTTTCTTCCTACTTTTATTTCTGTTGTTTATCATTGTAAATACAAAGGACTAAACTTTTATCGAGCTTTCTAATTTGAACGTAACCATGTCACTATTGTTCTTAAAACTATTCATGATACCATGATTCAAGCATTCTGTGGTTTGATGTGAGAATCAGTAAAAATAGAGACTAAACTTGGTCATCAAATTTTATTTGTCTCAAAATTTACTAGAAATGCACGATTTGCATCAATTTTTTTTTATTTTCCAGGGGAGGCTCCTCCTCTCCCCCATCCCCTGACCTTCAAGTAGGAGGGAGCATATCTTTGCTAGCTAAAGGTATATGATCTCCTCCACTTCTCTATCACCCTTGGCTGCATTAGCATGATTTTTGTGTCAACAATTTCCTGGATATGATTGGATGCAAGCCAAGTCCACTGCATCTAATTAAATAGCATCTTACGTTAGACCATGTTCAAGACAATACAAGACGAAGGAATATGTAAACAATTAGTCTTTATCTTCAAGTAGTTGAAATATGTATTTTCATTGGTTGAACATGACATCATCCAAACAGAGTTTATTTTATCCATCACTCAAAGCTATGAAAATCGTGGTAATGCAGCCAAGGGTTGTAGAGAAGCGGAGCAGATTGTAAACCCTTGGCTATTGAAGATGGAGGGGACTTACACTCTCATTCCTCGTCGCTTTGTAATTCAGCCGTCTGCCTTCAGTCATCAATCAGCAGAACTTGTAAATTATAGAGTATACTACTCCTTCTGACTAGTATAGTGGTAAAATTAGTGTTTGTTTGTTTATGTGTGTCTGTTTATATAATCTGACAACATAATTTCCTGAGAAGTATGTTGTTGTCAGTCAGACCGATGCCAGCCTTTACTATTTTAGTGCATTAGTAATAACATCATACTGAGTACTACTAGCAATATATTGTCTTATGAGTTCTACTAACAATATATTGTGCTAAAAGTACTACTTAAAAAAAACTGCATTAGTAGTGCTACTAACAATTTATTGCATGAGCCTTTTACTTGCGTGAAAAGTATCATGATATATTTCATATTATTTCTGCAAAATTATTCAGTAGAAATTACTGCAGATTACCACTTGGTCAAAATTTTTGCTGCGTATTACACACCAGAAGTGCATTTTTACAACAACTTTCAGGCCCAAAATAGGAGAGACAGACAGAGAGAGAATTGTATATAATACATAAGTACGTATTATATACAAAATACGGTTTTTGATTTTAGGTCATTATTTGGGATGAAGTGAATTTAGAATTTTGAAAAGAATTCTGATAAAATAATCGAAGAAAGAATATTTGATAAAGAAAGCCAAAATATGTTAGTATCTATCGGACCTGCATGCTCTGTAAGTTTGTAGGGGGAGTAGCTTGAACGGTTCTACTGCATGAAACGTTTCTTGCACGGAACAATTCTTACACAAAACAGTTTGCACGGAATGAAACGATTCTTGCACAAAACAGTTTGCACAGAATGAAACTATTCTTGCAGGAAACTAAACGATTTTTGCATGGAATGGTGAACAGTCTGCGCGAAACGCTGAACGATTTGCACGAAACGAAACGTTTTCGAGGTGTAGTAGCAATCCTCAGGGTCTACATTTGTAACACTTGTAAATCTTGTTTAAAAAGTCAACAAAAATATCAGGCAAGTCAACTCTAAGTATAAGCCATCATATCATTTACCTAAGCAGGAAAATCTAACAACATTTAGTGACTGTACTGGGCCTAGCCATTATACATCCCCGACCACGTCTCTTCGGCCAAGGTTCAACTTCCAAGTAAAATTACCGTTATATCAAGCCCTCTTTTCTTCAAATTAGCAACAAAGAAGCATTTTGATACTGTCTACTTTAAACACAATAACAATCAATAAAGTAGCATAGAAAAAAATTACCATATCTATTAAATTAATCTTCCAGAATTTTTGTCAACAAAAACCCTTTGAAATGGTAACAAAGTGGCATAACAATTCGTACTACTAATTTTCGTTTCTGAATGTCAAGTCGCACTAGAAATGAATTTATACACTGTAAATATTAATTAAAACACATTATCGTTATAGATTTATGTTTATATATGATCTATAGGTAGTTATGGCCAGAAATATCATTATTATCATTTTTTGTTTAGATTTGTCGATAAAAATTAAAAATAAAGTATGACTTAACCATTAAGTGACTGAGTAAAAATGTGTTTTGAGACAACCCTTTAGGAAGGAATCTCATGTTGATGCAGTTTCCTGTGACGTCACTTTTTTCTGGGTTGGAGAAAAAATGGCCAGCGCTGTGCAACAGAACGTGGAAAATTGGAAGGCCAGGCTCGATAAAGTCTTGCACGAGAAAAATGGCTTTACTGATCTTTTGGCAAAGGCCGAAGAAAAGACTGGAGTGCGAAGACTCTACATCGCTATTGGTATGTTTTTTATTTTCAATATGTTTCTAGCCTTATGGCTCGGCCCGGTGACGTGATCAGTGCTCACATCGACAGCTGTTTTGTAAATATTTAAAGCCCGCTTTTACTGTAGCTTTTATCTGTTGTGGACCAGGGATATTGCTGTTGTTAATATTACACAAGTAGTTTTCAGCAGAACTGTTATATGACATACTAGATCTCTTATATTGGGGGGAAAAGTCATCACGGGATTAAAACGTGATACATTGTTCAGACAAGAAATGTGGACGGTATGAAAGCAATATATAGAAAAGCTATGGAAATTTAGTATTTGGTAAACAAAACTTTATGTGGTGATGAGGATCACTATACTAGCAAGAACAAACTGCTAAAGATAGGATCTTTAAACTCTTCAACATTCGTCTACCCACTTCGTAGTTGAGGACACTGACCCATGTTTCAGGTCCCATATACCAGCATTGAGACCCTGAAAGGATCCTTCTTGCCTGTGTTATACTTTTTCATCGGGTATCAGATATGACAGACAGTACTGATTTTACCCCTTTATTAAAATTGTAAATATTGAACTCTACTTTGCACACATGTCCTTTTAATCTTAACAGTGCATTAATACCTGATTAAGGGCTGGCACAAAAAATCATGAATGTGGGAATTGATTGAACAGGGACTTGAATCATTACCTCCCTCCAGCAAATGTTTTACAGTTTTCTTAACAAACATGCACAATGTCTAAGGAAATCAAATTTTTAATCAGACTTGTAAAACTTTGACTAGCCCAACTGACCAGACTTGAGAAAAGTTTGAGCATTAGTTCACTCCTTTCTTATAGGTTTTCTAACTTTGTCTTGTAAACATTGTGTGATATGAGTTTTATATAAATGTATGTAGTTGGTAAATAACTCTTGAGAGCTAATGTTTCTATTTGCTAAACCTGGCTTTAAATAAAGATTTTCATTAACCCAAGTTACGTCCCAGAGAAATCCTAATTCTTTGTAGGTTTTTTTTCTTGTCTGTATCCTGAAAAGTTTTCTTTTCTAGATATATTGCATTCAGTAACTTGATTACCTCAAAATACGGCTATAACTTATTAGTAAGAAAGTTTCCAAATTTACTCAGAAATTCTAGTAGTAATAGGTTGGCATTATTATGGAGAGAAGACTCTGATGAGTCTTGAAGAGAAATAACTAAATTTAACCTGAACTCATCTACTGTGTTTATAAGGAAGTGGAAAATGTCAGCTGGGCTTTAAGACCTCTTGCTATTTAGTGGGGATTAGGGTAGATATGCCTAAAGAACTATGACATCAGTGGTTCAATTCCTTTGTTTTGCATTTTGAGTTTCCATTTCCATCAGTTGTAACAATATCATGATATTTGACAGGATTAGGTTCTTATTTTCTTTTCTATTTTCAATTTAATTTGATAAAATTTAAATTGACAGCTTGTGAGAACTTTTGAAAGAATTGTATTTTTATGATTGGATGATAATAGTTCTTGTTACTAAATGTTGGAAAGTTTAGATTTTGGTGGTGACCTTTGAACTTGTGCATGTTACCATGACTGTGAATACAGCAGTCAATCTAAATTGATGACTGCATGATGAACTGCTCATTATATAGTAGCATGTGTAAAATGTCTATTGAGGAAATTTCTTGATATAAATTTACAAGTTATTTAAAATGAACAGATTACTTATCAGTCTTATTTACATGATTATATTTTCAATCTTTCAGGACTTCTTGCGATAGTTGTCCTGTATTTAATGGTGGGATATGGCGCTCAGTTCCTATGTAATTTTATAGGCTTTCTATATCCAGCCTATGCATCGTAAGTAAACACAAGACAAGCTGAATAATCAATATTGAAAATATAAAATACATCTCATCATGTAACAGTATATCCGCAGCATTATTGAGGCTTCGGTGACTCTCTTCCTTTACATTTAATCTGCATACTACAATGTTTGTTCATGGCATTGCATAGTGATTCTTTACAATCATACATGTTTTACTTGGATATTTGTTTGTAATAAAACATTGTCCAATTACATTTTCATGAAAAAATATTGTATTTTGCTACTGATTTTGAGTGGTACACTGTTAGATAAAAAAAAAAAAAAAAGAATGGATGTTAACCAAGTTAACAAATATTTCATTATTAATTTAAGATTGTTCATGCAGCAAAGCAGAATTAGAATGAATGACTTTTTTTTTTTTTCTTGTCTACAGATTTAAAGCCGTAGAAAGCACAAACAAAGATGATGACACTGTTTGGCTCATCTACTGGGTCGTCTACAGTTTTTTCGCACTCTTAGAATTCTTCACAGACATCTTTTTGTTCTGGATTCCATTCTATTGGCTCCTTAAGGTCAGCTGATTTTGATTGACAGTTCTGGTTCAAGGTTATTGGATGATTGTGGGATATTTTGTTCCGAAATGGAATATTTTGTAATTTGAATTAGTATTCCTGTGTTTATGAAGTTAAATGAGTCTCTTTGAGGGGAGAGGGTGGGATGTGTGGTCATTTCTTTATGACAACTTTAATTTGTGTTTTATTTGGCTTCAGTGTATTTTCCTAGTCTGGTGTATGTCCCCAACATCATACAACGGCTCGCAGGTGCTGTACTACAAAGTTATCAGACCATTTATCCTTCGCTACGAGAAGAAAATTGACAGCGCCTTGGATCGTGCCAGTGAAGCAGCACAGGAAGGTAAAGGAAGATAACCACAACTGATGTCTGTCCACTATCTGTTTGTGTCTATGTATTGCTTTTTCTTTCTTTTTTCTGTATACCAGTAGTGTATCAATGCATTGTGTAAAAATCATTTGATTTAAAGAAACAGCATTTCATCTAACTAGTCATTACCTACTTAATCCTATATCATAACCTAATTACATTGCAGATTAGATTATATATTATATGGAAGATGAATATTCAATATGAATATATCTAATTAACTAGGATTGTATCATAATGACATTCACTGTAATTATGATGGTCATTGTAAAAATTATATGCATTTCTTTGATAGTTAGAAAGAAGCTTTAATACATGAGGCAGGTACCTGTATAACATATGTTTCCCAGTCATTAGTCAAACCTGGTGTTGCACTTAATATGCAGAAGAAAAGCTGAAAACCAATGAATAAGATAAACACTGCCAATCAAAAGCTTAATCTTATCCATGCTAGTATGCAATACTGTCTGTCGTTTCTGATTAATGTGCTTTTTTTTCTGTGCTTAAGTGTTTGGTCTAGCATCCAAAGCCTCAAAAAAGGGTGAGTTCCTAGAAAATTTCAAGCATCACACATTCCCTTACATCCAATGGCTTGATCATCAAACTCTACTCCAAATCATGTCTTAAATTTATCAATACCAAAGCTTTCATGACCATCATCAGTCTTTGCTGTGCAAACATTATCAATGAAAACATATTCATCAACGTAGCCCAGCATTTTAAGGGATTTGTATTGCAGAACATTGCAGTGTAGTAAATCAAGCATTGGATCTCTTGATACTTTTTATAGGGACATTTTATTTTTGTTTCAAGTGCACACATTTTGTTTGCATGCTTTATTTGGATTCATGGTTTGACTGTCTATTAAATGCATTTATGATATTTCTTGTGTAAAAAGATGTTCATTAATCATGGAAGACAAGCATAATCTTAATGAAATGTGATGGAGCACAATAGAATTTCAGTTCCTGTCTTCAACTGCACCATGTTTAGTTTTGGAAGAGTATATTATCAATCCTTACTAAAAGATTCTGCTGTAAAAACTTTCAAGCACTGAGATATGAATATTTCATGATAAATATTGTTGGAAGATATTGCATACTATATATTAGATAAAATCAGCAGGGCTACACTATCCACAGAACTGCATTTTATTGACTGCGATGTGATTAGTATTTATAGTTACAATTATTTGTGCTAGATTATGTAGTACACTTGCAGATCATGATCATGTTCATGTTTTCAGTGTGTAAGTAGTTCAACATCTATCGGTGGAGTCTTTTAGATAAGTAAACTTTATTTTCAAAAAAAACATTGTTGTCTTAGGACATAATATTGTTAATATACCATTGTTTATTTAGTATTTAATGAACAAGGTACAATAAAGGTCCATTTTGGGCTCCAACTGAATTCAAATTTAAAACAAATTTCATTGAAACTTTGAATTGGTGTCTGTGTTAAAGCTAGTAGTAACCGAAGAAGGAAGGATATGTTCACAAAATGTCATCTTTTTAAAATCAGATAAATACTTTATGCTGCAGGAAAAATAAAGTACTAGCTTGTCTATCTGAGATTTTCATTTCCAAGATGCATTAGATACTAGTGCATGAAATATGAGAATATGGCTGATAAGTACACATGTTTTATCTGATTGCATAAAATAAGTAACTCTGGTGGGTTGGCAAGCTCATGCTATTTATATGACACTAAATGGACTACAAAATTTATGAAAATGCATGAAAACTAGGGAAATTGGAAAACATCAACCCAATATATTATTTACTCACTTAAAAATCAAAACTATATTCCTTCCAATAAGTGCCCAGGGTACTTAGAAAATTGTGTATTAAATGTACCTTTATTAAGTCATGATCATCTTAAATGGGCAACATAACACCAAAACATGTTTACTTGCGTGTTCATTTGATTTGTTCATGTTCACTGTACAAGATTTTACTTGTATGATGAAGTTCTGTGTTTATTCTCACCAAATTGAAAAGTACCCAATGGGAGGAATGTAGTATTTATTTTGAAACAAGCAGTATTACTGTTTAATTCTGAATTATTGCATTGCTTGGAGGGCCACTCAGAATGGGAACCAAATTGGCATTTTTATTATACACTGCTATTTGCCTATGCTTTATATCCATGATGCCTATATATATATATATATATATATATATATATATATTTGTATTATATGTATATGTGACTTTTGTATGGAACAATGTGTGTCATGCTTTCTAATTTCAGCGGGAGAAATGGCCCAAGACATGGCAAGCGATGCAGCAACAGAAGCCGTGAAAAAACAATACTTGGACAACTCAGCAAAGACCGACTAAATAATAACACCTAGCAAATTCTTCTCCACCCTCATCTTCACCCCTGTCAACCTCCACCCCGATCAAAGGAGGCCAAATCTTGGCTTAAAGATTACCTCAATTCTATCTGATTGTTTGAGATTCAGTGTGCAATATATCAGCATGATTGTAAAACGGTAGGACCTGTAGATTTGTTACTTGATTATAGAGAGATGTGTTCATACTGCGATTGTTTCATTGTCAATCCTTGAATCCAGTAATTTATAACAAAACATAGTTTTGCCCCCAGGGTATGTGTTATTGTTGGTCTTTTTAACCATTTTTTTTTTTTCTTTTGCTTAGCAAATATTTAGGTTTTTGCTCAATTTTAAGATGTATGTACTATAAATTTCCGCCTAGCATATCTGAATAAAAGTTTTTCAGTAAATATCATAAACATCTACTTACTTTCATTTAACATGTATATAGTTATATGAACTTCAGGTTTGTGAATGCAGTAAGACACGCTTACAGCAAGGCACTGAGGACGAACAATTTGATTTGTTAAAAATGTAATTCATTATGTATGAATTCATAGCATGTTTTAAAATTACAGGAAATGAAAATCACTATAAGCATGAATTCATTGTAAGTGTGTTCACTGTAACTGTGTTTTACTGTATGTGTACAAGGCGAGCACATTATTTCTAAATTTAACCCCATGCAATATCTCTAGTCCTCTGGATTTATATAATCTAATGTTTTGATGTTGTACATTTGTAAAATAAATACTCCTCATGTATGTACTTTGGATTTAAAAGTTTTCTCAGTATTGGTGTTTTCAATAGATTTAAGGCCGTAAATTGCATACTGTATATAGCTTACGTTAGATATTTTTTCTAGTGTACAGATTTTATCCAAATTGATTCTCAGTTGTTACTTTATATTGAATATTTATTAATCTTCTCTTTTTTGTGAGATTTAATGTCATAAATGATGAATTTTTATAGAACTTTTTATGCTTGACTTAAGTATACTATCAATATGCTGTAAACACTGTACATATGTAATTTATTATTTCCTACATTCCTAAACCTGTCTGTTCCTACCTTTAATTAAACACTTAAATTTATGAATTTTACTTGCAAGGTAATTTCACCTGCCTGGTTACTTGTGCAGTGACAATGTATTCAGCATGTTACAGTTGATTACAATTGATGTGAGGTAGTCATTTATTTGGTCTACTGTGAAGAAGAGCAGTTTCAATCTCCTTGTGTTCAGGACTAATATTTCTGAATTTCTGTAGACCTGTATCCAAGTCTTCTAGCATTTATTAGTCAATAAAATTCTCTAAAACTACCATATTGTTTGTTTTCTGGAGTACCGGGAATATTTTGAAGAGATCCACCTTTAATACTGTATGTATTGGGTTTTGTCTTGTATTTTGCTTGGCGATGAATGCAAACATCTTTACTTGGAATGTTGCTAGTGAACTACAAATCTGACGGATCTCAATTTAACTGAGGTCATGTAAGTGACCCAGGTTCAATCTCCAGTTGATCCAAAGATTTTCTTCCCTTTCTTTGCAACAATAAACAGTGTCCATATATATATTGTACTGGTAGCTCAAGTAGTTAGAACATTCACTTAGGAACTGGGATGTCATGAGTTAGAGCCCCACTCATGACATGGCCACGTCAAACCTAAGACATAAATATAGGTAGTGGTTGCTCCTTCGCCAAAAGCTTGGCATTTAGAAGTGAGAATCGCATGTCTTTTGGATATGACCTTAAAAACGGAGGTCCAGTGTTGGCACAATAAAGAACCCTCATTGCTATGGTCCTGAGCACTAAGTATAGGTCTAAATTTGTGGTACTTCACCTATAATTGTTGACAGTTAAACTTCATGATGAGATGGAAAACAAATTAACAATCGGTCATTTATTATAACAGGAAGGGAGAAAATGCAGCAGACCAGACTTGGATACAAATCCGGGGCCCCTGAATCTTTAGTCTGGTACTCCACAAAATGAGCTGACTGGCAATCAAACAGGATGACTGCTACATTCCTCCCTCCTTTAATTGTCTTGTTTTACCCCTGGTAGGACTTTCACGTGCAAGTCCAGGAATCCTGGTCATGGCACCAAATATAAAGGAAGGGACCAGGATCTGAACCCAGCCCCCCCCCAAATCTCTAGTAAAGTGTTCTACCAACTGAATTATCTGGCCACCAGTGATCGAACCTGGCTGACCACTACAATGTATATATACACAACCTTCTATAAGTATACTGGTAAAAGCTGGCTTTACAATTTTTTTTATTTTTTTTGCCACAACCAGGAACTATCATAATATGTCAACTCTAAAACAGACATGGTAATACACCCCAAGTTTTATTGTAAAAAAATAAGATGGCAGGAAAAATTATTCATAATTGAAAAATGGACAGATGACCTTAGAACTGTTGAACCTTTTACAGGCATAGAAAAATGGATAAATTTTGGAACCACAAACATTGTTCTGTAAAGGTCAAGACTAGAATTGAGTACATGCATGGTGTATGTTTGTTATTCCCATTTCCTAATTTTTTTTACAAATACTTTAGACACAAGTGGCCAGTAAGTAAAACTACATCTAATCAATTTAATGGCACAATTTTCATGAAATTTGAACCAGAAATGAATTTTGGGGAAAAAATAGTTTGCATTTATATGAATATATTGGGAAAGATTCAAGGCCTTTAATGCTGATTTAACGGTGGCATATTGAATGTTGCCATTGTTTTCATTGAGCTAGTAAAGTGAATAATTTCCATACAACCAGATTCTTAATCCAGAAAATAGTTACTCCAGTTAATATACTTTGATAACATTCTGTATGAGTGTTAAAGTCTCACATATCATGTAGAACAATGTGCAAACAAACAAAACTTTTATAACACTGTTTTCATATTGTGCTTTGACATCACTATCAAAGACTTGTTTAATGACTCAATTTAAATTATGTACAATACCTTGGCCAATTTAAATGCAGGGCTGCATTTTTGCATTCAAAGTTGCATTAGTGTGGTGATGGTATATTAATCAATGTCCTGCTTGAGAATCTTTCAATATGGAGATAACACAATTGCTGTTAAAAGGTTGCAAAATTTAGGTCTATGCTCAGTGCTTACTGTCATTGAGCAGTGATAGATTTTTATTGTGCTGCACCTGTTGTGACACGGGACCTCAGTTTTTACAGTATCATCCAAAGGACCATCCTATTAGAAAATGATTTTAACTAAGAAATAAGATATCATTTTTTGAGTGTTACTGAGAATGACATGAAGTTGGTCATGTCAAATCCTAAAATGCACGCTCATTGCGGTGATGGCTATTGCTCAGAAATCATCATAAAGTGAATCTAACATTGGCAAATGTAAATATTTAACATGAATTTCACATTTTTGAAAATACATAAAAGTATGAACTGTGACACATCATACTGGCATACATCACGAGGTGCATTAGTAATTCATGAAAAGTATGTCAACATGAAGCATTGCAGTTCATACCCTCTGAAATTCATTTTTTTTTTTTTTTTTTTATATTTACATTCAACTTTCATTTCTCTTGGAATTCCCAGTCATTAGAATAGACACACTATATTTTTATTAAGATTCAAATATACATTGTTTACCATTGCATTCATGAGGAAATGACTGTCATAACAATTTGTCCGCCGGATAGCTGAAAAATTGCTCAGGCGGCTATAAACAAACAAACAAACATAACAATTTGTAAAAATATCAAAGACAAAAACAATTTGGAAACGTAAATATTTTCTGTATACAGGCATGTGAGCAAGTCAATCAGCAGAAAGGTTTCCAAATGGGTCAACCCTTGAGTAAACCAACTAGTAAAGTGGGTCAACCCTCGAGTACACCGACCAGAAAAGTGAAAACTTAAAATCCACAGATGGTAAATTGAGGAAACTCATTAATGACATGGTCAAAGTTTGTTGACACTTGTCTTGGAGGTCTTTGAAAAGACTGCATTTTATACATGAAAGATAAAATTCATAAAAACGACTAACATCTGAAGTTCACGGTACCTGTAATCAATATAATCGTAATGTTCGTAATAAACTGAGGTCATCGTCTTAGCTGTTTATGCTGGTAACTATACCATAAGCATACACCCAACAATCTGTTTCCCTTTTCATCAAGGATGTCAATATAATGCCACATATTACTTTGACTCAAAGGTCTTTAACTGAGTAAGTTCAAGTATTCAGGTACAACGATACTAAAATGAGTTACATGTACTATTATAATATGTAGATGTTCTACAGTTACAAATTTCCCATCATTCAAAGTTAAAGTATTGTAATTCTTGAAATTAATTATCTGGTAGATTGTAGAAGAACTATTACAATAATATTAATCTTATTAAATTAAAAAGCTGATGAATAGTTGTTGCTAATCCCCATTGTCCCATGTCGAACTT
This sequence comes from Ostrea denselamellosa, assembly GCA_024699665.1. Taxonomy (NCBI): domain Eukaryota; kingdom Metazoa; phylum Mollusca; class Bivalvia; order Ostreida; family Ostreidae; genus Ostrea; species Ostrea denselamellosa. Next base: position 16,366,462 of record JAMZEH010000010.1, read on the forward strand.
TCTGTAGCCATATAATTGTCATGGGTAGATTGATTGAATACATTTATCAGTCTTAATTCAATACCATGAATTTAGAATACTTAGTGCAGATGTCACATTTAATCACATGCTGTAATGAAGGTATATGTTACCATGTATGCATAGCTATTTTTCCCCTAAACTAAACTAAATAGAACAGATCAATACTGATCGAGCTAATCCTGGTCTATCATTGCAAGTATCTTGTATCAACAGATTAGCCATCTCCACTTAAATAAGCAGTAAACATCAACACCCCTTGGCAAAAATTTCCTTCCTTGTTTCGTTTCCTCTGGAGTACACCAACATCCTGTCTGTCTTCACCTGGAAGTAACACTTCCTTATAACACAAACTCCTCAGGGTTGGACAGAACACAGACCGGAGTGAATTACACCACGATATCCGATTACGTTGATGCTGATTCTTCATTTTATTACTATACAGGCTAGCCATTTCCTTGTTATGACTAGACCCACTTAACTACACCCATCCATTTTGTTATTATGATTTAATTTCAAGATTTGGATGCATGCTGTAGACTCGAGTGGTCTTCTAATGCTTGGCTTCTTTCAACATCTACTGAATTTTTCTTGCTTAGTAAACACATAAGAGACCCATGGCTACTTCACTCACCTTAACCTTACAAAAACATTTGAAATTCCAATGTTAGCCTTAATTAACCTGACCATGCCAAGCATTGTGTGTACAAACTTGAATCTACACCACATATTAATTATCCTAAACACTCTCAATGTGTGAAAATTAAAACTCCTCTTGGAACCCTGCCAAGACATGGGAGCCATGGTACACATATATACATACAAACTTTTATGTACACTATGAAGGTGCTTGCATATTGATTTGACATATTCTGCATCCATGTGATTCTAGAATTTATGTAAAACTTAAACCTCAAATGAAGCACAGGGGATATATGGCTTACAAAAAAATTCTTCACTATATTCAGAAGTTTAACTATGCAAGTTTTGGCTTTTCTATAGTCCAGCAGTTTTTGATAGATTTATCTAATCTAACCCAAGATTTTGACTGCCTCTCCTTGGACCTTCATTTGAACAAACTTGCATTCCTGTAGATGCTTTATACCAAGATTGGTTGAAATTGACCCTGTGGTTTTTGAGGAATAGTTTACAGCCAACAGATAAACCTTCAGTTCAGTTAGAAAAGCTTACTTTAGCTTTCAGATACGGTGAACAAAAGATGAGGGACTCGAAGAGAACTCTGTGCAGGACAACACAGATCCAGTCAGACAGTGATGAGTAATACTGTAAATCAACTTTTATTTGTGACTTTATTTCATGATTTACCAGTGATTAACTGCTTTGCAGTTGCTGAAATAATCTTTAACAAATACGAGAGGTATTAAAGGACTGGTTCGCAGCAAGAAATTTTCATGAAAATATCTTTCAAATGAATAAATGTTGGTTTATAGTAAATATATTTTGCATTTGATACACCTTTTTTGCATCTCAAAAAAAAAAAAAAAAAAAAATCACTTGTTCTAAATATTCTCTGAATAGAGCAATACTTTCTGGATTGCTAAACCTCATCACATATGTTTTGTAATAAAAAAAAAACCACACAACATAACTCCTTTATTTTACAAGGGTTTTGTCCCTTTAATAAATAACCTTTCAAGCATTACCATGGATATACTCAACAAGACGGACACTGAAATCACAGAGTAATCTGTGTTGCATACAATACATAATGTACAAGTGCAGTGAAAATAGTTTATAACTGGGTCTCTTAGGAGACTGATATCTACAAGTACTTATAATTCTAAAGTATCACAAAATAAAAGTTTTAGTAGAAATGAAAGAGTACATTGTACAAACATATCAACAAAATGCTAAAAGTTGTCATCAGAAAATAGCTGTAAATAAACATATCTTTCTGACTATATACAACCTCAATTAACTGTATAATGTTTCTTTTCCCACAGTTTCGATTAGTTTACTTACAGGGACATATACAAGATTTTTCTGAAAAGTTGCATACTAAAGGGGTTTGGGGTCACATAGGTTCTCAACCAAGTTAAAAGCCGTGCTGGATGAGAAGAGAGGGTTGTTGGAAAAGAGGGTGTGACTAAAGCTGAAGAAATTAAAAACTGAATATGGCAAAATTACAATTATCTGTGGACACTGAAATTCAATAAGGCCTCCCCAAACAAGTTTAGACTTCTGCTCAGAAGTCTAAAGGAATCCCTGTCAAACAAAGTCATTTCATATGGAAATTTCAGTGATACTGTAGAACATGCTTAAAATGAACACACTTATAATGAATTCAAACTTATTGCTAAGTGATATTTATTCCTCTGTGATAAGAAAATAATGAAAATTTTACTGGATAAAATGAAGTTTGGTTATAATGAACTGTTTTCTGCCTGCCCTGAAAGTTCGATATAACCATGTTTTACTGGATCAACGCCTAAATCATCTCTTATGTCACTCCACCTAAAAACAGTAACTACATGTGGGGACAGTTTCTATGACCTATAAATAACCTTTAAGAACCTATGAATGACTTTCAATTAGTTTGTATAGAAGGATTAACTTAGAAGTGAAAACATATTCAGATGGCGATACTACAATATTTTATCTAAATTGATCTGTGTTGGTTTTCTACACCATTAAAGACAATATGATAACAAAGATATATTTTTAGGAGAATGTTGATTGTAACTTGTTAACAGAAGACAGTACATGTGAACAATACCACACAAAACTTCATATAAACAACATACCAGCTCATTCTCATTCATTGTCTAACAATCAAAATAGTTTGCAATGCTTTCATACCTCACTTTCAAACAAACCATAACTGGTTTTTATATTACTCCAAATACCAAAACAATAATATATTTAAGAACTCAGAAAATCTCTCTCTCTCTCTCTCTCTCTCTCTCTCTCTCTCTCTCTCTCTCTCAAATTTATACCTCCTCTGTATAACAAATGTACATAAAAAAATATCCAAACTTCTGGAATATTATGATCCCAAATAAATGTACAGAATCTTGCAAATTGCAACACCGATGGAAAATATAATTAAATGCAAGAACATCTATACACTGTGGTTGGCACAAAATAATTAATATAAGTAAATATCTATGTTTAACTGGGGGAGATTTTCTCTTTATGGAAGGGAGACAAGTCATGGATTAACACATTTTTTACTGCAGCATGTGAAGCTGGCTACTGAACAGTTATCCACACACTGTACATGAAAGACGTGGGCTCTAATTGACTGATTATATACCACATGTTAGTCTAGATGGATGGCTTCTGCATGGCACTTTAAAGCATCTTCTTGTACACTGTCTCACAAAATAAGGACGAAGTGTCTTGAACTCAAAAATCACAAACTTGTGAACAGACGGTTCACTTGAAGGCAACCTTTGGTGCTGACCTCCTGTGACCTTGCAGCCTTGGTAAGGCTTTCACAAAACCTACCTTCTTCAATACAAACTTCTCACAGAAAAGTGGACCACTAAATGGCTGCTTTTGTCTGCTGCCTTCTTTTTTTTTTTCTTTTTTTTTTATACACAAGTTGGACCACACTATTCACAAGGAAAAGATCTTCTCCCACAACTTTCTCTTCAGAAATCTTTCTCTTTAAAACTTTAGTTTGCATTGCCCCGAGTCCTGAGAATTTCCACACACAAGAATTTTCCTGCACAAAGTTCGGCCTGCCCCTCTGCTCCTTCATCTCACGGTCATCACTAGCTCTTCTCCAAATCCTCCAGACACTTCTTCATGTATCCCTGTATGTCTGACATCTCTGTCACCGCACTATATACCATTTCATGGAAAATTAACGGCCACTGTTTCAGGAATTCGTTTTTCTTCCTGTCAGTGAAGACAGTCTCTTTTGTGATTTCACTGATGTAGTTTTTGGCAAATTGTCTTTTATTCGAAGAATCCTGCATAACAAAAATAGAACATAGAACAACTGAACTTCCAAGTCCCAATGACAGGACATACTAAAATTAGAGGACTTTTTACTGTAATTTTATTTAAGAAACGATCCCAAAATTATTGCATTTGAAGTTAATCCAGTTAATTATAATGACAAGGTCTATCATTTTACTTCTACCAATGCCAATGAAACATAAATTCACAAGCTGAATGTTTCTGTGCATTTCTAGGGAAAAAATGCAGTTCTGCAGGCATCACTCTTAAACGTCTGAGAGGACTGTAGATCTTAGTTTCTTTAAATAGTATATTAGGAATCATCACTAAACACATTACATAAATATCAGAATTAAAGTAATTTGTTTATCTATCAATATATTATGCTGACAATTATATCTTATCTTTATGCCTCTTTTAGACCAAACTCTGTTCGAAATAATAAAACTATTATGCAATGCCCTAAAAAAAATAAATTGATCAAAGACATTTTATCAAGAATCTTTATCTGTAATGCCTACTTGAAGTATTTCTTTAATAACTGTACAATCAGTCAACAATTCAGAGACTTTTCTAAACTATATGCAAACATCACAACTGAATAGAAGTTACTTTTCCAGTGCATTGCTTAGTATTGTTTATTTCTATTTATCACCAACAGAAATAAGTAGCTCTTCATTCGTGTTCTACATATATGTGCATATCTGCCCAGTGGCAGCATTTAAACAAAAACTTCATTGCTAGAAAATTACATAGACAGCCAAACAAGCACTGAATTTTGGTCCCAGTCTGTACTTGTATATAGAGGATAAAGTCAAACAAGCACTGACTTTCGGCCCCAGTCTGTACTTGTATATAGAAGAGAGTCATTTGGAGTACTTTGGCTCCTCATGTTTGAACCCCACCACCACCACCACCACCACCACTTTTATTTACTTACTTGATTTTTGGAAGCTACAGACTCCTGTGTTTGGTAAGTAAGCCCTGAGCGGCCCACAAATTCACCCTGAGATTTATCAAGTTTTCCCTCCAGAATTTTCTTGGTTTTGTCCTCGCCCATGGTCAGAAGCTGTTTTCTCCTACAACACAGTTATAAACCACTGGTGAACAATACACATTCAACTTAAAGACACTTGTCAAAAACAAACTTTTTCCAAAAATAATGAAAATGATAACAACATTTACTTTTGAACATCATTGAAAATCTACATGTCCCTAATATTTTATCTTAAGAATTGTATATTTTTTCTTATTACAACCAAACTATGGCAAAAAAAATGTATCAACCCATGAATCCACGTTTTTGTTTGTATTAAATGCCCTTAAACCTAACCTTGTCTCTGTGCATACATAACTTTCTGGCAAAACAATTTTGATAATATTTAATTTATGTAAGTTAAATGTAGAAGAAAGTCTAGAAAGAAAATCCTATTGAAAATATAATCGTTGCCTGGGTCTGTCTCTGTTCTATTAAATAATTCCAACAATTAAAATCTAAATTGATAATTATTAAATATTCACAATTAAAGTGAAGTTTACAATGGGAGGATATTAAATTTTCTGGGGGAAATTATATTTGAGAGGACTTGAGGTAGGTGTTGAGATTAATAAAATTGAATATCATTAACAATTTACTATGTATTGTAGGTAATGTTATCTTTTTTGCAATTAAAAAGTTGCTAAAGTTGGCTTTTGCTAAATATTTATGCAAATTTTTATGGAAAAATCACAAAATTTGTGTCTTCCTAAAATTACTTATACAGTATCTGATTTTACATACAATTTATAACAAAATGACAAAACTGATAAATCAGAAATGAGGGCCCCACGATAAATCTGAAAATCAATAGGGGTTTTTCTTTGCCTAATCCAAGTATTATGTAGAAAATCTATGAAATCTTACAAAGGAAACTGAAGTTATGCTAATGGACCAATAGATGGACAGACAGACAGACAAAGTGATTACGATAGGAACCCAAGTATTATCTTTGAATAATATGAAAATTTTCTCATGTAATTTCAATCTTCTCAAGTAATCTCAAGTTATTGTATGCTATAGAAAGTTCTATTATCTAACTGATATTAGAAAATTCCAACTCCCATAACTCTGTAAAGACAAAGCCAATAAACCTGCAAATCAATAGGGATCTTCCTTTGCTTTATCGCAGTATTATCTATAAAATTTGTGAAAGTCACCCCAAGGAAACTTAAGCTATCAAATGCAATAGGAGAGTTCTGTAAATTAAAGGACAATCACCCAACTTGAGATACAATATTCCTGAACAAAGTTAGATAATTCTCTCTTCAACAAGGAAAACTCAGCTTCTATCATATTGGTCCATCTTTTCTTTGAACAATTCTCTGTCACTCAGTTTGTAACTTGGATGTATTTCTGAGGTAATTCCTTCCATGTCAGAAGAACAAGACATCCATAATAGATATAAGTTTAATAATATTGTAACAGGAAGGGAGAAAATGCAACAGACCAGACTGGGATTCAAATATGGCCCTCTGAATTTCTAGTTAGATGTTCTACCAACTGAGTTATCTGGCCACTGGCAATCAAACCCATTTGACCGCTACATTCCTTCCTCCTTAAATTGTCTTTGCTCTTGAAGACACACAACCCAAATTTTTTTTGCCCCTGGCAGGACTTTCACTTGCAAGTCCAGGGATTGTCAATAGCACCAAATGTAATTTCCCCCATACTATTACAATATATTGAAGGTCTCAGAGTTCAGATCTGTTTGCCTGGAAATTCATACCAATGCTCTATTACTACAGAAACTCTTCATAGAATCGACATTACAATTTACACATGACCATGCATTAATAAATGATTTGAAATCTCAGAGGATGGTGGAAACTTTCACATCTAAAGAGCCCTCCATTAGTGGACCTGGTAGTTAGGCTTCAAAAAGCTACTGAAAAAGAATTACTGTAAGCCTCAGAGATCTAGTTTAAATCAATAACTTTATCGTGGAACATTGTCCTATTTTCTTTGAGAGTTTTGTTTGATCTCTCTGTTGAAATGAATTATTTAGTTTAACAAGTAGCTGGTAAAATTTAAACTTTACTCTTCAATTCATGTTTAAAAGTGTCAGAAATATTTATTTATAAAACACAAGCTTTAATCATGTGATATTACATTAACCAATTAGAGAGGAAAATGACAAGCCCATAATCCTGTGCTAACATATGATACATGTATTCATCACAAAGATAAGTAGAACATTTAAACACTTAAAGATTTGGAAAATTGTCAGATAAGGTGAGACAATAAAAGTAATCAAAAATTTTGTAACCTGCTCTGTGACAAAACTGAAAACAAATTACACAAGAATAAATCTATCACTCTATTAACTAGATTCTCTACATCCAAAACATCCCAAAATAAAGATACACATATGATTTTACTGCTATGAAAAATCCTCTCAAAAACTTGAACTTAAGAAAAAGGGTATTTCATCTGACCAACCTAATAAAATACACTGAATTTTTTTTTTTATTTGAGAGAATCCAAGTGACAGGTCCCAGCTTAACTTACACATGGGGTCTTTCAGACTGGTCACTTTGTACAACCTCAGGCTGAGTGTGAACCTCTATCAATTTGAGCGACACCTTCATCCCAGGGAGCGGCACGAAATCCTGTAATTGGGTCGGTTCAGGAGAATGTCCCCAAACATTTCTGCTGAGCTTTGGCCGCCCAAAACTATATCCACTACAGATTGTGCTCTTCATGGTGGGAGAAGAATTTCCCCATGTTGGAGTTACAGACCAACTTCTGCGGAGCCTTGGTTTGGCTTTAATTTCCATCTTAGTGCTGCTGATGGCAGTGACATTTGACAATGAGGATCCCATGGCCTTGTGGTTTACTAATTCTTCTCGTGGGGATGTTCGTTTGGGGAGAAATCCCACATTCATTTTAATGTACATTAATTCATCTGAAGGACGCATGCTATGCCTGTCACTAGACATTCATAATACCCAATAATTATTATCGCAATAAAACCTTTAGAATTATTATTCATTATGAAATCTTCAAAAAACAATCTGTTAAATGGTTTCCATAAGCATCTCCATTCTGTCGCTTTGTCACTGAAATGCTATAATAACTCCAATTGTTATCCAGAAAAGACAAAGACCGCAAATTCTCACTTGTGAATAAAAAAAAAAATTCCAAGTTTTTTTTAACTTGTAACAGTCTGTAACAAACACACATACACACAATAAGAAATTGTTCATCAAAATATTTGGTGAGGCAGAAATTCCAGAAACCATATCAAGTCATGGCTTTAAGAACAAAGTGTACTTTTGACAAAGAGATCTCAGCAAATCTATCCATTTTCCATTGTTTGTGTTTTGAATTGTTTAATTCTTTCAAAACTCCCAACAAACAAACACTGATACACCTCTGTGAAGGCTCTCAGTAGCACAAGACCACAGAATTCTGTGTCCAAGGTAAAGATTAAACCTCAACACAAAACACAAGTGTCATATCAGTTATCACTGTAACTTATGTGACGCGGGTCACCAAAATTATATCTGCATTTGATCTACCATTACCATTCCACTGGTTATGCCTTGATGGGTAGTAATCGACAGAGTTATCTACAGTCCGCGGGATTACCATTCATTGGGTCTCAGGATGACTTCACACTCAGCCTTGGGACTCAAAAGCTTCAACACAATGACTATGCTAACCATGTTATTAAACTGTTGCTGATAGCTTTTGCATAAGTATCTATGAATTTTTTTAAAGGGTATTTAAAAATTTCAATTCCTTGGCACTTAAATTAGTTTTACGTGTATAAACTTATTACACTCAAGATAAACATAAAGTTGACAAGCTCTGTGTTAATGGGGAACGGCCATTGTTGTGTTTGATTGTACAAGAAAAATCATCACTCACGACAGAACGTTCCTTAATAATTAATGATATCAAAGGAATTAAAATGCAGGCCAAAAACACATAATCCGATTCAATATAAAGTATCATTATGTATAAATGCAGAGGGCATACAAATGTATTTCATTTCAAAGATACTGAAAGATAAACATGGTCTTTTTCTTTTCAAATATCAATTCAAAGGAAAAAACATTTTTCGGACAGGCTATTTAACAAAATCCTATCAATATGTAGTCGTAATTAAATGTTTAATCCTGACCTTAAAAGCCCTGATAAGCAGGTGTGGAAGTGACAAACAATTTTATTTGTCAGTGTGTAGATTTTGTTCTTATCTCAGATCAATATTCACTGATCTTAGTGGTCCTTGATTAATGCCCTGTGCTAACCACCCAGTCAGTAGATATCTCTGTGTGCAGGGCAATATAAACATTTATTTCTCCTGCCAGACTTTGATTCATGAGACTTTATTACATTACTCTTTCCACTCTTCTTGCTATTTTGGAGGCTTGCAAAATTCCAAAATTCACACCAGACATAGATCCCCCCCCCCCCTGCATGTTAAATACTTCGACTTTATCTGGAATAAAGAGTGTATGACTCAGTGGTCTAATGGGTAAAGCTGGCAATTCAAAGTTGATTGTTCAAATTCCAGTATGATCACTTGATGCTGAGTGCTTGGACAGACACATTGTTTGTATTCTCGCAATCCAAAAAGTTGTAAAGGGAATGGAGAAAATAAAACAACCTGAAGGTGAGTGCAACACATAATGGGGCACTGACAACAGTCACATTCAACCAAGACACTGGACCTATCATAAACAGGTACTGACAACAGTCACATTCAACCAAGACACTGAACCTGTCATAAACAGGTACTGACAACAGTCACATTCAACCAAGACACTGAACCTGTCATAAACAGGTACTGACAACAGTCACATTCAACCAAGACACTGAACCTGTCATAAACAGGTACTGACAACAGTCACATTCAAACAAGACACTGAACCTGTCATAAACAGGCACTGACAACAGTCACATTCAACCAAGACACTGAACCTGTCATAAACAGGTACTAATTACAGTCATGTTCAAACATAGACACTGAACCTGTCATAAACAGGTACTGACAACAGTCACATTCAAACAAGACACTGAACCTGTCATAAACAGGTACTGACAACAGTCACATTCAACCAAGACACTGAACCTGTCATAAGCAGGTACTAATTACAGTCATGTTCAAACATAGACACTGAACCTATCATACTCAGGAATTCTTTACAGCCATATTCAAACAGAAACACTGAACCCATCATACCCAAATACTCGGATTACAATACCCGTGTTCAAACAGACACTAAACCTGTCATAACCAGGTACTGATTACAGCATGTTCAAAGAGAAACACTGAACCCATTATAACTCAATGTACCTGGGCACTGTTTACAGCTATGTTCAAACACAGAAGTTGAACCTATTGTTCCCAGGCATTGTTTACAGCCATGTTCAAACAGACACTAAGTCCCCTCCAGATATTTCAATACCCTTAGGTCCTTAGTGCCCCTTGCTTGTCGTAAGAGGCAACTAAATGGGGTGCTCCTTCAGATGAGACTGCAAAAACCGAGGTCTCGTATCACAGCAGGTGTGGTAAATAAAGATCCCTCCCTGCTCAAAGGCCGTAAGTGCCAAGCATAGGCCTAACTTTAGCAGCCCTTTATTGGCAATGATGAAGTCTCCATATAAGTGAAAGATTCTCAAGAGGGGCATTAAACATTATACAATCATTATTGTTTGTGGGGGCTCAATGTTAGTGGATTTCATGGATACCTTTTACCAGCGAATTTATGTCCCCATGAACCAGTTATTCTTTGCAATAACTTCTATAGTATAATGTTGTATATTTTCAAAACAACGTTAATCCTTGAAATTCCGTCCCCACAAACTAGTAAATATTTGACTACCCACGAACAATGGCCCCCATGAACTTTAATGATTCCACAGTACTTCAAGGTGTATATGACCATATAACCATACATTTATAAAATTGGCTATTGGGATCAATAGCTTAAGATCATAAACAATCTGACACTGTCAGTAGCTGAGTAGAATTAACCTATGCAGAATTAAAGCAACTTCTTTTACACTTATCATTACAAGAGACCATGTTTAATCTCATGAGGTTCACAGTACTTGCCACTTAATCTACACCTTTACACTGATACTCTGAGGGAAAAAATATCATGGTGTTTTTTTTCTCCACTCTCTACATTCCAGACATTTATTCTCTCAAATAGTTCATCAATATTCTGAGTTTCCAAAATACAGGTGTACAATTCTCTCCAACTGAATCTCCTATATAGTGTAATCTAGTAGTCACATCCATTATTTTTATCATATACATATACCTTCAGATTTCACATAATGACTAGTCATCATTAGAAAGATATAACAACTGATCAAGGCCCCATATAAAAATGTTATGAAGAATTCATCCTTGCTTGCCTGTTACTGTTTTTGTGTTTCTATGAGATGAGTGATCTCCATCAACTCGTTGAAGATGATAATACATATGAAGAAGGTGGCGATTCATCAATAGAAAACAAATGATTTGAGGGTTAAAACTATTTACAATGTGAAACATAAGTAAGTATTGATGAGATGAATCTGACACAGCTGCTTTAAATGGTTCAGCTGAGTCACACACTGAGATAATAGTAAAGGGGAACAATGAATGCAAAGTTTCACATAAAAAACATAGACAATTTGTACAAGAAAACATTATGAATTGTTGTACATGTGACTACAGTACTTGTATCCTGGCTGTGATAGAGATATCTATAGTACTTGTACTCTGGCTGTGATAGAGATATCTATAGTACTTGTATCCTGGCTGTGATAGAGATATCTATAGTACTTGTATCCTGGCTGTGATAGAGATATCTATAGTACATGTATCCTGGCTGTGATAGAGATATCTATAGTACTTGTACCCTGGCTGTGATAGAGATATCTATAGTACTTGCATCCTGGCTGTGATAGAGATATCTATAGTACTTGTATCCTGGCTGTGATAGAGATATCTATAGTACTTGTATCCTGGCTGTGATAGAGATATCTATAGTACTTGTATCCTGGCTGTGATAGAGATATCTATAGTCATGTACCCTGGCTGTGATAGAGATATCTATAGTACTTGCATCCTGGCTGTGATAGAGATATCTATAGTCATGTACCCTGGCTGTGATAGAGATATCTATAGTACTTGTATCCTGGCTGTGATAGAGATATCTATAGTCATGTACCCTGGCTGTTATAGAGATATCTATAGTACTTGTATCCTGGCTGTGATAGAGATATCTATAGTCATGTACCCTGGCTGTGATAGAGATATCTATAGTATATGTATCCTGGCTGTGATAGAGATATCTATAGTCATGTACCCTGGCTGTGATAGAGATATCTATAGTACTTGTATCCTGGCTGTGATAGAGATATCTATAGTCATGTACCCTGGCTGTGATAGAGATATCTATAGTATATGTATCCTGGCTGTGATAGAGATATCTATAGTCATGTACCCTGGCTGTGATAGAGATATCTATAGTACTTGTATCCTGGCTGTGATAGAGATATCTATAGTACTTGTACCCTGGCTGTGATAGAGATATCTATAGTATATGTATCCTGGCTGTGATAGAGATATCTATAGTCATGTACCCTGGCTGTGATAGAGATATCTATAGTACTTGTACTCTGGCTGTGATAGAGATATCTATAGTACTTGTACCCTGGCTGTGATAGAGATATCTATAGTACTTGTACCCTGGCTGTGATAGAGATATCTATAGTACTTGTACCCTGACTGTGATGGAGATATCTATAGTACTATTTTACTGACTGCGATGTGAACAGCTACATGTATTTTATCTAACCCAAGACAAATAACATTCTCATTAAGCTTCCAATCCGTGGTCCAGTGAGGAAACATTCATCATTAATGTACTAATAATTCATACAGAGATATTGATTTCTTTGGAAGATAGTTCTTCTATACTGAATATACCTCACATACTACATATAATTCTAAAGACTGTCCTATTGAGTGATATTAATATTCCATACAAATCATGATATAATTACATAAAATATGATATGATGTTCATTACCTGTTTTATGCATCACCAAATATTTTTACATGTATATTTTTAACTGGTTTCTCCACAAGTTTTGCTGTGTGCTATGTTCAGACACCCCTCCAAGCAGAATTGTGCCGTTTATTCATTCTGAACTTTTACCCAATCACAAGTCAATTTACATGTGACCATCTGATTTCCTGGATAGCATAGAGACCCCCATCCCTCCCAAGGATACAATTGGAGGTATCTCCATGGGGATCCTTCTATTACCTAATTATTAAATTAATTACTGCTTGAAGTTGTCAAATATTAACCATTGTTATTAACCAATCAGATTTCATGTTAAAGGTATTTGAGCTACTATATGACCACTTTCACATCACTTTTCTAATTTTCTATTTTCTCTGGACAGCAATAGCCACACAGCTTTTACTTTTTTGAAAGGGGGGGGGGGGGAGAGCTTTGATTGTGTGTGAGAGAGTGTGAATGAATGGGTGTGTATGTATTAGTATAAGAGTTTGTCCATTATTTACAGTTCTGATTAGATTAAACATAGCCTGCAAGTGCACACTGCCTAAATTGGTTATACTTCAACCACTGAAAATGAGTGTAAGGAGATATAGGAAGCTTTCTACCAATGAAAGTAAGTGTAAGAAGAATGTAGGAATTTTTCTACCAATAAAAATAAGTGTAAGATGTAGGACATTTTCTACCAATGAAAATAAGTGTAAAAAGTTGTAGGAAAGTTTTCTACCAATGAAAATAAGTGTAAGGAGATGTAGGAAGTTAATAACTGTATATACCTGGTCTCTCCAATAAGAGACAAAAGTCGTGACTGTGGAAGCTGAGATGTGGTGATATGAGACACCGGTCCAAATAACTTTTCTGCATTAACAATATCTGCCGCTGAGATCTGAAAGAAAAGAGGTTTTACCTTAGTATTCATAACAGTAATAACATATAATGTTACAGTAACACATTATAATGAACCTCCAGGGTCGGTGAAAAACAGTTTGTTATAACCAAACTTTGGTATATCCAATAAAAGTTTCATCATTTTCTTTTCATGGAGGAATAAATACCACTTTGCCTTCATCGTAAATCCATTGTAAGGGTCTTTTACTGCGCTACTTTTTGCAAAGCACACACCAAGAAACTGTATATGTTTAAAAATCTTTTTAAAGTCCAATCTCTAAACATGTATTAAAAATATGACCATAAAACTAAAATAAGCTGAAGTTTGATCTCAGTGAAGCTCATTCTCAGGTGCATCACCCTTACCTCGACATCATTGATCTTTTTCAGAGCGAAGTGCGCCAGTCTGAAGATGACGTACATGCGCCACAAGGTGAATTTGGTGATGGGGTTTCCGTCGAGATCGATGGTCAGATTATCTAACCTTCGGACAGTAGAAAGTGCATTAATCTGAACTAAGGACTGGATGTTTGTTGAGCTGAAGGTAATGCTCTGAAAGAGAAAGCAGAGGTATCAAAAATGCAGTTGCCCTTCGACATTTTATGTCCATTACCCATCTGAATTGAAAACTATAGCTGCACAAATACTTATATCTAGAACATGAGTCAGCAAGAAATTTATAATATGTGCCATGTCAAACTAGAACTGTTCTAACTGGACTAATAACACCCCCCCCCCCCAGGACACACCATATGCTGGGAAATAGTGAATTTGTGCTCATTGAATAATAGATGATTTCTAAGGTATACTCTGGACAATGGAAAAAAAGTATTGATAACTTCCTTGAATGTTAAAAAAAATCTCAATCAAAAAACCTGACCACAACTTCATTATTCATATAAAATATACTCAAGTACCCAAAGTTTTAATCAAATCTTTTCATCTATGTTAAAGATATACTCTGTATACAGCATGACCCAACAGACAGACAGACAGACAGACAATGTGATTCCAGTATCCCCCCTCCCCCCCCCCCCCTCTCAAACTTCATTTGCCAGGAGTACTAATAGAAATCATACTCTTATTTTACCTTAAGATTGGGCACACAGTAAGAACTATATTTGTCCCCCGGTTTTCTAAATTTTTTTAGAAATAGTACTTGTGCTTTTAAGAGTTCCCAAAACAAAAAAACAAAAAACAAAACAAAACAGATATTAAATGTTTCAATTTTTTATATCAGAAATCATGACATGAATTCAGAAAAAATGAAAATGTCTGTTGAATTTAAAATTTGTACATTTGAATACCAGCTTTAATATATTTTGTAAATGAAGATGCAGTCAACACTATAACAAATAATCACTTTGGTTGTTTGTTGGTTGTTTGTTGATTGTTTGTTGGTTGTTTGTTGATTGTTTGTTGGTTGTTTGTTGGTTGTTTGTTGATTGTTTGTTGGTTGTTTGTTGATTGTTTGTTGATTGTTTGTTGGTTGTTTGTTGATTGTTTGTTGATTGTTTGTTGATTGTTTGTTGGTTGTTTGTTGGTTGTTTGTTGATTGTTTGTTGATTGTTTGTTGGTTGTTTGTTGATTGTTTGTTGATTGTTTGTTGGTTGTTTGTTGGTTGTTTGTTGATTGTTTGTTGGTTGTTTGTTGGTTGTTTGTTGATTGTTTGTTGATTGTTTGTTGGTTGTTTGTTGATTGTTTGTTGGTTGTTTGTTGATTGTTTGTTGATTGTTTGTTGGTTGTTTGTTGGTTGTTTGTTGATTGTTTGTTGGTTGTTTGTTGATTGTTTGTTGATTGTTTGTTGATTGTTTGTTGGTTGTTTGTTGATTGTTTGTTGGTTGTTTGTTGGTTGTTTGTTGATTGTTTGTTGATTGTTTGTTGATTTGTTTGTTGATTGTTTGTTGATTTGTTTGTTGGTTGTTTGTTGGTTGATTGTTTATTAATTGTTGGTTGTTTTACATTCCACTGGGAATTTTTTACTTATGTTGAGATGTCGCCACTTGTAGGTGAAGTACCATAAATTTAGACCTATGCTTAGCACTTATGGATTTTAACATTGGGGGTTTCTTTAATTTGCCAATGCCCAACACGACATGGGACCTCTGTTTTTAAGGTCATATCCAAAAGACCCACGATTCTCACTTCTAAATGCTGAATGTTTGGTGAAGGAGCAATCACTACCTATGTTTAAGTCTTACGTTGATGTTGCCATGATGGCACAAGCAGAGTTCAAACTCATGACGTCCCAGTAACAAAGTGAATGCTCTACTACTAAGCTACTGCAATGTACATTAATCTACTCTAATGCTGTGATAGTTAATTTTAGAGTTACACATCCATTCCATACATAATAACATCACTAACTTTTGAAAACTTGGGGCTGACTTTGGTTCTTTAAGTCCATATTTTAATTTTGGCTCATATACAGGGCAATATAAATCAAAAGTATATCTAAGTGAAGGGAACTTGTAGCATGCACAAATGAAATTCGCAGAGAAATGTTTCTGTTCTTATAATAGCAGAATATAAAACACACACATACCCCAAATTGAAAGTACTCCAAATTACAACCCCCCTCCCCTTAATGTACTGCATGGTATGGAAGAGAAAGCATGAACAGGAACATAGACATTATGAACTGCACTTTGTGCATTGAGGAATAAGATGAAGAAAAGATTCAACATCGATGTGACCGATGTCATTGTTGTATATGATACAAATATAATGACTGTTATGCTGAAGTACCAGTAAGGAAGTGAACATCCCTTGTACATGAAAAAAAAAAAAAAAAAAAAAGAAGCTACAAAACATTCCTCTTTGATCCGCTGTAATTTGTAGGAAAATATTATCTCTGGGTCAGAACAATGTGAACATCATTGAATGATAATGAAATTTCATGGCTATCCAATAACCTATATAGGAGAAGAGTTCACAAGCTATTTTACACCCTCCACACCTCTTAAATCCACTATAACTTTAAAAATAACAATGAAGTATTGTACAAAGTTTCAGGTCTACCTGAAAAGCCATATAGAAGTGCTCAAAAGATATTTTACACCCTCCACCCCTCTTAGATCCACTATAACTTTAGGAAAATAATTGGATTCTCATTTCTTGACAAAATGCATATCTACAAATGACAATGAAGCATTGTACAAAGTTTCAAGTCTATCCGATAAGCCATACAGGAGAAGAAGCATTCTCAAGATTTTGTCACAGACAGACGGATAGGAAAAGTACAAAAACAATGTCTCCCCCTGGAAGTTCTAGTGATGCTAACTTCATGAATGCATCAAATAAAATTTCATGGCTACCACTGAATTAATTTTCAAATGCATATAATAAGTAAGTACACCCATCAACAGTGGGAATACATTTCTCACCTTAAATCCCAAGGAAACCGCCAATTCAAAGCTTTGCAGTCTAACAGATCATCAAGAAACTTTGTGTAATATCTACAGCAATCACAAAAACTCAAACGATTTGTACTATTTTCCACATGACTAGAATAACTATTTCATTTAATCAATCCATAACAAATACAACAACGGTAAAATACAGAATCTAATCACTGGTTACAATCTACAGATAGCCGCACAGATCATCAGATAAGAATAATGCTCTAAGATTACTACCAACAGAATCGTTCAAAATCCATAGAACACACCATCAATAACCGCAGGACCTGTTGCAATAGTAGAGGTCATTACAAAGAAGCGTTTATATATGAAAAGTCCACAATAAATTCGAAATTTGCCCTATAGTTGGTCCAAGTTGCTGTTTTGATTAAAGAATTAAAGTAAACCTTGGATTGGTAATTTGAAACCTGTGTATTGCAGTCAAAATCTTAATCCCAAACATGCCTGTTTGGAGTTTGCCTCAAGAATTAAAGGATTAAAAAACCTTTAATGCCTCTAAATATCTCTTGGAGATTTGAATTTATTTCAAAGAACACTCAAAACGACAAGTATCAGACAACAAAAAGTATCAACCTCTTCGTTACTCAGCTATAACATGCGTAAGTTTTGTTTAGAATGAAAGGTAATTAGATCTGGTTTGATTTTAATTACTTAGTAAGCTTTAAATAGATGTTACTGATAACATCTTAGTGTGTGTTTAATGGAGTAATCCACCCTTTACCATTCAATTACATAACACAGATTATATCACAGTTGTCCTTCAAATCTCACAGAAAATGTGAAACATATGATATCTGGGCCATCCTAAAATATATTTGCATTATTTCTTATCTTTTAATTTCCTTAACTGATCTATAAAAAAAAATTATGAATAAGAGATCATTTAGATGAAGACATTAAGAACTTTATCCTGTGGCGTGACACAACAAATTTCAAAATCAAAGTTTCAAACAGTAACATGACATCATCGTTGTACAATGTTTAGTTGATGGATGTATCAACATTTTACATCCATTCACAATCACTATCATTGCCCATTTCACACAATTCAAATGATACACATGTCTATGGTTATCTCTTGATAGTGACATATAAATTTTATGAACAGTTCTTGATCAAAGTGAAACATGTGAGAGATTCACACTTCACATTACTTTTGTCCTGTACTGCACAACTTCTTCCCATACCCCATGAAATCAATTATACGGGAACTAATTGTCCTTAGGCTGTTATTTTATAAAATATTTAAATCTGATCTGCCATATGATAATATATTGATTATTATTACACACTAAGACAACGGATCAGAGGGTCCCATTGCTTTAAGATTGTAACCATCAACTACAATGAACAGAAATCATAAAAATAAACCCAACAAAACCCAGGACAAAGCTCACAGTCATTGGGTGAAGCAATGTATAAAAGCTGATCTTTTTCTTTCAGTTATTGTGTCTATACCAGTATAACATTTTAATGATCAATTTGAGACAAAGCTTTTTAATTTATAACTACATAGAAACTTTGGTTTTTTCATCCTAAAATGAGGAGATTATAATTTCACTGACTTTTCAATCAAGGGAAGTATCCATATTAAACGGCTTGAAAAGGCTCCACCGTGTGTTTCCAAAATTTCCTGTGTACAAATCACATTATTAAACTCCTTCCCACATTAAAGACTATGAATTCTACCCCAATTCTGTTACCCTGCAACTGGATTTAGGCAGTGATGCTGAGTTCAACCTATCAAACACATTAGCATCACCGCTGACCCTGATGATGTAATCTGAGGACCACTGGAGCATTTTGCTCCTGCATTCCATCAATGTCACTGAATGTGGCATGTCAGGTGTCTTTAGACTGTAGGTGTATTTATACAAAATTAATGGAACTGATGGTGACAGACTTAATTGCAATAAAATCATGCAGGGACCTTCATCATAAAGTGTATCCAACTGTACCACTAATTGAGGAACAAAACAATATCCAATATGGGCCACACAGCTAGAGGATATATATAAACACAATAAGCGGATATATACACACAGAATATCCACATATATATATACACACACACAAACAATATCCACAGATATATACACACAATATCCACATATTTTGTTTGTTTGTTTGTTGTTTTCTGCCACACTCAACAATTTTTCAGTTATCTGGTGGCATCCAGTTTTTATTGGTGGAGGGGAGAACCCAGATACAATGTACCTGGGAAGAGACCACCGACCTTCCGAAAGTACAATATCCACATGTATACACACACACACACACAATATCCACAGATATATACACACACAGCATCCACATACATATATATACAATATCCACACACACAATATCTGCAGTTATATATACACACAATATCAAGTACTTCAAGGAACAAATCTGGCTATTTACTTTTTTTTTTATTTTAATTTGAGAAAGACCTACCTGTACCCCTGGGAACCTTGTTCTGATTTTATGTAAATGCTTGGCAATATCAACAAAGTCAATGAACTTGAACACGACATGAGTGACTGCCCCAGCAGCCTGTATCCCCCAGTTTCTGTCCAGTGCCTCTAGGGATTGTGGGCCATACATTGTCAAACTGTCCCCCTCCAAGTCTGCCAAATTATTCAGGTCATTTGCATACCGACCCTGATTCCTGTAAAACAAAGGTTAAAAAATTAAGTAAAAATATTCCCATAAAAAAAATTAATATGTATCCAGAGTAGACAATCAATATCATCAATGTCTACAAACAGATGACTTTGATGGCATTCATCTGATAAAATCTTCACTACATCACTAGAAAAAAAAATTTCACCTGGTTTTTAGGTATATACACATTAACAGGGATTTTTTCCCCATCCTCTCTACAGTTCTACAAAATCGTGCTATCTCCATTTCCAGAATCCATCTGCTGCATGACTTCACGTTGCACGAGGAAGTTCAGTCTCACTGTACGCAGGCATTGTTTACTGGTGTTAATTATTGAAGCTTCTTCGTCTCACTGATTATGTACTCTTCACAAACATTATTCATTGGAATCAGACTTCTTTATTGGATTTATAATGATGGAAGGTGTTCAGGTTACTTGTGTCAGACAGAGGAATTACATCAATTACACCAACCAGTATCTCATAAAATGTGTCCCTATCACTTCCTAAGATTAATTGAGGTAACCAATCATGGTCTAGAGAAGTAAGAGATTTTGTATGTGAATTTGCTTAAAGTTTCCAAATAGGATATTTCAAAACTTTAGTGACATTTCACTTCATCACAAATTTTTTGTCTTTTGATTTTGAATGAAGGGTAAATTGTAAAGTTGTTACCATATGATTGTAGAGCTGCTATAAATCTCAAGAATATCTTCTTATAAAAAATACACTGTTAAAATTTCTTAAAATGAAATGGATACATTAAAAATGAAAAAAAAACCAACTTTCACCTAAGCATGATACATATATATTGGGAGTTCTACAAGCACCTCCTCTAATTTTCTTTTACAATTAATGCATTGCATTAAAGCATTCTCCACACTGAGAAAACATACAGCAAAGTCTTCTTGATTTGAAAAAAAAACTCTAGTAAATCCAAGGATATTGTTGCTTCATTTTTCAAGAAATGAAAAAAAAAAATTAATTCCACATCTACTATTCAATGATACGTCAAATATATTTTACACCATTTGTGCAAACATAGGCTTTTAGTAAGAATTCTAAAAACAAGTGATTATATTTGTTCACCATACACCTGATCACTTCTAGTTTTAGCGATACTCATCACAGGGCTGCTTAAATGGAAGAAATGTAAAATACATCTCCCAAACACATAAAATGGAATTTCACACCAATTAGCTTCAACTTCACAAATGTAAAATTTCACATCTTAAATTTACCACCTCTAACAAGAATTGCACATCATGCTAGCTTTAAAGGGACTAGTTTATATTTTTTGAAAAAATAATATTTATTTCAGTTTTGATGTCAAACATGAAAAATATAACTCATTTAAAGTTGACAACCAAACTTTGGACCTTCTAATTCAAGGATAAAAACAATATTTGAGCCCAATGTAAACAAGGCCTGAACCCTATGTATGTTTACAAACAAACCAATGAAATGTTAATTTTGTAATTTAAAGCATCCTAATTTTGCATAGACATATATTTTTAACTTTTAAATGGCACATTTTACCTAAAGAATACTTCAAATGTGATATGTATCATAAACTCAGATCAATAACCATAGATTTTCAAAACTTTGTAAACAATAACATACCTCATGCTTTGTTTACAAAACAAATAATAACCTTAATTTTTCTTATAAAAATCTTAAAAGGTAGTACAAAATAGTATCCAAAACCCTATCATTTTGGAAGCATTAGCGTAATTCAAACCTTTACATGACACAGATTTAAAACATGGAAGTCAAGCATCTGTAGTAACACATAATACTGCAGCAGATGATAGCCAAGTACCTGAGGCCTTCCAAGTGCAAGCGGAAGACCTTAGATACTAGGCTATACAGATGTCACCAATAAAGCATAAGAGACTTAGTGATGGAACATTAATAAGATCGAAATGAAAGTCCAAGAGAGGGTTACATTTGAAAAAAAATAATCTCAAGTTTTTTGGAAATTATTGGACAAGAACATAATTATGAACTACATGTATTATCATTCCATACTGAAACTGGCCATGATGCTGAATATGTTACTGAATATATTGACATTGGGAGTGAAGTGGAGATTGGGATTGGAAACCAATTGCAGGACATGAAATCTTTGAGTTAGGCCACCTATCCAAGAGTCATTGCAATTAAATAGAAAACACACAATGAGTCCACTTAGCTAAACAAATCTTTTGCCAATTGTGTAAAATGCCACTTCACGTCACAGACACAGTGAGAGAAGAATGATATGGACTAGTGTGTGTCAAATACTTTTTAAAATGATATCCATAGGTTGAATTTTTTTCATTTGTTATATCTATGTTTTGAAATGTCATTTGTTAGGTTTTATTCAAGTGTATATAACTACAAAAATTAATTTGTGACTTTGATTATTATATTATTTTATTTTTAAGTATTTCATTTGCCTCTTTTTTATAAACTTTCTTTCATAAAATCTACATTTTCATCACGATTATTTTAAAAACGTGTACTTTAATGAAAACTAATGGATTTAATCCTTTTCTAACTGAGGTGTCCAAGACTGGATTTGTGACCACTATAAAAATAATTCTACAGGTCAAATTTCTTTAAAATTTTGCATACAGAAGCAATTTCATATAGTAAAAAAGTCATGCAACTTCCCCAAAAAAAAATTAATAATAAGACAATTTTGTGTTACCTGTTTCATACTACTTTAAACACATCGGACATTAAAAGTGCAAAAACAAAATTTAGGGGAAAATTATGAATCAGTCCCTTTAACATTAAAGACAGGGATATCATAACGTGCTAGCTTTAATACTCACCCAAATATGACCGTTTCCTTGAGCTGCCCTGTCTTCTGTGCTTCTGACTTGAATTGCTGCACTTTGTTTCCTGTGCGGGGCCTCTCATCTGCCGCACTCTGAGCACTATTAGGCCGGGACCCGCCTCGGCTGCTCTGCTTAGACTCACTGAAATCAGAAATTAATGTATTCACTTACAAACTCTTGTACACCACACAAAGGATCAAATGACACCTACCTATAAAATTAAATGTGTCCTCTACATATACATTGGAGGGAAAATACAGATTGCTAAAATAAATCTTTTCTAGTCCTGTGTCATAAAAATGATGAAAATAGAAATTCTCATCCAAAACAAGAAATAATCATGTAAAACCTATACAACTTGATCAAGTTAGACTCCACCTACAAGTACTGCCCTCAGTTATCAAATTCTCTATCCACTTACAAATTCTGTCTTCAACTATCAATGCTTTATCCCTGCCTTCAATTATCAAATTCTCTATCCACTTATAAGTACTGCCCTCAGTTATCAAATTCTCTATCCACCTACAAGTACTGCCCTCAGTTATCAAATTCTCTATCCACCTACAAGTACTGCCCTCAGTTATCAAATTCTCTATCCACTAACAAGTACTGCCCTCAGTTATCAAATTCTCTATCCACTTACAAGTACTGCCCTCAGTTATCAAATTCTCTATCCACTTATAAGAACTGCCTTCAATTCTCTATCCACTTACAAGTACTGCCTTCAGTTATCAAATTCTCTATCCACTTACAAATTCTGTCTTCAACTATCAATGCTTTATCCCTGCCTTCAATTATCAAATTCTCTATCCACTTATAAGTACTGCCTTCAATTCTCCATCCACTTATAAGTACTGCCTTCAATTCTCCATCCACTTATAAGAACTGCCTTCAATTCTCTATCCACTTATAAGTACTGCCTTCAATTATCAAATTCTCTATCCACTTACAAGTACTTCCTTCAATTATCACTTTTAATTATTGCTTTCTATTATCCAAATTTACTTACTTAAAGTGTCATTGCCTTTGATTATCTACCCTTTTTCCACATATAAACATTATTTTCACTTTTCCATTCTCTATTCAATTAAAAACATTGTTTTTAGTTTTTCATCCTCTGTCTGCTTACATACTGCCATGGTAGCTCAGTGGTAGAGCGTTTGCTTCTGTGAGTTTGTGCACTGCTCATATCATGGCCGCATCAAAATTAAGACGTAAACATAGGTTGTGATTGCTCCTTTGCCAAATGTTCAACATTTAGATTTGAGAATCACATACTGATATGACCATAAAAATGGAAGTTGCAGCAGGCACTGGCACATGACAGAACCCTCACCACTATGGCCCTTATAAACATACATCCAAAATTTGTGGTACTTCGTATAGAGCTGATAACATCTAAATAGAGTGAAAAATTCTCAAAGGGACATAAAACAAACATACAAACAAACAAAAAAATCTATCCACTTATAATCAATAAGCTATGATTTTTCTATCCACTATCTACTTACATACATTGCTTTGATTTTTTTATCCTCTATCTATTTGTAAACAATGCTTTGATTATGCTATCCTCTATCCACTTATAAACATTACTATGATTATGCTATCCTCAGTCCACTTACAATCATTGCTTTGATTTTCCTATCCTCTACCCCTTATAAACATTGCTTTGATTTTTCTATCCTCTATCCCTTATAAACATTGCTTTGATTTTTCTATCATCTATCCACTTATAAACATTGCTTTGATTTTTCTATCCTTTATACACTTATAAACATTGCTTTGATTTTTCTATCCTTTACACACTTATAAACATTCCTTTGATTTTTCTATCCTCTATCCACTTATAATCATTGCTTTGAATTTCCTATCCTCTATCCCTTATAAACATTGCTTTAATTTTTCTATCCTCTATCCCTTATAAACATTACTTTGATTTTTTTATCCTCTATCCACTTATAAACATTGCTTTGATTTTTCTATCCTTTATACACTTCTAAACATTGCTTTGACTTTTCTATCCCCTATCCACTTAGAATCATTGTGTTCCATTATCAAACTTGACATCCCTCTTTTCTCACCTGTGTATGGACTCCACCTCCAGATTTTCATCATTTGATGGTGAAATTAGGTCAGAATTAGAGACTGACCCCACATGGTTAGCATAAAGCTCTGGCATTTTGACTAGTTTCCCTGTCCGGTTCATCATAGATCCCTGCATTACTTCCCATTGTCGCTTGGCATTGTTGATGGCCAGACGCTTCTTTTCCTGTTCATGAAAAAATTAATACACATGTCAAGATCTCAAATGTGTTTGAGGGCAATTTTGAGTGAAGAATTCTGAAGGTTGTCATAGTTACACAGAATGATGTTACACAAATAGCATTAAAGTTTTCTTTATACCCTTATGCCAAGCTAAGCCAATAAATTTGCATTTAGTATCTAATAAAACATATTTCATTAAGATTTTGTATTTAACACATGCAGACTAAAAAGTATGACACCTTCCCTCAACCATTCAAAGTTCTCTATCTAATAAAAAGTATTATGTCTATCTCTCAAGTGAGATGTCTACTACCACTTTAAAAAAAAGAACACAATACCATAAAAATGATAACATTAACATTATCTGCTACTTGTAATTTAGACTTTCAGTAACACTATCTTTATTGAAGCACTTGTTACTTCAAGCTATTTCAATGTAAATTTTAAGTTAGCTGCTGGGGTTGGTAGCTGAGGATTTTTTTCTATTAATAAGGAATTATTTGTTAAGAGAAATATCTAATTTACATAATTTAATATATTATGGGTCAGTGCTAATATTACAAAACTGCTGCACAAAGTTGTTATATTTTATAGGTGTTAGCACCTCATGAAACAAGCTCCTAATCCCCCAAACATTTACATGGTGAGTCTTTCACCAAAATCCTTATAGAAGAAAACCCACAAAGAAAAGCCTGAAGAAATTTTTTTGGCGTGTTCTGATGTGCGCTGCTTTCAACAATGCAGCTTAACCATCACCTCTCAAAGTAAAATGATCAAAACAAACCTACACACACAATGCATTTATGGCAACACCATTTACAAAATAAGAAAAACTCCAAAAAGTCCTTTGAGGTGGCTCTTTGCACTAAAATTTTATTGAATGGCTCATTAAAGCAACTCATATTTTTGAGTTTTTCTTATTAAATAAAATTCTGATGTGAAGAATCATCTTAACAGTTCATAATAACTAAGGATGGATTCCTCTCATACTTACTAGATGCAGCGACATTTGACAAATTTATAATATATGGAGCATTTTCTGTGTATTTATTTCACATAACTTTAAGACTGTCCATTACTTTTAATTTGTTACTCTTTCTTAGCTCGCGCGTACCTTAAGTACTACTCCCTGTATCTTATTTCATCATTATATATATATATATATATATATATATATATATATATATATATATATATATATCAAAGTTAAAAACAACAGGCAGCACAAAGAGAAAATGAAATGTTAGCACTTTCATTAATATCTTCTGACATTTTATTATACATGTATACGAGAACCCCTGATGGCCTACTGTAAATATAGATTATACTTCTGAAGAGGTAAACAAACTACCATGTATACTCGCCTAGAAGTCGGATTTTTGGAAGTTAAATTTTGATCCAAAACTCTATGTCCGACTTATAGGCAAGGCCTAAGAAGATTGGTATTTTTCTGGTGGCATAATTTTTAGTATCTGGACACACTATTTAAGTATTTTAAGATCATGCATAGAGTACAGGTATTTAGATATTTTGATGAAATTTATTTTATCTTCAGTGTATATTATTTATTTTCTAAATTATTTGCATAACTATAAATAACCTTAACTTGCCTTACTGTGAATCTATCTTTTACAGGTAAAATGAATTGCGAATCTGATTTAAAATTGAAATTTTCTTATGTACAGTCTAAAATATTTTTGACAAAAGACTTAATATTGCGAAAAATATAATTTAGAATATAACACAACTCAATTGCTTATGGAATTAATTGCGTCCCATGGACGCAATTTTATCAGGGCACATGCCACTAAGTAAACACGGTGTTATGTAGGGGATACAGGTAAATAAAAGACAACAATTGTATAGGCACATGAATAACGAAGTACTTATGATACTTGCCATTACTAGATCAAAAGAAGCATTAAATCAGAAAAAACATATATGGCTTCTCAAGGAAAATTGTGCTGACAAATTCCTTTCCTGTCCCGAAAATCACCAGGGTGTGTTGATTGTATATTGTTAAATGTCCCACTCGAGAAGATGTCACCATGCTGGTGAAGGGCTGCAAAATTTTGGTCAATGTTTAGCGCTCAAGGCATTTAGAAGGGAGTGATCTATATTGTGCCGTACCTGCTGTGACATGGAACCTGGATTTTTGCTGTCTCATCCGAAAGACCGCCCCATTCAATTGCCTCTTTCGATCAGGCCGCAAAGTGATAAATGATGTGTATTGGTATCACATGCTTTTATTTTTCACTAATGGCTCAGTATTTATTAAATATTATCATAAAACTTTTTTTTTTTTTACTTGGATGGATTACGAAGATCATGTAAGGTAAAAAAATCGAGATTGGTTTTCAAAATAAAAATTGCAAGGGATATAACTCTTAAACAAAAATATGGACAATATAAACAAAATGGTAGTGGTATGGCTAGGTTAAATATCGCTTTTATATCTGAAAAAAAAATATTGGAACACAGGTAACTACATTAGCGTGTTCATATGAAATCAATTTGTTGAGAAAAAAGATTAAATCTCAAAATATTATTTGAAACAAAGAAAAAAAAAATAGAACATCGATTTGAAATTGTCAACCGATTCTGGCAAAATGTTGTAGTGACTTATAAGAGGGTCAATGGCAAATCCCTCCAAAATAACATAAAAATATACAACCGACATATAGGCGAACTGACTTATAGACAAGTATATACGGTAGTCAAGTATACCCAATCAGCTGTCTGATATTTTATAACTCTACATTTACTTCTTGTGTAGATTTTTCTCTTCTTCTCATGTACCATTGAACATGGTGTTTGACAAAATAGAGATAAATAGAATTGAATTGACATACAAAAAAAACATGTTCATATTTCTCTCTTTTATGTCAAGTTAATCTTTTCATTGAAATTCTGTTAGAATAGACATTAGCTGTATCCACTAAGTGGCTTCTTACAAAGTTTATTCTTATTTACAGCATAGACACTAATATAAACACAAAGTATAACCCAAAAGGCAGCAACAGTGAGATATAAATATTGACCAATTTTTTGTAATATTTTCAAAAACCTCATCAGTCATCTTTAGATTGAGTTCAATGTTGGGATAAATCAACAAGCTTGATGAAAGTCACTCTCTACAAGTACAGCAAGATAGTCAAAAGTGTAGGAATACAGAGACAAGTTTTTATTAAATGACTGAAAAATAATAATGAATATCAATTTTGAAATACCCAATTTAGTTTTAGCCAAATGTTGAAGAAATCAAATGTAATATTTACATCAAAGGCACATGTAGGTGAATACAGTTATTTTTTCTAGTTGGTTGGATCTCAGCCAGACATAAATCACAGAATTATTAGATCATATAGTTATGCTTTATATTTTTTGAATAGAAGGAAGAAAATGATATTTCATTCTGCCACTGATTCTATCAAATAATATAGTCTTTTATAATTCAAGTTTCTCAGAATTAGACTTCATTTTAATGTAAATGTTGTACATATATGGTTTATTTGATTTATGAGAAGAATCCATTCTTAGCAGCACCTATTACAAAATATTCATTTCCTGTCCCATCTTACGCATATCATAAATATAAGATAAAAATGTCTCTATAATTGTAACTTTACAGAAAAAATAATAAGATGATGATATTTATATTTTGTTTAATATTAATCCATTCAAAAATATCAATTTAAAAATTAAAAAATCGACAAGACATGTTTCTTGTACATGTAAAACACGATGCCCCTCAGTATGGGTAATTAAGTATGACAAAATCTGACCTTGATGAATATCTTGATCGTTATCAGTCACAAAGCTTTGACTTACCTAGAATGTAGTCACTTAGGAAATAGATTTCAATTTTGAAAATACATGAGATATGAACTGCAGTGTTTCACGTTGGCATACTTTTCATGAGGAGTGGCAGTTCATACCTTCATGTGTTTTCAAAAATAAAATCTATTTCTTATATTTACAGTTTACTTTCATTTCTATCAAAATATCCAGTCATTAAAATGGACATGCTAAATCCATCAAGATTCATACATACACTGTGCATAACTACAGCACTTTCATGAGGAAACAGCTATCTTTAAAATTGGTAAAGATATCAAAAGCATAAAAATTGGAAATGTGAATATTATTCTGTAAAACCAAAAACAACATGCTACGTTATGACCAACGTTAAAGGTCAGACAGACAGACAGATAGACAGACCATAAACAATATGCTATGTTATGACCAAAGTAAAAGGTCAGACAGACAGACAGAGAGACAGACCAAAAACAATATGCACCCCAATACTCAATCTTGGGGGTGTAAAGATTTTACCGATGTTTATTATTGATTAATTTAAACATGCCCTGATTATCTTTTTTTAATCTACTTTAATTGCATTTTAGTGAGCATTGAAAATATGAAATTGATCTAAGCTTGTTCATGTCTGAGTAAAAATGGCTGAAATGGCAATAGAAATTGTTTATACCCCTCCAGGCGGGCGATCTGGTGTGTGCACCATCTAACGGGGAAAACAAACAAACTTTGAACAGTATATTACATGGGGAGACACAATCAAAGAAAGATAACTCTGCATTACACTAAACAACAAAATAATATCACATTTTTTTTTTTACAATCTTTTTAATAGAAAGATTTGATTTCAATTTGATAAAAACTGGAACAATTCTGACATTGCTTGTATGATTTACATTAGCCCAAATACAAGTATAAACAACAGTTAAAATAGGGGATAATTCCTCATAAAAAAAAACATCAAATAAATGATATGTATTGTAAAAAAAAATTCAACTCTGACCTTCATAATATTTGTCCTGTTTGATTCCTTTTTCTTTTCTTCTTCCTTACGTGCCATTACAAGAGCAATTCGTCGTTCTTCCTCCTAAATCCAAAATAAACTACATTAATCAATGAATTCAAATCTCCAAACACCAAAACACTTACTGAAATGCCATAAAAAATGAATTTAAAAATCAAAGGCTCAGAGATTACACAAACGTCTGATACAGAGTCTCATTTAGATGATTCAATGCATGTATTATGGAACTTTTAGATCACTTTAAAATCAATCATTAATTTAGATTTAAAAAATAAACCAAAAAAAAAAAAATCAAAGTTTTATTTTAATTTTAAAGATAAGCCTGGCTTTGGGTATTCAGCAGTGAAAATGTGAAAATTAGTAAGAGTCAGATTTAAAATGTCCACTCCTTAATTCCAGGTCATTAATCAGAAAAAACAGAATTTCAAACTTGTTGACTTAAAGAGTGTGATCACTTTTACCATGGGGCCTATGGCTACACTGATTTTTAACTTTGATAAGATACAAAATGAGGACATTTTGTCCTGTTCAATTATTCCTTGGGCTTATAATCCTACAAAGGACTATGGCTGGTTAGAACCTAATTTGGCCAACCTAAAATTATTCATTTTTTTAAAGAAAAGTTTAATTTTAATGAAGAGTGTTTTCATAGTTTTCTGAAAGATGCTATTTATAGACGTTGCTGGTGTTCCTAAGATATAATACATTTATTATAAACTGGGTTCTTATCAGCTTTACTAATTATGAAAATATCTTCAAACACGGCTGTAGATTTCTAGATTTATAGGAATTTATTTTCACATAATTTCATGAGATTTTAGCATCGATCTTCTAGTATCTGACCTTTCAAAAAGGACAAAGTGTTAGCTTACAAAAAATCTATACTTCATGGCAAAGTAAGCTTTTTAGTCTTCAACAAAATCTAAACTTGATTTCTTTGAATGTTTCTCATATAAAGTACAGGCTTATATTGAATAAAGCATTTACTGATATATGATCTACGGACAATTAAACAACATCTCGCTGTCTAATTCAGGAAACGCAATGAATATAATATGATTACTTTAGTTTTCCTTTGAAAAAGTGTGAATGCATGGACTTTGAAGAATCAAGTTATTTTACGATGAAGTTTTCTTGCTGTTCGCCATTTGACTTTTCTCGACTGTGTGTCAACATGGTAATCTCAATAAACTTAGTTGAATTGAATGAATATACAACTTTTCTGATATTTTTTAACGTTTGATGACAAAGTGCACATTTCTGTACCATCTTCTTTCCACAAACTTAACATTGGAGAAAATGATTTATATTGTTACTACAGTAAAACACAGTTATAGCAAACCTCCAGGACCAGTGAAAAACAATTACATCCAAGCTTCATTGTACCCAATGCAATTTTTGTAATTTCCCTCCCATAGGAGAATAAATAGCATTTCAAAAAATAAGCATGAATTCATAGTGTGTTTTACTGTACATACATATATATCAACCATATGTCAATAGCAGATCTCTTACATGCTTTAAGCTATTGAAATCAAAAGCAAGCACAAGAAGTGACATTTTCAATGAAAAAAATGAGGATAAAATTCTTCAAATTTATCAAGTTCTGCTACCTTATACTACAATTTTTCAATGAATTAAGATAAAAAGGAACACCGTTGTATGCCTACACACAAATGATGATTTATCTACCTATTTCCATGGTAACCTCTCCTGACGGTGAATTACTGGATTAGTACATTTAACACGTAATAAAGTGACTGATCAGTGATATGCAAAAGAGTAGAAAAAAGCGATCACGCACAAATGGTACCAGGACGTTTAGATTTAGGACACGCCCCTTAAGCTGGAGGAGGTTGGTATGACTACACGACATTGGGCGAGGTGCGAGAAATCTACGCGCTGTGGAATCGCAGGGCTTGGATGCCACAATCTTAGGCAGAATCTGTGTGTTTATCTGGTGCTGAAACACAGTGAGGACTAGCAGTGAGGACCAGCTCTGTATCACTGACACGGTTTAGAAAGAGTTTTTCAGATCACAATTCATTTGTATTAGAGAGTGACTTTGCAAGTTCCCCAACAAATATCATGGACATTGAAGAGTAACATTTAAGAAATTGCATTTTTAAAAATACACAAGGGTATGAACTGCAATGATTTACACCAGCAAACTTCATGAAGTGTGTTAGTGCTTCATGAAAAGTATACTGGTATGAAGCATTGCAGTTAATATACCCTCATGGATTTTCAAAGATGAAATTTATTTTTTATATTTACAAATGTTAAAGAGAAATTGGGAACAGAAGCGATTTTCATAGAGACCTATTAAGTTAGAAACTGTTAGGTCTACTAAACTGTGGCAACACAGAATATGTATCACTTCAGCACAAAACAAATATAAGTCCCACATCTAAACCAGTCAATATTTGAAATGAAATGGGTTCCTGTTCCCCTTTCTTACCGTTACTCTCTTCATGTCCAGCTGCTTAAGCTGCTGCATGTGTCGCAGTACAATCTGTTTGTAGTACTGCTCCTGGGTGATAGGATTTCCATCCAGCGAGATCTCTGACAGACTCGTGGAATCCGACAATGACGATATGTCCTCAAAACTGAAAAATAAATACAGAAATAAAAACTCAGACAAGTTTGCAGAATCCATCAAAGACGATTCGTCCTCAAAACTGAAGGTAAAAATAAATATAACTGTGTTCAAACATTGAAATCCCAGACTCTGATATTAATAATCTCCACAAAACTTGAAAGTGAAAGTTATGTACAACAGTGTTTTATGTTCTCAAGACTAACTATAACTGTTCTAACAGGACTAACACCCAATACAGGGCACGTTGGATGGTGGGAAATACTGAATTTGTGCTCACTGAAAAATAAACACATCTTTTTGACAAGAAGAACTCCACTTTCTTGAGAGCAGTTGATGTAAATGCAAGACTATATATTTTGCAGTAGAGCATTACTTAGAATATTTAATATATGCTTATTATAATTTCTTAATTATTTCATGGATAACTATTCAACATACATGAGCCAGTGAATGACATATCTTTTATTAACAAAATCATATCTATAGCACATGGACAACAACCAGATGGGCAGACGGACAAATGGACTGATGATTCCATTATACCCTCTCCTAAACTAACACAGTAGTCTCTGTGAAAGAACAGATCATTACAAAATCTTTAAAAAAAATATATACATTACAAAATGTGTGTGTGTGTGTGTGTGTGTGTGTGTGTGTGTGTGTGTGTGTGTGTGTGTGTGTGTGTGTGTGTGTGTGTGTCAATAAAATTGAAATAACACCTGTAAAATGAAAATATCCAGGACTTCTATGAATGTTAAGGAATCTCAATAAAAAATGACAGGAGCACAACTTCATTATACACACAATATATGCACAAATTCTGCAAGTTAATCAAGTGTGATCATTGGCTTTTAGATAAACTCTGGACAATGTTAATTTAAAAAATCAAAATCAAAATAGCATGTGCACAACTTCATTTTTTCCTATAAGATATTCATAACATTTTAATCAAATTTATTCATCAGTGTTAAAGATATCCTCTGGATAAATTACGTTTATGGATGAACAGTCAGATGGACAGACAGACAAGATGACTCCAGTATACCCCCTAAACTTCATTTGAGGGGAGGGGGGTATAAAAATGAAAATAAGCACTGTTTTTAAATTGTTTTCAAAACACTAGTAACATGTTTATTTTTGGAAACAAATTTTTAGTTGGAAAAATATCTCACAACAATGAAATTGGTTTGAATATAAAAAATCATTATATATCCTTCATTAAAAACAAGTTATAATATTCAATAAAATATGAAGAATACTTTCTCATTTAATGTGACAGATTTAACAAAGACATAGATTGATTGAATGTTTGTTGTTTTCCGCTACACTCAACAATTTTTCAGTTATCTGGTGACATAGAAGTTTTATTCAGACCTATATATGTGTGTGTGTATCATTCAAAGATTTCTGAAAGCCTATTTAACAAAACAAAACTTTTCTAGATACTAAATTGTCAAAAAATGCTAAGATTCTTAAAAGTCCAGGCATGTTCCCCCATGAACACATCCCTAAGTGACATGTAATTATGTGTTATGGTATGAACACATCCCTAAGTGACATGTAATTATGTGTTATGGTATGAACACATTCCTAAGTGACATGTAACTATGTGTTATGGTATGAACACATTCCTAAGTGACATGTAACTATGTGTTATGGTATGAACACATCCCTAAGTGACATGTAATTATGTGTTATGGTATGAACACATCCCTAAGTGACATGTAATTATGTGTTATGGTATGAACACATCCCTAAGTGACATGTAATTCTGTGTTATGGTATGCTAAGTAACATATAACTGTGTTATGGTATGGTAAGTAACATGTAATTATGTGTTATGGTATGTTAAGTAAGATGTAATTCTGTGTTATGGTATGCTCACTCCTGATACTACATCATTGATTTTCACTGGATTATATAATGTATACAGTAATATACAGTAAACTATAACAAGTTGCAAGATTCTCCTCTACATTAGGATATTGTATATCATTTCCAGTGTATTTTCAACAGTAAATACAAGAGTTTAACATGAATTTTTATGAAGAAAATTTGAATAAACACCTGAGAACAAAAGCACGGTGATCAATTAAAGATATAACCACATGATATCAAACAAAGACAGATTTCAAATATATTCAATTAATATCTGAATAAAACAAGCACTCACTATTTAGAGGACCGGCTGAGTCGTTTATCGCGATATGTTCTGTAATGCCACATAATTCAAACAATTTTATTCACCAACCCACATAGTCAATGAAGTGTTTGGATTGTTTTCTTGGTAAATCCTTCCATAAAATCTCATTCAATGACAGACACAATGTACAATCTGTTTAACACCAACCAAATCATTCACTGAATTCTGAAATATGACTATTTGCAAATTGTGCTCCTTCTGACTTCACAAATCAAGTAGTATCCATTTGCATAAGTTGTTATTTAATTCTTTTAAAACACAGTAAGAATATTTTAAATCTGTGAATTCAGGAAGATATTTTTGAAATTTTTTTTCACCATACAATGCAAACAACTAAAGCTGTTTGGGTCTTAAGATATCCAGCACATTTCCCCACACTGAGACATCAAACAGATGCACAGAACAGAAGTGTCACTTTTTACTGAGAAATCAATGAAACATGTTTGTTTTGTATTTTACCATTTAAATATACACAAATTATTTACGTATAGACAAATTTACACAATTAGTTTTAGCAAATTTGGTTCCTTTGATAAATTTATTTGCAGTTTGGTGTAAAACAAGTGAACCATTATTGATCAAGAGGAATTAGATATTTTAAACTTAATTAGTGAATTATATCACAAACTTCCAACAGTTTAGACTAAAACTAAGCCATAGAATCAACATCACTTCATAAAAGATGTCTCAGCCACGCAAAGTTTAGTGCTGAATCCAAGAGTTACGAAAATCACTAAATTAATATGTACTACACACATTTCCTGCTGGATATTTACACAATCCACTAAATTCTTGACAAAGTCTTTATAATGCTGGATGTTCACATGTGTGTGTATATATATATATATATATATATATATATATATATATATAATCCACTAGATTCTAGATGAAGTCAGCAATTTTTTTTTCCACTGAATGTTTACAAATTCCACTAAATTTTTGACAAAGTCAGAATATTTTTTGATACTGGATGCTCACACTATCCACTAGATTCTAGACAAAGTCAGCTATTTTTTTTCCTGCTGGATGCTCACACAATTCATTAAATTCTAGATGAAGTCAAAATTTTTTTTAAGTATATACCATCCTCCATCAAATCTGCAGGTGGTAGCAAATATAGATATCAAATCATAATAGGATAGGTACTCCCATTTGCCATGAACAAATTTGAAAACAAACATAAAAAATTCACAAAATGAAGACAAATTTTGTAAAATTAAAAGCACCAAAAAGCACAAAATCATCAATGATTTCCAGCTCCTTATATTCAAATACACGGATCAATATTAAAGATTTCTCAGTTCCCCACAAACCATGTATTCTTCACATGGTGAATAATTATAATCCCACAGAAAATTCTGATTCCCTGTAACAACAAACAGACTAAGAGACCCAGCAATGTCTTCCTCCCTCTTGCTGCCGCAATCTTCTATTACGGGTAAATTGAGATTACAAGATCAGTTTAAAAGCTCCAGGCAGAATTTCCTTCTACATACAACATAACCAAAATATTGACCGTTTTTCCTCTATAAGGTGCTGTGTCAAGGAACGGCTCGTTGCCTCTATTGACGTTCAAGGATCTTAACCCACTAAAACAAATCACTCATAAAGAGTCTGGTGTCGTTATAAGCTAACAAGTTCTTGGCTTTGAGAAGTGGCCCGTTTTTTCTTTAAATCTCCATTCCATTAAAAACAATAAACACACCTGCTATTCATCTTCCACACCAGACTCAATATTTATGTGTCTCCAACTTTTGACAACTCAAACAGGTTTTAAAGTTTTCACAAATGTTTAGTAAGAAAAAAAAAATCCAGAAATTTATATTTATTATTTTGTTTGGATAATAGTTAAGTGTCTTTATTTTTTTTTTTATAAATGTTACGTATTTGAAAATTACATAAATGATATGTCCCTGAATTCCTACACAAATAAAACCTTCCATGTTAAAATTCAAAAGTTCTCCATCAGTGACATTAAGTAACTTCTAAAACACAAATTAAAGATTTTAGCACCTTAGTGTTGTAGTGTCATCAATTTATTTGGGAAGTATATTTTTGACGTCTACAAGGAAGGAGAATTAGGAAACTGGGGTCATAGTGCATGTTATTAAGCTACAGTGTTTTCAACTTGACCTTTTTGCACCCAAAATTTACTCAAGACTTATTCGTTTAAACTTGATTAGTCTATTGGCGTTAACACAACATATGCAACACAAATCAATTATTACATAAAATAGATACATAATCATGCCTTCTAACAATACAAACTGGCATAAAAAAGTTTAAAACTAGTAGATTGGAAATAAATAATAACCATTTTGCACTTGATATATAGAAAAATTCATGATACAGAATTTGAGAGTTTAAAAGAACATATTAGGAATAACGTTAATTTCTAAAATTTCTCATAAATTACAAAGTCTTGTCTTGAAATTCAAAGAACTTAAAAAACTGAGGGTTATAGATAAAAGTTTTGAATTATTGGCCAAAATATTGAATTTTTATACAAAATTTTAGGTAAATTAATTTAGACTTTTTTAAGAATAATTTTTCTGTTTGGAAAAATATATCAACCAAATTAATGAATTACAACATTTGAATTAGTTCTAAGTCTCAACTACGTGTATCATGAATTATATAGCTAAAATACAAGTATTGGGGTATAAAAATTAACAATGCATTGGATAAAACAAAAACTATAAAATCATGCAGATTAAGACCTTTTTCTTTAACAACACTTCCACCACAAAATGTAGTCCTTGCCAAACCTTTTCAAAATTTGAAATGAAACAAAATTTTTCAACTGGATGCAGTTAAGTATTAGATGTGAAATATATTTGGACCAATGGGATCAGCATTAAACTAATACATACAAAATTATAACATTCCACCCCATTATACTCAAAAGCTGAGGAGCTAACTTCCTTAAAATGTGCAGTGCATGTACATTAGCTAATGCTAGGGAAATACCTATACATGTCTATCTATGAGACAAATCAAGTGAAAGTTTGTCAACTTCTGTATTAGGCACCTTATGCTAGCAGAGTTATTTTCTTTGTCTCGCCAACAATATGCACTACCAACAAAACATCATTAAATAATGGATCATACTGAAGACTTCAGGCCATCAAATCCTGACAAGTAAATATTACACCAATGTAGTCCCCCCCCCCTTTTTTTTTAAATGATATATTCATTAACTTCAATTATACAAGTTACATATGCCAAATTAAATCTGACAACTTGACAATGTGAGGACCAAAAAATGAAAACTGAAGCTGTGAAATAATTTCAAAATATGAAGAATATTATTCAAAAATCATCCTGCCTAGAGATTGGTATTGCCTTTACCTGCATCTAGAACCTAAATCATTAATGATAGTCCTACTCCGAAAAGATAGAACAGGTTTCCGGTGTTTGTGTGCTGTCTCCGGTCTCCGAGTTTGCCCCATGTTGAAACTGATCCCCTGAACATCCAAGTCACTGTCTATATCCAATTTCAAAAACTTCTTACTACGCTGCATTTCTACACTAAACTTTACAGTACTCATGTCGAAGAAGTCAAATATGCTGGCCAAATACCTCAGAAAATCATCTACTTGATCTAGATCATATCTCAGGTAGAGGTTAGAAATACGTAAAATACGGCCTCAATAACATCCACTTCGAAATATACTGACCAACAATCTAATAAAGGGTTTACAAGTTTATGATCATATTTTCTATAGCCTTAAAAAGATTACAGCTCTCACAATTCGGGATACCAGTTTGTTTGTGTAACAAATGCAAAGAAAGTCCTTTTAAAATTCTAAAAGAGTTTAGTTCGTTCTTTGCAATTAAAGCACAACTTTTGGTGCAATTATCAAAGGTATGGACAATGCTTGTGACCAAATAATTACTGTTTCACCCCACAATTCTCCTGGTGTCATGACATTTAAAGGGAAAACATAGCACATTGACTTTTCTACAGTTTTCCTTATCAAGAGATCATTGTTTGCTTTGGCATCCCCAGAAACAAAGGTAGCACCTTTGTCAAGATACAAAAGTAATTCAGGATAGGTGTGAGATATAAATTTCAGAGAACTAGTAAAAATAAAAGTCAGTGAGGATTGAAGAAAAATATCCATTTAATGATAATGGCCTCATGAATTGACCTTTTGACATCTCAAATTAAACCATTAGGGTTACAAACAATTACATTACACATCTGTGATAATTAAAATGAATTTGACCATCAATGTGACTGGCAGATTAATTCTTCTGTCAATTCAAATGAATTATAGAAAAAAAAATGAGAATATGACCAGGATCTTCACAATAACATACTGCCATACTTCATATTATTTTACATGGCTAAGAACTCTTACATGTGCTTTAGTGCCAATAAAGAAGAAAACTTGAATTGTACAACACTGGTAGCCACATAGGGAAAAATTATTAATTAATTCATTAATTTTTGGAAGAATTGAATATTATTATTCTTCAGGATGTAATGGGACAGCACTGAATTAACACAACATACAGGGAACGGGTCATTGATTCAAGTACAATTTAATGGGGTGGATCTAAGTGTTTTATATGACAGGCCACATAAAGAATATCTCATGGTTCTTTGAATTCCTGAGAGACAGATGGACAGACCTCAAAACAATCATCTTTATGTATCCAATTTATCATGCAGATGGTTTTTTTAAAAACCTGGTCCCATTTTACAAATGACTCTTGTCACATACATAAAAAAATGTCTAACAAAATATTGCATATCTATCCTTTTTTAATTGACTTTGACCTCAATTTTATAACTAAAAAAAAGACAACGACAGTTTCAAACAAAATAAAACGATCAAATATTAGACAGTTGTTGGTTTATACATGTATTATAAATTTCTGGTTTTATTTGGTCTTAAAATCTATTGTTACACATCAATCTGAGTTTAATTCAATGGATTGTCTTACCTGCAGATGTCATTGAAGCTCAAGAACAGACGTTGCAAACTTGGCAAAGTGTCTACATCAAGCTGTAAGAAAACAAGTTCTCACTGTAAACAATTGGTATAAACAATGTCAAACACAATATGAGGAATTAAAAATCCATCAAATCCGTGCTTACACGGCAACACATTCTGTTTGGAAGTTTTGACCATTAATAGCAGGTGGTATTTTGGACCATGACAATATCGTAACTATTCTCCCTTCAAACACACTTGTAAGTAAAATCATAATCAAAAACACAATTACATTTTTATTTCATCACACTGTTGCACCTCAACTTTAAAATGTCCTGATTGAGTTGTGATAATTCACTGCTCCTGGATTGACAATACATTCCTAGGGAGTGTGGTATATCTGGACATTCTTTGTATTGTGTACGGTTTTATCTTCTCTATCAAACAAACAATTCTCCATTCATTATTCAGTGAAACAATAAAATCAATCACACTGCACTGATTAAATTAATTCATCCAGAAAGTGGAATTCATTTTGGTCAAGTGGTTCAGACTTTTAACTTAAGGAGGAAATTGCTACACCAGAGAAATTTGATGTTGGATGAAAAGTGGAGGATGTGAACAATATTTTTAAATTGAAAATTTTCAAATTTACTTTATTTAGTAAAAAAAAATATGCAGTTTTAATAGAAAGCAATTTGAAAAATATTTACAACCCCTGCTGGACTCGAACCTGTGATCTATAGTTTAGCAGTTGATATGCTAACCTACTGAACTACTCAGATTGGCAGTGAAATTTGAAATGTATAGACAAGTATTGCTGATATTCATATTTTCATTAATGGATGAAAGGAAGTCAGCCATTATGATGCTGTGGAGCGCCTCCTTAAATGTAATGTTCTTGAATCCAACAAAAAAAAAAAAAATCCCATGTAGAATTTATCAATAACCATCTAGATATGTATTTTACAGAACAGAGATATAAAAAAAATTTTAAAAATTGGTACACTCTTTGAGAAACAAAATGTCTAGGTTGTATTTATTATGGTTTTTTCTACTGATAGTCAGAAAACCTGGAATGTTATTTTCTCTATTGATTATTCTGGATCATATTCGTTAGTACATTCCTATGGGTCATGTGTACTTTCCCAGACCGCTTCAATAGTTCCTCTGACCTTACTACACAATGAACACGAGTGAATTCGCAGCATGCACACTGTTAAAAAAGGAAGCTTTCCATACTTTCTTGCAGTCAAATGTTGATTTGTTGTTGAAAAAAAAAAAAAGAAAACCACACATTACCTTTAATTACATTTCATGAAGTGTTGATTTTTTCCTTTTTTGAGGGAACTATTCATGTTCAGAAAGTCACTGACTGCCAAAGCGGCTGTTCAATTTTATGTTCTTACCAGATGTAACAAGATTGTAAGCATGTGTATCTTGCAGAATCAAATCCCTTTCATATGATGTGGTATAATTTGCATGATGTAAATATAAACAATGATGTGTTTGTTGTCATCATGTTCTTTATTACTTATATCTATATTTTGTAATGTAACTCATATATAGATTTTTTTATGTCACAAATTAGAAGGTTACGGTTTTTATCTAGAAATGAAAAGGCTAAGATAACAAGCAAGTACCCAATCTTGTAATTCCTATAGAAAATATAAATCAGAGAGACGGGCAAACACAGACCCCTGGACATACCAGAGGTACGGTTAAAACAGAATACAACTGGTAACTGTAAATATACAGAAATATTTCTTTATGGCCTTTAAATGTGGAACTACAAACTTCAAGTAATTTAAAATTCTTTTCCATTTCAAGAGCACAAGCATCCATGAATCAAATTTCTCTACATTTGTTTTAATGCATATAGCTTCAACATTATGGAGCACCAAATTAACATAAACTTAAATAATTAAAGATATCTTTAATGTGCAAATCAATTTTTTGAAAGAGAACAACAATTCAATTAAAAGAGATCATTTATCCAATTGTAGATAT
Source organism: Ostrea denselamellosa (assembly GCA_024699665.1). Classification (NCBI taxonomy): domain Eukaryota; kingdom Metazoa; phylum Mollusca; class Bivalvia; order Ostreida; family Ostreidae; genus Ostrea; species Ostrea denselamellosa. Next base: position 16,408,143 of record JAMZEH010000010.1, read on the forward strand.
GTTGAATTGATGATATCTCTAATTATATAATTATTCTCTCTAAAAGAATTATTGCGTACTTCAAATAAATTAATGATATCATTAATTCAGTTGAAGAGAGCAATAATTCATTTATTGTGGAATTAATTGTTCGCATTAATTGAATTAATGGTCTCTTCAAATGAATTCTAATGTGCCAATTCAGTTGTTGATATCATCAATTCATTTGAAGAGAGCAACAATTCAATTACTGCATGCATCAATTAATCAGAATAATTAATGCTATCATCAATTAATGAGCACAATAATTCAGAATTGAAGATATCATTAATTATTTGAAGAGATCTTTACTTGAATTGTTTCACACATCAAATGAATTAATGATATCTTCAAATAATTAGAGATATCTTCAATTATTTGAGTTTATGTTAATTTGGCATTCCATACAGCACAGTGCTGCAAATAAAAAGACATCAGTTAACATCACTCTTCCTTTCTTTGAGTCATACACAACATTCTACCATCTGTTTCTAAACTATTTTTTCATCTCCTCGATATGAGTTCTTGTACAATTTCTAAAATCGGTTTGAATTTTATATTGTGGCAAAATTACTACACTTAGTATATCAGCCTGGTTAACTTAGTGGTTAGATCACATGACTAGTAATGCAATAGTCCCTGGCTGATGATCTTCAGTTGAGTCAAAGAATTTTCTACCCTTTCTTTGCTACAATAACTAAGTAATGTCTATATATATACAACCTTTGAATATTTAAAAGTTCAAATTACATTTCTATTTAATTACCAGGAACTATACAAAATTGCTAATTCTAAAACAGAGTTGGTTATATAACCCTATTTTTGTAGAAACAAAAGTTGCAAGTGAATTGTACCTGAAATGTCACGAAAAATTATGTTACTGAGAAACGTCATGAATGACATTAAAGCCAGTGCCACATTTATCTGTATACTATACAACAGGAAAAATATAAAACAGGTTTGTGGCTGAAAATTTGGGGAATTCCTAGAATATTTAAAAAAAAAAGGGGGTCTATGATAGCATTCTTGGTTGCAAAACACCTGAACTTCGTACAGCATATGAAACAACATTTTTCAGTCTCATAGGGAATTCTCGAAATCAAGTCCATTTTGTACTTCTGTCATGCAATGCCCTGCAACATCCTACAATTGTGTTATGATTTATAGACTATAAATATTGTACAATATTTGGTATATCTGAGTATCTCAGAATCATAGAAATTACACCCATACTGCAGCTTTATAACTATTCTAAATCAAACCCGTACTGCAGATTTACAACTATCCTAAATTAAACCCATACTACAGTTTTATACCTATCCTGAATTAAACCCATACTGCAGCTTTAACACTTTCCTAAATCAAACCCACAATTCCTGTTCATCATACATCCTTTCAAAGATTTTTGAGTTAATCCTTCAACTTTTATCTAATAATTACGTCCAATGTCCTAGCTATATAGACCTATAAACTGAGCTTACGAACGTCATTAAGTAGTCATGAAGACAGCAGAGTATCATAGGACTATCCTACAATAGGTATATTGTCTTGATAGGAAATTTTTTCAACTCTCATTCTATTTGATTTCAACAGTCTTGAAAGTCCTTTTCACCTGTGGTTAAACAAGACTGGATGACTCTGAATATTCTATGTAATATTCTGGGAGAGAGCTTATGTAGGCTCTGCCTGCTGTCTAATCCTATTATGTTATACAAAATAAAATGTTTAAATTAAGAAAGTTATATGTAATTTCAAGAGCTGCAATAACTGCTTAATTAGATAAATCAGAATGTGAACATGTTCTTTGCATATATCTTCTCATTAATACCACTACAAAAAAAACAAAACAGTTGTGGAAAACACTATACTGTGATTATAATCTTTGACCTTAAAAACAATAGGGTCATCCTTAAGCAATGGAGAATCTTTATGTGAAGTTTCATTGCCAAAGCTAAAACATCATTTGAAACATGAAATATCTGGAAATCATAGTGTTAAAGACTGACAGACAGACAGATGGTTATCCCCAGCTACTGTACTCAAGCAAAAGACAATAGGCACAATATTCGATTGATATATCTCTGTGTACTCTTTTTGCTGATTCTGACCATGTTGCTGAATCATGGGGAGTAATCAGACTTTATAGCTAGTCTCTGGACAATAGCCAGTCTCTGGACATGTTAAGGGAAGTAATCAGATTTTATAGCTAGTCTCTGGACAATAGCCAGTCTCTGGACATGTTAAGGGAAGTAATCAGATTTTATAGCTAGTCTCTGGACAGGTTAAGGGAAGTAATCAGACTTTATAGCTAGTCTCTGGACAGGTTAAGGGAAGTAATCAGACTTTATAGCTAGTCTCTGGACAGGTTAAGGGAAGTAATCAGACTTTATAGCTAGTCTCTGGACATGTTAAGGGAAGTAATCAGACTTTATAGCTAGTCTCTGGACATGTTAAGGGAAGTAATCAGACTTTATAGCTAGTCTCTGGACATGTTAAGGGAAGTAATCAGATTTTATAGCTAGTCTCTGGACAGGTTAAGGGAAGTAATCAGATTTTATAGCTAGTCTCTGGACAGGTTAAAGGAAGTAATCAGACTTTATAGCTAGTCTCTGGACAGGTTAAGGGAAGTAATCAGACTTTATAGCTAGTCTCTGGACAATAGTTAGTCCCTGGACAGGTTAAGGGAGGAAATCAGACTTCATAGCTAGTCAATGGACAGGGTAAAAGGAAGTAATAAGATCTCTGGACAGGTATCAGTTTAAGGAAAAAAAGTCCTGAAAGTGTTTCACTTTACATCATTATATGTGGCTTGATCTGAATCAGATTTTGCTTTTCTCTCTCTTTCTCTCAGTAAAGAAAATTACAGTATTTATTAAATTGGAAAGGGATAAACAAAAGCAAAAAAGCATGCAAGGATCCTAATTTTCCCTGCTTGAATCTAGCAATCCATATTCCAGACAAATCCTAACTTTCCCTGCTTGAATCTAGCAATCCACATTTCAAACAAATCCTAACTTTCCCTGCTTGAATCTAGCAATCTATATTCCAGACAAATCCTAACTTTCCCTGCTTGAATCTAGCAATCCATATTCCAGACAAATCTTAACTTTCCCTGCTTGAATCTAGCAATCCATATTTCAAACAAATCCCAACTTTCCCTGCTTGAATCTAGCAATCCATATTCCAGACAAATCTTAACTTTCCCTGCTTGAATCTTGCAATCCATATTCCAGACAAATCTTAACTTTCCCTGCTTGAATCTAGCAATCCATACTTCAAACAAATCCTAACTTTCCCTGCTTGAATCTAGCAACCCATATTCCAGACAAATCCTAACTTTCTCTGTTTGAATCTAGCAATCCATATTCCAGACAAATCCTAACTTTCCCTGCTTGAATCTAGCAATCCATATTCCAAACAAACAGTCCACTCACCACTGTCTTGATCCGGTTTCGTCTCAGATTTAATTCAGCCAGACTGTCCATCCCCATAAGATTGTCCACATTTATTATCTGGTTTCCAGCCAGGTTCAGCACACGGAGTTCAGATAAATGGTTCAGGTTCTCTATCAGTGAAATCTACAAAATTTAAAGTTACCACACAGTTAAAGTTATAAAATTTCTATAGAATGTCTTTATATCAAATCAACCTGGATTTCAGAATCTAATATAGGTATAAAGCAGCCCATGGGCCAAATCTTTCACCTAAGCAGTTACATTTCAGCATATAAAACTTTCATGTCTCATTGTTGTTCCCACCCAACAACAAACCTGACTCTACACTAAATGAGGATGCACACATCTTTATGACAACTTGTACAAAATGGCCCTGCTCTGATTCTAGACGTCAAGGTATAAACAAACCTGCAGGCATGCTATCGAAGCTATCTTAGGACTAAGACATATCTTAAGATAAACTTAGGATGCATCTTAGTCCTAAGTGAGGCTATCGAATATGTCCTAACTTAAGACATATCTTAAGATTTCTCTTAAAGTTAAGACATCACTAGGCCTGTCCTAAGATAATCTTAAGATATGTCCTAACTTTGTTTATGCTTAAATATAACAATGTTTGAATGCCTACTAAATATCAACTCTTTGTTCTTCTCCACTTCGTCTAAGAGTATTTGTAGCTCCATTTCTGAGAAATTAGGATTCCGTTTGTGACTCATAATTGGACGATGTCTATTCAATCGTTGTCTACCAGTGAATGACAATACAGAGCCAAGCGGCACGAGATTTTTTTCGCGGTATAGTCTCCAATTTAAAACGTTTCATGTTTATAGATTGTGTAAAGTTGAATTAAATAGCTCGTTTTCTATACTCAGTATGTCCTCTAGTAACAAAGTAACAAATTTGAAAAAAAATGGATAGAGAGTATATTGGTAAAAGTATGCATATTTTTTTTAGAGTAGTCGGTGGTGGATTTAAAGGGGGCGCCCCCCCTCTAAAATTTTCAATTTTAAGATAAATCATGACCTCTTGTTTAGAAATAGATAATATTAAAGATTAAAGAACAATTTTTTTTTACTCAGAGAAATAAATGACAAGATTGTTTGATTTCTTGTTACTTTTATTGGGAAAACATATCTTATTCCGAAAACCCTTAAAATTTGTGTCAATCAATTTCATCTCATTTAAAATAATAAATAGTAGGGGGGGGGGGGGGGGGGGGGGGTCTTATTCAAGAAATTTACTTTTTAAAATAAAATTTGATAATATTACCTTTTATATCTCCATACAATTTTACAAGAAATTAAAACAGTATACGTTTTAAGTCAATAGTATTATCGTTCATTGGTCTGTGATGTGATAATAATTCTTAAGAATTCTCTTAAGAATCTCCTAAGTCTGTCCTAGATAAGATAGTCCTAAGAGAGCTTCTATGTCCATCTTAAGATATATCTTAGGACCATCCTAAGAATCGTCGTAAGACATATCTTAAGTCATGTCTTAGGACTATTCTTAGGAAACGTTCGATAGCATGCCTGCTGAATCTTACTCTACAATACAATACCTGCATATTGATTTAAATCTAACTCTACAATAGTATGCCTGCATAATGATTTGACAAAATATACTTTTCAGGTTCTTGAAATGATTTTTATCTTTCAATTTCTCATTATAATCCATGTAAAATTTTAAATTGTTGATCATGGGGATCATGCTATGAACTAACATGAATCTACACCACATGAGGATGCTTGCATATCAATATGGCAAATTATACACTTACTATTACCAACAACAAACAAATAACAGATAACTTCAATCAGAAAAATTCACTTGAGTTTTCAGCTCTGGAGAGCTATAAACACTACCTGCAAATCTCACAAAACTTGAACTACAACATCACATGAAAAAGTCCTTGTGAACCAGGTATTTCTTCAATCTTGGTTTATTTCCATTAATTACAGGTATGACTGATATTATATCCATGCCTAGTGACTGAATCGCACTAGAATTCTTGTACTATAAACTAGATTCATACCTGATTCCCGTGTAAATCTAACACATCCAGTTTCGTCAGAGTATCCAAGTTCTCTATCTTCTTTATTCTATAACAAAATGAAAAAGTTTGTCTTAAACACTATATGTAAATTGAGATGCATGCAATAACTTATTAATTAAAGCAGTATCCCTTCAGCAATTTTAAATACTGAAACCTGATAACTTCTTTAATTATTGTTATTTTTAAATTTCTAGTTGGCAGATTTAATTTTTATTTTTTTTTACTTTCTCTGTTTTTTTTTTTTTTATTGTGTATAGCAATTAGCACCTATGTAGACCCTGACCACTCCAGGTACATTACATCTGTTTTGATTAGGTCACATCTACTTTTCCAGTAACTGTACAGCCATGAAATGGGTCTTTAAGTTTTCTATGTGAAAGAGTTTATTCACAAAAACTAAATTTTCTCAAATGGCTAGTCTCACAAATAAAATGAGATTTACAGTATCATTGTATTAGTGTAGATCTTTTAGTGCATGTAATTTGTGATAACACCACACCTGTTTTTGCCCAACATTAGCACTCGGAGAGACTTCAGTGAGCCAAGTCCTGATATTTCCTCAATCTGATTGTCATATAAATCCAGAAAAATAAGTCGTTTTAATGAGCTCAAATGCTGAATTTTGGTGATCATGTTGTGCTGGTAGTTCAACAGTCTTAACTGGTCCTCGCCCTCCAAAATTGGACATACTGACAGTTTCCGTCTGAAATGAAACACAAGCAGTTAGTCAGGCAGATAGCCGAGCATAAAGCATTAAGACTTATATTACAGTCTTATAACAACAACAATCTTCCAATGGTTTGAACTGAGGTGACAACGCTGTTTACCTGTAAACTATGAAATGAAATTGAAATGAAACCTTACAAAACCAAACAAAACCCAAAATTAAAACCAAACAAGACAAAGTCATCTTAAAGTATTAGGATATTGCTACATTAGAATGGAATGTTTGGGATAATGAGAGTAAGATCCTGTCATTGACTATATCACAGAGGGTGGGATTCTTCTATTTCTCTCAGCAGTTAATATAGAGTACCATATGTGTATTTATTTTAGTGGAATTCAAATTTTAGTGACTTTGGCAGTGAAGCAAGTATGCTAATTTATAGTGGTGCTAAAATATGAAATTCTCTATTTGTCCATTATCATTCAAATTGCTTATGATTATATGCCACATAGTGCATCAGCTTTGTCTGTGCCAAACTTTGAATAGTTCAAAAAACATCTAAGAAACTGAAAACTTTATTGATTAAGTCAGTGGAAAAAAAACACTCACCAAAAACAATTGGAACGATTGTCTAAATGATATGTATACCCATTAAAAATAATCATAGCCACATGTGCAATTACACTTTCTCTCTCACACAGAGAGAGAGAGAGAGAGAGAGAGAGAGAGAGAGAGAGAGAGAGAGAGAGAGAATTTTGAAATTAGTTTAATTTTATCTGTTAAACTCAGATATGCTTTATATAACTACTTTCATCAACGTTCACACAGAAAAAATGGCCACTCTACAATTGATCAATTGAATCACAACTAGCCACCCGTAAATTTTCAAATGTCATTTTCTGCGGCACCTTCTTATTGCAACTAGGATTTTTGCATATTATTTTTCAAAATTTCTTTCTCTTTATATTGTAAAATCATGAGAAGGGCAATCATAGACCCTGAGCATACCAGAAGTGAGATCAGGTGCCTATGAAGAGTAAGCATCCCCTGTTGGCAGATCAACACAAGGATACCTGCATATCAAAATGACAAATTGTAACCATGTGGTTCTGTTTTCATTAACTTTTCATTGTAAAATTTTAAGTCCCTAATTGTCAACAGGTCATAACTCCAGAGTTAAAGTTCTATTAAGATCTTGAATTTACATTAAACAAGAATCATGCTTGCATATCAGTTTAACAAACTATTAAAACTGCAGTTCTCGAGAAGAAATTTTTTTCTAAAATTCTTTAAAACAAAGCAGAAATATTCCATTAAAATGACAAAGTCTAAGTTGGAGTATAAATAGATTTTACACACACAAACACACCAAAAAAAAAACCCAATAAAATAACCAAGAGGTATGCACTATTACACACAGTACTGAACATTTTTGTAAGTTTTATCCAATCAAAACTGCAGCAGAAACTGCATTCACATTTTGAAGAGAGTTGAATCTATACTAGACAGGGATGCTTCCTTGCATATCAATTCAACAAAGACTCATTTAAGATAAACAACTTTGCCCTATTTTTACTTCACTTGAATCCCCTATATCTAAGGATGCTTTGTGCCAAGTTCATTTGAAATTGGTCCAATGAATCTTGAGAAATCCTCAACGTGAAAGTTTGCAGATGACAAATTTTGATCTGAAAAGCTTCGTTGAGTTTTAAACTCAGGAGAGGTATAAAACCTTTGGATGATAACTTTTGCCTGAGTGTTATACATCTTTTTTTTTTTTATAGATGGTAGACAGTCCTTTACAACAGTCCTTTACAACAGTCCTTTGTTCATTATACACCATACCTGTCAAGGTTGAGTCTGTCTGGATTGGAGGACCTTTCCTCTGGAGTTCTGTAAACAACAGGAATGCCTGGGGCAGAGGGCGATTCAGCAAATATAACTCTATCTCCTGAAAATATATCAAACTTAAATAAAACATCAAAGTCCTGAGAATAATTAATACACACACACACACACACACACACACACACACACACACACACACACACACACACACACACACACACATATACATATATATATATATATATAGCTATTGCAACCATACACCATGAGTCAATTTTTAAAACAAACATGTCTTCACTTTAATGAATTGAAACTAAGCATAAAATGGGGCAGCTAAATACCTACAACTAAAGGCAATATTACAAACCTACTAACACTTTTGTCTGAGACCAAGGGCAATATCACGGGCTCAATAGAATGGTCATTTCACTTGGGACAAAGGGTAACATTACAGATCCAGTGTAAATGGAACAAAGACCTCAAAATGGTAAATATTTTATACATTGGACATGGGCAATATTGAAAATTATACCAAATGAAGTCTGTCGCATAACAGTTCAGGATGATAAAACTTTTTCAAATCCTCATTCTTACAATATATATTTCAATTGCTGCTTTGACAAAATTTAATTCCACGTTACATGACATTGCTTCTATAATCTGCCTACTTCTGAGTGATAATCTTCCCGACTAAGCTTATCAAAATATACTTTAGAAATTTAAAATTCTCGTTCCACACTGAACTTCCTATAGTGATAGACTATATTTACCAACCCCTCCAAACCAAACATTACATGAATGTGTACAAATGAGGTAAATCTGTAAAGTACATCTTATAATACAGAATACTATACATCAAAGTACTAGTAATATGAAAAACTTTCTTATATAACCAATTCGTTGCAATTTTTTTTTTCAGCAGAAAATTCCAAGTGTTTTTCTTTTTCTTGTGCTAAACTTTAAAAAAATCAATATATTATGCAAGTTTTATGACTTTACTGTGAAAGTTAACAGAGAGAATGTCCCTTGAAATCTTCTCAACAAGAAGATACACTTCCTGTGATATGAGACTTCAATCTTCTACCTATCTATAAGTCAACACACTGACTGATATTTCTATCAGATCCTGTCTCCTACGAGATTAAATGGTGAATATCAGACAAGATTAGACCACTTCAAATCTCTACATCCATCCACCACAATCACACCTCTCAAAAGGTATGACAGAACACAGCACATGTGTTAAAGATCATATATACATACAATAATTCATGATCAAAATTTGAATGCTGCATATTTAAATACAAACAACTTTATTTTCAGATTTGAAAGTTTGGAAAAGTTTCAAAAGAATGAAACAAACATGGTGCTTTCAGTCCATGAAGAAAGATAAAGGTGATCAAAATATAATTACCTGAAAATTGAAAATAATCTTCTAAAAAGATAAACCAGTTTTCAGAGAATGATGATTTGTTAAGTATCATTATGAGCAATCTATGATGTCAACAATATTTTGCTAATGAAAGAAAGGTTAAGATCAGAATAAAATTATATGAACAATGATATAGCTAAAACAAATACAAAGATTACACATAGAACAAAACAATCACAGATTTTCCTGTTTACTTAAAGAAAGTTTACAATCAACAGTTACACGAGTGAGCGAGTGCATAATTACAAGAATACTACTCAAATATCACACTGACAACTCAAAATTAAATAAAAAACAAATATGAAAAATTTACACTGCAAAAAGCAAACATCCACAAACCTGGCAGAAAAGCAGGGGCTTTTTGCGTCTTTGGGGACAAGTTTGCGCTAGAGCGTGAATTTCGCCCGCTTTCCTCCGTGTCTTGAATTATATCTGGGGTGCTATAATCATGAGCACAGGCTGGTGCTGGCACTATAGGCTTTTTGTTAGCTCTATAGTGAATTGGAATTTTTTCTGAAATCGAAAAAATACAGGCCCTTCACCACTGACTACATACCCATCCTGCACCAGGTGAGAGTTTGTGAGGGTGCATAGACAATTCAGAAACACACTGCCTAAAAATTACTATAGGAAAAAAATTAAATCAGTCATTAAATTTCTGATATGCCCCTGAACCATTTTTACAGGAGAGAATTTATCAGTTTGATGATAAAATGCTAATTATTAACTGTTTAAAATTGGCAGATTATTAACCCACGATCATGACAATTAGTTATATGACAAAATGACAAAGGGAAATAACTCTGGTTCAACTCTTCATCAGCAGCTGTGAGAAAACATTGGGTTTGGTGTTTTTCTGGGATTAAAATATTTCGTATCTACCACAGTTATGACAAGGGGATTTTTCTAATCTTTCAGATTGATGTCCAAACTGCAATGAAATAACCAGTGCTACATTAAATATTCCTTGAGGCCTGAACGATACATCTGTTGTTGGGATGGCTAAGAGGCAACTAGAAAACCATTGCTACAAAACTGGATATAACAATTTAATTCTGAGACAATTTCCAGTAAAATGCATATATCACAGAAAATGACCCCAAGATAAGCATGTGAATTTCATAAAACTCATGTTATGTAACACTTATCCAACCTCAGTAATTATATATTAATACTATTATTTTTATTAAGACCCCCCCCCCCCAAATGAAACAATGGATCAATGTGGAGGATGGGATAAAAAAAAATCGGGTCAATAACCCACAACTGGGTAGGAGGGGGTGGAAAATTACCTCCACTAAGTCTGGATGGCTGCTGCAACCAAATAACTTCATAACTAAGTGGAATCACACTGGAGCTTGACTTAGATCTCTCACGCTTATATCTCATCATGTTGTACTGCTCAGTAAATATCTCAGAATGTCAATATTTATCTATCTAACAGTGTTTCACGTAACCTCTGACTCAGTAAATATCTCAAAATGTCAATACTCATTAAATATATCTCAGGGTATTTCATCCTTGTATCTCATCTTGTCCTCTGGCTCAGTAAATATCTCAGAATGTCAACACTCTTCAAATAATCTCACAGTGTTTCATGCTTATATTTCATCATGTCTATGGCTCAATAGATATATTTCACTGTCTGGCATAAGATCCATCAAATAACACATTTCCATCAAATATCTTGCCAGATTGTAACACGATTATTTAAGTATATGTCTAATGTCACTAAACTCATTAAATGTAATAATCTTCTCAGAATTCCATCATAATGTTGCTAAAAACAAATCCAAATGTTACACATCATATTCAGAATCAGATGAAAATGTCATTCATGGAATAAAATAAAAAACATTGTAAATCATGGTTAACTTCATTAAAAATGAATAGGAAGGCGAGTCCTTTAGTGGCAACATTTCTGAGTAGAGACTGGTATCCTTCACAATTTGGACTGGGCTGAACACCTCCATACTCCTGATTCTGACCAGTCTAACTGAACATTGCTTAGCTCCATTTCCCTATTAAATATTTATTTAAATCCCAGTTCAACAGATGACATAAGACACCGAAACATACTTAATTATTTCAGCAGAAGCATTAATCTAGATATTCAAATCTCCAATTACAGAATTCCATGATTGAAATAGGTATCCTGAATGTGTTGATGTCAAACACCATAACTTATGATTTAAAATACCACACAACTCTGAAAGTATGACAGATCCCTGTTGAGAACTTCAAACATTTCAATCTGCACAGACCAAATATTCCCCTGCTAAACTTCTATCCTCCATTAAAGAGTAGAAAATCTCTCCATTATTTAGATCTCAATGCAGAGCAAGAAATAGAAAATCCTATTGTAATTTGTTTAAAATCAATAGGAAGCATTTGGAAAAATTGTTTCTAATCACAACACTGAAGTGTAAGACTTAAATCTGATTGAGAATCAAAGAAAACACAGCTTTATAAAAATGTCCGTCGACCCCTGGGGATAAAGTGACCTTTAAACAGAATATTTCTATCATATACGTGTAATGTATGTAAAAAATATTGATTGGCTGGAATACATTATATCTGCTTAAGTTAAAGGATAATGATGAATATGTTATCTATTTGAAATATCAATAAATAAAGACACACCCACTATCTCAACCATAGAATAATCAGATGAATAGAAAACTTTCAGGTTTTAATGCTTATTTCAATCCTGTGATTCCCTTCTCTGTATTCAATCAATTAAAACTTCCTACTCTCATGAGACATCAAAATGAAATTCAACATTAAATTTTAGATGCAAAATATATTGGATTTTATAAACTCTCCAGCAAGTCATCTCACTCAAATTAAAAAGCTCGATATAGAAACTAACATTGAAAAAATCAACAGAATGCAAATGCATAGAGAAAATACATAATATATGAATAGGTTTACAAAAATCTATTTAAAGAGAGAGTCACTGTGAAAGGAAAATTCAGTCTGATGATTATGTTTTTTTTTATGGATGACAGCAACTCACTAACAGAATTTCAAGATTTTTCCTTCCATTTTGAAACATCATTCTATAAAACCTTCCATTAACTATAATACTCAATATAACATCATTGATTCACACAATTAAGAAAAAACAACACATCCAAATGATATTGCCTACAGTGCATCACTAAACCATTAACTGAAATGCTGAAAATATCCACACTGAAACCTCCATTTGGAGATTACACTGAGTATCTCATAGATTTCAATACACCTGCATGCTCCGTCGTCTTTAAATGTCTGTTGTAAACTTTAATAACTGTTTATTTTGTGATTGACATTTGAGTACACTGTCAAGGGCTGGGACACAGCAATCAATGGGGAACCAGCTTATCCCTTTCAAAGTCAGTCCTGATTCATGCTTTATCAATACCCTGGATTTATGATTTGTTTTCTTAAGAATTCTGCAGAATTTGTTTCCTTAAATCTTTTGAAAGTGAGATAAAACAACAAACTACTGAGCTGAATTAAACAACAGCCAAACATCTCTAATTAATTAATAATCAAGATCCCCTGTGATAACAGAAAGACTTTACAATTGCTGCTGTAGTGGTCAGCTGGGTTTGATCATATATTTGGTGCCATTGACCACCCCTGGATTTGTAACAGGAAGGGAGAAAATTCAACAGATCAGACCAGGATTTGAACCCAAACCCCCTGAATCTCTAGTCATGTTGCTCTACCAATTGAGCTAGCTGGCCAATGGCAATCTAACCTGTCTGACCACCACACAGCATTGAGAAGTGTCATATTCTTCTGAATATATTGGGATGTGATAGTCATAGCATATACACACCTACTGGTATACTTAGTACTGTACTGGTACATATACTATCATACTAGTACACATAGTCCTGTACTAGTACAAATAGTACTATACTATTACACACAATACTGTACTGGTACTGTAGCATCACAAGTGATATTCAATATAGTGACCAGTTGATTAAATTATAATGGTTTCAAGGTACTGTGAACTTTTCACCTACAATGTGGTTACAGGACTAACAGAAGTGTGTGTAATAAAAAAAAAGGGGGGGAGCTGTCTGACCTACTTTGCTGGAGAGCAGAGAAAGGAACTATGGCTATTAGTGTGGAGGCAGATTACACCTTGACCCACCTGATGACAGAGCGGTCCCCATCTTGATCAACCACAGGGAGTCTGCAATACTCTCCCCTTAACATAGCCCTGAAAAAATGGCTACCATTACAAGGAACTCAAGCCTTCACACACAGAGAGAGATGATCATGTATCAGAATTAATTAAAGCTGCTATTCAGAAAACCTATATCTTACCACTGCTAAAACTATCTTTACCAGTTCAAGACCCTAGGTTAAACAGGGTTCTTTCTTTTTTTTATTACAAATCTATTTGAAAATTCTAGCTAAACCTACTAAAACAGTAAACACCCCCAAACAAACACAATAAAAGATATTTCCCCTCTAAATATTAACAAAACTACAAGCCAAACTCGATCCAAACTCACCAGCTGGTGCTGAGCGAAAGGTCCGGGGAAAATAACACTGTCTTGTCACCGTGCGATAATCCCCCATCATTTCAGCAACCAAAAAGCCAGACAGTGTACATGTAACATTTTTTTACTAAATTTAATTAATTAATGTTTTAAGTCCTTCTTTACAATGTACATTGATTAAAACAGGTACACAATTTTAATTTTGAGTAAGAGTGAGAACATAATCATCACTAAAACCTTTTAATCCCTATTATGAATCCTGGCTAAAAAGATTTGTAATAAGCTGACATTATGGGCCTATATCTTGGGGAATATATACTGTGCTGGAACAATACAAATCAGATTGAATCTTTTTAATGAGGTTAATGGGTGACCAAACTTTTATCATGCCAGATTTAAATGGTACTACAACTTCTCACTCTGCCACAGCCAGGTTTGTTCAGATTGCTGATTTTTAAGTCCTCAATGTGTCCAAGAATAAGATCTGGTGGAGTTAAGTCCCCTGGGGCAAAACCTTAGTCCCCATGGTGAACAAGTGAAGAAAACAAACAGTGATCAATATCACACATCCTATAAAGAATACAAAATTAAGAGAAGGGCAAACATGGATCCCTAGACATATCAGTTGTTGGATCAGGTGTCTACGAATGAGCATCCCTCGATCACACCCATAATTAGCCTTATATCTTGATCAGTCAAAATCAGAATGTAAAGAATGGCTTAACAATTGGTATAAAATGCATCAGACAGCATTTATCCCAATTGTAGCTTGTATTTGGAAATAACATTATTTCAACAACCATAAAATTTGCAAAATACTGACTTTAAATGAGACTGTTAAAACCTCTGTAACTTCAAGTTGACTTACTTTTCAGTAGCCTGATTCAATTGAACATATGCAGAACATGCTCTCGTGTATCAAATCAGTTAAGAGATATAAACACCATAAAACACTATATGCTGGTGATAATGGTTTAATGGCAAACAATTTGACATTTTTTTAAGTGCCCCATTCCTTTAACTCCACCTTTTGAAGATAATACTGCTATATTTTTTATCTCTTGGGCATTCATATAATTTGTACATGGTCTTTTATACATCATGAGGAATGTAGCGTTTATGTGTACTGCTGAAGAAGAGATGAACTTTGGTGATTTAAAAAAAAAACCAGCCATTTTCAGTGGTGCTTCATTAGTCTTTATAAAAAATGGGTGAGCTTCCCACATCTCTACATACCTCTATAATTCATACTGTAAAAATAGCAAACACAAATGGAAAATAGAATAGCAACACAAAGCCGACATTTAGTACAGTGGAAACTGTTGATTTATTCATCATGTATGTTTATCAAAGAAAGGCTCAAGTCTATTAAAGGCTGTGAATGTTGATTTATGCATTATGTGTGTTATGGTTAAATGCCAGTTTATGCATAATGTGTGTTTATCAAGGTTGGTTTATGTTTATCAAAACCCAGTTTACGCATCATGCATGATTATTAAAATAGAAATTGTTCTGTTTCCGTTAACCCAACCACCTCTAAATTTGACCCCCTACCCTAGAATTTTCTTAACACACTGTTCAAGAAATTATTGAATAAACACTGTTTTGGATTTAACTCTTGTAATTACTTCATAGACATTTTATATCTAAGCATATTCAGCACTTGCACTGGTAGTGAACAAGAAGCCCACAGAAGAAGCCTATTTTGGTCACCAGGCTTTAAAATATCATTAGCCCTGAAGGCTATGAAATTTATAATCATTTTTTTGTTCTGTATATCTACGCTAAATTCCAACAGTGAAATGAGTCCTTCATGTTCAATATTATGTTAATATATCTGCAACTTAAATATATATTGTGATAGAATATTTATTAATGTACTCTTAAAATTTAGTTAGTGAAGAAAATGATTTATTTTTTACTGATCTACCCTAATTTTGACTTGGATGTTAGCAGAAACACAAAAATTTAAGTTTTAGCCTATATGCCTGTTTTATGCATTATGTGTTTATTAAGGGCTGGTTTGTATATCATGTTTTCATCAAGGACTGCTTCAAGAATTGTGTGTTTACTTGAATTTGAAGAGTTCTGCTTTAATCCTAAATGCAATAGTTATATCTAGTAGCTGAATTTTAACTTAGAAATTACACAATTTCATTGGGAAAGGGAGAAAGAAAAAATGTCACTTTTATTGTTTGTTTTTAATCATTTCAAAAAAAAATTAAGATATATATTATTGGGAAACATGATTTCTTTTTCTATTTATGACCTGTAAAATCATTTCTCCAATATATTTTATCCTTGCCAAAAGGTAGAGGGTACCAAACTGTGCTCTTTTTCATCAAAAGTCCAAAAATCTAAAAAAAGTCACAGATTTATGATTTTGTATATCTTATGATTGCCAGCTATTTTCTATAAATAGTTCAGAAAGTAATGTATACACTCCTCATCAAAATAAAACAGAAAACAGAAAGTCAGTTTAAGGGTCCACAATAGTTTCATTTCATGCATTGTTCTTTGATGACAATGTGTTCTTTACAACATCAATACAGGTATGTTTGTACATATGTACACAGAAAAGTGTGGAATAGTATTTTGTAAATACAGAAACGTATCAGCCCTCTGAGATCTACAAACTGTTGTGTAATACGTTAAGCCAGGCCTATTTTCACCTTTTGGGTAGATAACCAATGAAAAGGCATTTTAAAGAGAACTGAAAATTCCCCAAAATCAACTCAATAAGACTTACTGTAGTTAATGATTTTTCACAAAACTTTTACATTGTAGTATCTGTGGAAATTTAGTGAAAAAGACATGATTTCTAAATGGGGATCATAGCTAGCTGAATTTTCAATTACATTATAAACCTGGCTGCTCTGAATTATGATCAGATAACTCTGTAAGTATCAGAAGGACTGAACATTACTGAACATTACTGCTGAGAGTGATCTTTGTGAACAAACAGTGCACCCATTACCTGCAATGTGGTTAAGTGTGAAGTCTGGTGGACCTTGAGGGTAACGTTTCATCATGGTGTCGTTGTTTGGGATCTGGGTGGGACGGAAGACAACTTGTTCCTGGGGCTGAACAGACTTCTCAACGATCTGAAATTGGTCATTAAAAATGAAAATTAAAAAATTACAAATAATATTAATTTTGAAATGGCCACAGCCACATACATGTATATACATCTGATCCCATTATAATTTTTTAAATAGAATTCTTTTAATAATAACTTGATTTTCATTAATGTGTTACAATTCTCATAGATTACTAGTATCAAATTCATGTACTACAAATAATTGAGAGACTTATGTGATACACACAAGTATTTGGAAACATGTTAACACCCATTCTGACACACACAGTAACACAAGCATACACACGGCGACCTCACATCCATCCAACTGTCATGCAGAATGACAATAATCCCACTAATTCATGTAAACATTTACAGAAAGTTCAAATGTTCTCAATGGGACACCTCTAACAAGTTTGTTGTAATCCATTTCTAGAGAAATAACATTAAGTCCCTAAGAATTTTTTCAACTGCAGATCAAACTTCAGTAGAATGCAGTGGTATTTCCAGAATAATATAAAACTGTTTGAGGCAGAACAGATTCCTGCACATTAATTTTAAAGATGTCAGACATGTTTGGGTGATTTAATACAATTTGTATTACCTTATAGAAACCCATTACATGTTTACATTCAAAGAAATTATACAGTCTAGCTTGTTTACATTCACACATCTTTGAATATTTAATTCTGTTTATCTCTTGGCTTTTCAGAATTGTGAGGGATAAAGCAAAGCTTTAAATTAAATTACCACAATTAATGTGGTTTCTGAAATCTTGATAGAAATCTGAGAGTTAAAGACCGAAGGTTATGGACCATTTCTCTGACACTGTGTCTACCTAATGGATCATTTCACAATTAGTGTAGGTCACCTAGATATACATGTATATCGTCTCTTTCATGTCAGTCATAGAGCATATTTACATTTCAGACTAAAGAATAATCTGAATTATGAAAAGCTGCTGAAAGTTTGACAGTAATATCAAATGTAATGTGGTTATACAAGTAATATTGTAGGTTAAATTTACTAGTTTTCTTGAAGGCAAATTTTCTTGTCCACTTAACTGCCTTTTAATCATGACTCGAATGGAAGAGATAAAATAAATTTTTGATTTGATATCACTCATTTCTATCTCAGAATCTGTTTTCTTTACCATGTTTACTTCACCTTTTCAAAATAACAGTAAAGTTCTACTTTACAAGTGATATTTAATAATTTGCACTATATACATATACATTATACAGATTATTTATTGCTGTGAAATATTTATTTTCATTATGTTTATTGACATTCAAAATAAACAGACTTCAGGAAAACAAGTTGATTAATTCAACATTATTCTAGAATTTCTTCTGTAATAAGGTCCAAACTATGTATTGACCAGTATGATATATATATATATATATATATATATATATATATACATACACACACACACACACACACACACATACACATATATATATATATATATATATAAATATACATACATACACACACACACACACACACATATATATATATATATATATATATATAGACACAATATATTACCACATTACAATGTGTTAGTAGGCACTGAACATACCCCACAAGCAGTACACAGTACAGACAGACAATGATTGAGGTGGATTCAATCAAGATAAAGAATAATTCACACCCACTAATTTTTTTACCACACTGTACTTGTCTATATTTCGTGCACTTAGTGATACACCTAAGATGTGGCCCCTGTTGAATCCACCTACAGAGTGAACTCACTTGTTGACTGTAACCAGAATTTGCTGTGAGCTGTTTACTACTAAGTGTAGGAAGAATTTGTAGTGAGGAAAGCGTGGAGTTAGTCTGCAAGATAAAAACACACCTACCCTGTATTAATGAACTACCCTACGTTGCTTTTTATCTACACATACATGAATCATATTTATACAATAAATCATGCGTATTCACTTATCAATTAACATGCACTATAAAATGTACTACAGTATTTACTTGCAAACTGAATAAAAAATTTTCTTATTACTCATTAATTATTCTAAACTGGCATATGGTTTATTCTTTAAAAGCAAACTTCATGCAATTCAGATCACTTATCAGATTTATACAGTGCACATGCAAAATGATCACAATTAGTAGAATATAACAACTATTCAGTATTACCTAACCTCTTAACAACCATGTTAAAATTCTGCAGATGTGTATTTAAATTGACTGTCGTGCAATATACAAAACAAACTCTATGATAAAGAACTACTCCTACTGGTACTTAGGAAGAAATTAACACACACTAAGCATCAAAACACAAGATATAAACAAAATACATTAGTAAATCACTGTGCATGACAACGAAGTTGTTAAAAAATGAAGTTGAGATGATTAACATCACCAAAAATGGAAGTTCAATATGAATAAGTACATCTAGGGATACCGATGTCATAAACTGTTGAGTACATTATTGCTTCTCAATACATGAGACTGAAGTTGTATATAGTTTTAAATTTAAGTTTTGATAACATTCATTTAACAGGTGAAGCACGATCTTCTGATTTAGCTGTGTACCTTAATTAAGCTATTATAGGTTTATCATATATCACTTTGTCTCCAGTTATTTTTCTATGCATTTGCAGTTTCTCAAACTTCACAAAAAGTTAACATTTTGAAAAAAAAATGAAAAGATAACTGCTGCCTTATATCATTATCTAGTGTTTTTTAGTTGTAAGACTAACAATCTCATTGTTTGGCTGATAGTATACTGAGCACTGTTGCATAAGGTGAAAAAACAATATGTTTGTTTCCTGTTACCAAGGCAAAAAAAAAATCCAGGTAGGTAAGTAGGGCTTTTTTTAATTACTATTGTTTTGGTTTTTTTTGGGGTTTTTTTGTTTTATTTGGGGGGGGGGGGGGGGGGGGGGGGGGGCTTATGCAGCTCTAAGAAATGGACCAAAACTAAGAACTAAATATAACAAGAGTTGATCATGCATAAAGTACAGGTCTAAGAGTTAAGAAAGCAGACCCTCCAACACAGGTGTAATATCAATGCAGAGGTAGAGCATCACTTCATAATAGGGAAATTGTGATTTCGAGCCCCACTCATGCTATGACTGTGTTGAACTTGCGGCATTAAACATAAGTGTGATTGTTTCTTTGTCAAATGTTCAGGATCTAGTTTCAAGAATCATGGGTCTTTCTGATATGACCTTAAAAATGGAGGTCCAGCTCTGCAGTAGCTCGGTGGTAGAGCATTTGCTTTGTAACCAGGATGTTGTGAGTTTGAACCCCACTTGTGCCATGGCTGCATAAAACCCAAGATGTAAATATAGGACGTGATTGCTACTTCACCAAACACTCAGCATTTAGAAGCAGAATCCCAGGTCTTTTGGATATAACCTCAAAAACAGAGGTCCTGGTTCATGCTGTTGAGCATACTTTTTTTCTTTTTTTTTTTTGCCTTTAAAGTATGATTACTTCTCATATGTAATATTTGAAACTGAACAAATTATTTTGTCCACATCAATGTCTTTCTTTTTACCTGTAAATTATTTGAGATTCATAACCTCTTGATATAATAGCCTGGAAACATCAATAGTTTTAACATTGATTCTCTTCTTGAAAATATTTTCTGAGGAACATGTTATTAAATGAAAGATTGAGTCAAACACCTAAATGTGACTTTCTGACCTGATAAAATATAATAACCAATATCAAAATTGCTTAATCCAGCTATGAAAATATCTTTGTATGGTTATTTAGCTTCCTAAAGTCATATATCCAAATCAAGAAATTGTTCTGATGGTCCAGGGCCTGATTATGCCATAATAGACAATGAAATAAAAAATTTCGGATTGTTGGTTTAAAATTAGATGCATGCAAAACAACATTTTAAAAACTACATGTGAATGTGCAATTCCAACAAAAGATAAAGCCCAAACCAGTACCCAAAAGAATAAGATCATGAGCATACCTCTTTCGTTAGAGTTAAACGACTTTTGGGTTTGTTGTACATAACTGACAACAAATAGACACTATAACTTGGAATTCCACACGAACTCTTACTCTACTATAAAGATCATGATACATTTTTGTTTGAAAACTTTCAGAACAACTTGAAAAATACATGTTTTTAACCATCGGTGCCCTTGGTTGCATAGGTTGCCGCCATTTTGAAACATAGGAAGCTGCACTTGCGCAAAGATACCGGAACTTACAGTTTGAGGAAATTCGGCATGAAGGTAAACCTCCCATGGACTTTATCCCCCTTTGGATTGTAGACTAGAGGCTTCATGAATTCCACATAAGCTGACGCAAAATTTAGTGAAATGTCTACATTTGATCCTAAAGGTAATTTCGTCTTTGTATAGAAGGGGAAATGTGCCGGCGAGATTAATCTGAGGGACAGCTATCTCGAAATATTTCAATAAGGTTGAATAATAGATATAGCTCTTTAGTAAAACCTCTTTATGTATATATGAAACATGCAATTATGCCATATGTTGACTATAAGGCTAAAAATGATGGGCTTAATGATAATAAATTCAGCGCCCCTAGGTAAGAGAAAGGGCCACGTCCACTGTTCCTATAAAATCTTCAGTTACTTAATGATTTTAATGTTAGGAGTTTATAAATTGTATTTTAATTTAAAATATTACCAGATATGTCTTTTTAAAGTATTCCCAGACAAAGAGAAGGTCAGTCACTAATTGTCTGCCCTTTTCTTTTCTTTTTTTAAATTATAAATATTACACATTACTTTAGAATTTTTTAACTTCAGAGCACCCCCATGTACGATATAATCCTCTGATGGATGAGTGGGTAACTGTGTCCCCTCACCGAATGAAGAGACCCTGGAAGGGACAGGTAGAGAAACCAGAGGAGGAGGAGATCCCACGTTACGATCCCAAAAATTCCCTGTGTCCCGGAAACACAAGGTCCAACGGAAAAGTAGTGTAACTATTAACTTAATAATCTTATTGATATTAACTCTGTTAAGTCAAGGATAATCTGTAGAGATGAAATGTCATATATCTTCTAATAATAATTTGATTGAAGTACAGATGAATTTTTTGTCCATCTGTTTACACAAATTTCATTTACCAGTAACTTTAAGCATCAGTCTTCTGATGTTGAACAAAATATAAAATTGTCAATTCACTTTTTAAAAAAATACTTAATTTTTACTGTGGACTTTGGTTTAGATATTTAATTTCATTTATCAGTTTTACTATATATTCTTTCTGTTGACTTATTTGAAATGTCTTTTATTGCATTTTTTTTTTTTTTTTAGATAAATCCAAATTACGAAGGCACATTCTTGTTTGACAATGATTTTCCTGCTCTCCTTAAGGATGGACCCTCACCACGTAAAAACTTTTTACTTTCAATCAATGCTGCAAGAAATTAAATAGTCTTTTTTCATTAAGTTTATCTAAACAATATTTATTATCATAGTAATTAGAAATATACTCCATAAATATGTACAATGGTAAATCAGGAGTATAGAGTTAAATAAATTTTCTTTTCACATTAAGATTAGCTGCATGGTCACTTACAGTGTGAGGGCATTGTGGGTTGCTCTATTTATGGAATACACACAATTTTAATTTTTAGCACAGAGCATGGAGCCTCTGTTTCAGTCAGCCCCCGCATATGGTACATGTCAAGTGATGTGTTTTCACCCCCACTCTGACCTCACTCTACCACTTATGTCGCAGTCTGAAGTAAGGGAGGTAATCAACAAGTGGGCGGAAATTAACACAGACCTCGGAAAGAAACACACATGGGTTCAGGTGCGTGAACACTTCATCTTCAGTTTTCGTGTGGAGGCTGTAAATGTATTATATCTGGCATTTTACAGTAATTAGTGGAAATTCAGCTTCTGTAGGTTTAGCGTGGGATTTGAGTTAAAAGTATTTGCAGCTACGCATAAGTCACCCATAACAAAAAGCATCATGCAGTGTATTTGATTTAGCGGAAGTTCTCTTCCACCATAGGTGCTGAAAAGAATATGCGCCAAATGTAATACATTTACAGTATTAGGTAGATGTGTGAACATGCCATTTTGAGGTAATGTAACTCATTTTTGAGTCATTTGATAAAAGATGTTAACATTTTATTATTTTGTGTAACCTTTTGAGATTTTGGATAGATTTTTCAACATTTGACATATTTCTTATTTTTCTGTTCGTTCATTCTACTGTCTGTTGTACTGTTAGAGGCCAAACACCACAAGATGTATCTGACATTAAAAAAGAGTTTTATCTGACAATCATGTGATGAAATTGTTAAATCTGTTGTCATTTAGATCTTTGAGAATAAAGGAAACATCATGGGCTGTTCTAATCCACACCCTCATTGTCAGGTAAGTTCAAACATACTGACAAAGCACACTGCCAATGTTCTAGCTCGTGAAAATGAAATGAGTGATAATCTTTATTTTGAAGAAAATTTCAAATTCACTACTGAAGTGTGATTACTGTAAAATCTTTTTCTTTGTTTTCATATTCATATAAACCATATAGAATCACACCTCATTAACCAGGAGATCAAAATGCCACAAACTTTCTAGTATTTTTCTCAAAAAAAAGTCAAATACTGTAAACGTGGATATTTGCTCATGTTATTAATTATGCATATTTCCATTGCAAACTATATGTTTGATTACATGATGTTTGTATCAGTGTCTTGCTTAACTATGGGAGTAGTATGATGTGGATAATTTACAAGAAAGTCTTCTTATCATGAATTTAGTGTAAATGATACAGCCCCCCCCCCCCCTCCCATGTAAATTTCCACATTCACAGTATTTGATCCCATGTAAATATGTGATGAACTGATTATGCAGGAATTGTCTTGCTTTTTCTTTTTTTTTTGGTGCCAGGTTTGGGCAAGTTCTTATCTTCCAAATGATCCAGCTAAAAAACACAAAACGCAGAAAGAATACTATGACAAACACGAAGTTCCCCTGTTGGTGGATTATGTCAGACAAGAAGTTCAAAAAAAGGTGAACCTATTAATATTTACAATACGGTCATTACTGTGTACAGATTAAATGAAAATATTCACATTTACCAGACTTTGTCACTGGTAAACCTTTATTGTTTTAATGTGTTTTATTTCTCAATAAAAGCTCTTTCATTTTTAACTTGATGTAAAACCCTGTATACTACAAATATATAGATACATGGAATAAATACATACACAGTAGAAACGTGATAAGTTCTTCTTGAGCTGCTCTGCCAATTATATAGATTTCTCCATGCTTCCATTCTTCATTTACATTCATGATGCAAACAATGTATTACACATTTATTCCTTAATTATGCAGCAACAGGTATTTTATGAGGTTGTCCAATATTTCAATGTGGAGTTCTGGCATTTCAGTAAAAAATGTTTCTCCAATTATGGGATCATAAAAAACTAAAATTTGAAATCAGAGATCACAAATGCCATTGCAGCATGTAGTGATTGTTTGTCTATTGTGCTGATTGAAACAGAAAATTTTCTTCAACATGACAAATGTTTGAAAAATTTACGAATTTTCAATAATTATTTGCAATTACATATCTGACAACATTGTGACCTTTGTGTCCGATTTCTTCAAGAGAGGAAAATTATTGAGATTACAAATTTGAGAACATTGTGACCTGTATGTTTGTTTTTCTCCAGGAGAGGATTGTCCTACAGAATGACCACTGGGTGTGGCTGGTTCCTTACTGGGCAGTCTGGCCTTACGAGACCATGCTGCTGCCCAAACGACACGTTTTACGTATTGAAGATCTGGATTCAGATGAGAGAGAAGGTAAGATTTCTACTGTCTGAAACTCATTAAACAGGACATCAAACTAGACATACATATTGTTAAAGTTACATGTACGACATTTGTTTTTGCATTCCCTGTAAAGCACAACATGATGTCTATTTTCTGTCTGTTACACTCTAGAACTTTTTATCTGTAAAAAGTAGGTCTGATATTTAGTATATATGAGGTGTGTGTGTGTGTGTATGTATATATATGTGTGTGTGTGTGTGTGTGTGTGTGTGTGTGTGTGTGTGTGTGTGTGTGTGTGTGTGTGTGTGTGTGTGTGTGTGTGTGTGTATGTATATATGTGTGTGTGTGTGTGTGTGTGTGTGTGTGTGTACATGTATATACATCTCATGACAAATGTGTTCCCTGTTCCCTAAAAAAAAATAATCAGCTGGTAAACAAAACATTGCGCTAGTGATGTGATGATTGATCAATAGTAAGGATATTTATTTTATTTTGGAAACACAGAATTTCAGAAAACAAAGAAAATTTACAAAAGCGCTGCAAATAGGAATATTCTCGTATTTGTGTCATTACGGTCTCAGTCATGACACTCACAAACATTTTTTATTCTAAATTTTTAATTCTAAACTATAAGGCAGTATTTGAAATTTACTTTTAATCTAGAAAACTTTGGACACCATTGTCTTCCATCTACATTATTTTGTAATGATTTCTTAGCCTCAGAACTGTAGCATTCTGAAGAGGGGGATATATACCCCTAGGTTTTCCCTTGGGAGCTAGAATCCTGTAAGATGCTCATACCTTATAGAACCTGACCTTCACTTCTATTTGATTATGACCTAAATATATGCTTTGACCCTGACCCAAAGTTATTTGCTCAAGTTCATAGTCATTGGGAGAAAAATTTGGAATTCACATCCAGCTTATAACTTTGTAACAAAAAACATTAGATGCTGTTCATTGACATGAACTTGTACGAATACTTTCATCTGTACCCCTAAAAACCAATAGGCTCCAAGATCTTTGTTTCCTATGTAATTTGTAAGAATGAATTTCGATTGGTTAACAAGCAGAATGTTTTTACTTGCACCCTGCTGAAGCTGAGGGATAAATAACATGATGTCACAATACATTCTCTACACACAAAGAAAAAGAAGTAAAGACATTTGTTCTTATAACATATTCATCATGATTCAGCGTATTGTGACATCAGATTATATACCCTGGCTTGTAAAACTCATAAAATATCCAACACAAATTTTCTTATTTTGATCATTAAATGATTACATGCAGTATCATTGGTTACATAGGAAATAAATTCATTATCCAGGTGGGGGCCTCCGTGGCCGAGTGGTTAGAGCATCAGGCTCAAAATCACAAAGCCTCTCACCTCTGTCGGCACGTGTTCGAATCTCGGCCGCGGCATTATGTGAGCAAGTTTGCCAGTTTACTTGCATAAGGTCGGTGGTCTCTTTCCAGGTACATTGTATCTGGGTTCTCTCCTCCACCAACAAACACTGGACGCCACCAGATAAATGAAAAATTGTTGAGTGTGGCGGAAAGCAATAAATAATCAATCAATCATTATCCAGGTTTACTAAAGGGTGTACAGGGATTTACCTCAGATTGTATGCCATACACCCTTCAGTCTGGATAGGTAGGTATCGGTCCTGCAAGTCTGACAAATTTTGGATGAAAGATGTATGTGAAGTCTTGTGCAATATACATGTAATTTTGGCATTTCGTGACATTTCCTTACAAGCTACAGTTAATTATTCATTATCATTGTTTCAGCTTTAGCAGACATCATGAGAAAACTCTTGACGAAATATGACAACCTGTTTGAGGTCTCCTTTCCCTATTCTATGGGATGGCATGGTAGGTGAAGCTCTTTAGTAAGGGAGATTACTTCAGAAGAACACACACTCAGAAATTTAACAACAGCTTAAAAACAAATGACACAACAGTACCTTAATTGTAACTGGACAATATACAATTGTACTTCATCATCTTTTACAAGTGTATTTATAAAATATACACTTTACAGATCTTTTGATGTGAAAACATTAGACTAAGTAAATTTATCGTCTAATTATTGTAAACATGAAAATATACTGTACCACAGGAGTCTAAAGTCATCAATTAAACTGAAATAAAAATTCAAAAAAATTATCCAATCCAGAAAAAAAAATGTACATCTTCTATAAAAATACATCAGATGTATTTTTATAGAAGATGGTGGATAGTTTTTTTCCAGATTGGATAAATTTTCTGGATTTTTATTTCAGTTTAATTGATAAAACTTTAGACTCCTGTGATTGTACAAATGACCCTATATATCAATGAATATCCTCATAAAATGTGACATGAATTGTGACATCACACTGAAGAGGGTGTACTGTTGACATTCTGAAAATTCATCAAGATGAATTATATAGATCATAATGAGTCATTTTTATGCAGAGGAAACACAGTTTAAAAGGTAAATATGAGTAAAAGAAAGCGAGATTTTCTGATTAAATTTTATCCCTGGTTTGTTTGTTAACTTTTCACATTCAGTTTTCAACTTTTTGTCAATAATCACCGAGTCAAATTTGACCAAACATTTAAATGAAGGGCTACATGTCAAAGGTAGATATTTAAGACATAGTAAAGGATACAGGATAGGTACAGAAAACATACAACTTATATATAATGGAAATATAAGAGTTCCAATAGTGATGACAGGGCCACACCATAACAGGGTTTCAAATTTTACAAGGGAAAGTACACAGAAATTCTATACATATACTAGAAATTTGTATTTTGTCATTTAATTTTTCTTTTCTTATAAGTGCATGTATAGGTTTTTATGTCAAATATAAAATGTGTAGGTATTTATGTCAAATATGAAGGTCACGTTTTAGTTATACATTGGTGTACTTTTTGGGGGGTGGGTGGGTTAACAAGCAAAACATGAAAGGTATTTAATTACAAAACATTGATAAATTTAAATTTTTTGCTTATGTTTCTTGTTTTGAACCACAAATGTGTGAAACTGATGTGAGAACATTGTCAGTAATATACATGTAGTTTCAAGTTTATTCCAAACTCAAATCACTGAGTAAAGTCCATTATAGGTATGAAAAGTTCCACAGGCCCTGGAGAATATACAGCAAAATACTCAAAGATTGCTATTTGTCAACTTGATAAGGAAACATTGAATTGTAATTGAAACCATTATTCCCAACACCAGAATGTAGAAATAATTAAGCCTTGGGTGCCTCACAGTAATCAGTGTGTTCACCTGTCTGTCCATCAGCTCTTTCTATGTCAAACGAGAACTTCAGATTCCTCGGGAATATTTTTTATAAATTTTATAAACAATTCTTGGATTACACAGAGGAAGACTTTCTAATTTAAAAATTTACTGCAGGGCCCTGAAGGTTGTTGACTTGCCAGGTTTCTAGTTGAATCTAGTTTGACCAACACATGATCGTAACATAACCATTATTTAAGGGGTTTATTAATTAATCAGGAACAAAAATTTAATTGCTCAGGAAGGCAGTATGACCATTAGCATCTTCCATTGTAGAATGGATAATATAGTACATATAATTATTATCATTAACAGGTGCTCCAACAGGGGAGTATCTTCAACAAGACAACAGCCACTGGCAGCTCCATGCTTTGTACTTCCCCCCTCTGCTGAGGTCAGCTACTGTGAAGAAATTCATGGTGGGCTATGAGATGCTGGCTCAATCTCAGCGAGATTTAACAGCTGAACAGGTGAGGGGATTGTTTTACATCATAATATGTGTCTAAAATCTATCATGAATATCCTGTATGCATGTCAACTTAAACATGTATATGGGCTAGCACACATTATTAGCTCACCAGGTAGAAGGACAATGTTAGCTATTGCCATCATTTAATCTCCATTGTCTGTTTGTCAATGGCAATAGAAATTTTTTTATTCAAGAACAGCTGATGAAAATACAAAAAAACACAGTTACAGCAAACATGCGTGAGATTTTACACTTACAACAAATTGATTTTCATTCCCTATAGTTTTAAAGCTTATTATAAACTCATTAGATTTTACAAATTATATCTATAACAAATCAGGGGGCCTCCGTGGCTGAGTGGTTTGAGCATCGCGCTCAAAATTACAAGGCCTCTCACATCTAGTCAACACAGGTTCGAGTCTTGTTCGTGCTGATATATGTGAGGAAGTTCGCCAGTTTACTTTTGGAAGGTCGGTGATCTCTTCCCGGGTACAATGTATCTGGATTCTCTCTTCCACCAATAAAAAACTGGACACCACCAGATAAATGAAAAATTGTTGAGTGTGGCAGAAAACAACAAACAATCAATCAATCATATAACAAATCAGTATTGTTTGACCCAGCACTTTGCTGTAGGTGTATAATACTGTACACATGTTGCTCTAGTGATACATGTTACTTTTTGGTATAAGATCAGTTCCATTATGTAAACCATGGCTTTTGATTGGTAGAGACAAAATAAACACAGACATCCTCCAGAACATTTTCCTAAAAGACTTTGCCTAGTCACCATGTCTGATGTTTCTCTAGTTGTCCCACAAAGTCGCCACCATTTGATTAAGTGATTGGATTTTCAGTATCGTCTCCATGCATTCTGATTGGCAGAGACAATACCAACTTGTTTTCTAGAACAGCTATTTGCCAAGTTAATATTTGATAACAGAAATGTTGCAGTAGTGGACCAAGAAAAGTTTTACTTTTTAAGGCAATCTGAATTCCAATATTACTGTTACAGCTTGTAAGCTCATCTGAGCTGAAAGCTAAAGTGAGCTACTCTGATCAATTTTTGTGTCTTTTGATAATTGTAACCTTGACCTACTTTCTGGGGAAAAAATCTGACATAATATCTCCTAAACTATTTAAGGTAAAGCTTTTGTATTTTGTGCATGGATTCTTTTTGGCAAGACCTTGTTATAATTTGGTGTTTGACCTTGACCTACTTTTAATGAAAAATCTGACATATTTAATATCTCCTGAACTATTTAAAATACAGCTTTCATATTTTGTATATAGATTTCGTATGGCAAGGTATTTCATATCATACCATGATCTATGAACTTGGTCTTAACCAGAATAGCAAAATCATGTCAGTCATATTGTGTTCAGGCATCTCTGTGGTATGTGAATTCATTTTAGTTATATTGTGATCCTTTGGGGCTAGATTGGGGCCTCAATATGGAGTAAAAATTTTCATAGGAATAAAGATTTTTTTAAAAAGTCTTTTTAAAAATCACAACACCTGAATGATAGGGCCAAGGGGACTCAGGTGAGCAATGTGGTCCGTGGGATTCTTGTAATTGGTTGAGACAATCAACTGTTTTGTAGAAGTACTGCAAACCAAGTTTTCTTTTTATTTATTAGATACAGGTGAGTGTCTCATGCACAGGAGAGCCTCTTATTTGTATAATGTAGAATGACACCCAAAGAGTTATTCAACATGGCAATTAGATTTGAAAGGACAATAAATATGTTGCTGTTTTTATTTTGTTTTATATTTTGTTTCAAAAGGAAGTCAGCCTTTTATGATGATGTATTATTCTCTTAACAAATGCAATGAACGATGTACATTTTGTATGGATTTTTAAAAATAAATAACTCTCCTAGTACTTTGTTCTTAATGGATGGTAGTGTGTTGTCATTTGTTTCATACAAAAAGATTTCTTTATGAATTGACTTTTCTGTCAGAGAAAATGATTAAATACAATACTTTGAATTTTCTTACAGGCTGCCGAGAAGCTGAAAAGTTTACCAGACATGCATTATAAATTCCAAACTTCATAGCCATTTGCAGGAACTTATTGCTCTGTAGTGCCAAATATACCAAGGAATCCCAGCTGTGTTCTTTTCTTTGGGGAGTTATCAATAAAATCTATTTCATGTTTTCTTGCTTTTCTCATGTTATTAACAACCTGATATAAAATCTCAGTCAGTGATTGTACAAAGAATTTGCAGACCTTTTATTTCTAGAAAAGGATTCAGTGCATTAAAACATGATATAAATCAGGAACTTAATTAGTTTTTGTTTTTGGTATTGTAGACAATGCTATACACAAAAATTGATTCCTTAAAAATATGATTCCTCAGAACATTATACAGACAATGAAGTATGAAATCCTGATGTGATTAAGTAATGAACAATTCTAAGAAATATACAGTACTGAGATTTTATGTGAAAACTTTATTTTATGACACTGTCAATTAAAAAACAAGTTCTGCAACTTCTATTAATGCTGCTTGTTGAATTGGATATTTGTGCAGAGTGGTCGTTGATGTGGCAGGAAACCTACGTGTGACCACATTACCCTCTCACATACAACCACTGCCAATCCCAATAATCAACCTCACGTCGCAATGGTGAGAAGTGAGTTAATCGGTAAGCTTCCCATCAAAGAAGATTGTGTGTGCAACCATACATGATAATGAAACCAAACTATACACGAGCATTTTCTCTTTGATCTTCATGTGATTTCTGTATACAACATTTATTTCTACAAAACCGGCACACACACTGTTGCAAGAGTAAACTGAAATGGCTTTAGGTATTTTAGGTGACATATTACAATTGGTCTTCGTCCATCCTGCATAAATAACTGCATATTTTTAACTTCTTCTTGATAACTACCATTCCAATTCTTTTCAAATTTGGTATGAAGCATCTTTGGGACAAGGCAGACATAAACTGTAAATTTCAGGACTCCTGGGACCCTAGGGTTGGGGCCAAAATTGACTAATTTTCAAAAATTAAATGCATAGTAATATGGAGCAGGAAGGCCTTTACTGAAATTGTAAATTTCATGATCTCTGGGGTAGAGGACCTAGGGGAGAGCCAAACTTGGTATATAGTTTTAAAGTGTAAAACATTTAGAAAATACCTTCTTTAATGCTATTAATACCAAATTGAAACTAAATGGGTATTCAAAATGAGTACGTAGCCCTTTACCAAAATTGTAAATTTCATGATCCCATGGGTAGGGGCTTTGATATAAGGGTGGGGTCAAAATAATCAGTGACTAAATATGTTAACAATTGAAGATTTTTAACTTCTTTATAACTACCATTCCAATTTGTCCAAAATTTTGTATGAAGCATCTTTGGGACAAGGTGGATACATCTTAAATTATGTATAAAGAATCTTTGGGACAAGGTGGACACATCTTAAATTTAAGAGCTCCTGCTCCCCAGGTGTCATAGGGGTGGGGCAAAATATCTTAATGACTGTACATGTATATTGTGAAATTTTAATGTGATCATAGATCCCCAGGGAACTCGGGATTGGGACAAAATCCTTCAAAAAAAAAAAAAAAAAGAGCAAAAAATTGAAAATCTCAACTCCCACACGTGGGAGAAAAGCCAAATGCATGGTTATTGTGTCCAAGGAAGCCCTTTACCAAAATTGTGAAAATTCACTGCACCTTGGTCAGGAATTATTGGCTGATTTAAATGTGTCAAACTTCATCTTCACTTGTATTGTAACTGAATAGGAATTGTATGCATATTTAGGAAAATCATAAAGCTGTGAACAAAAGAAACCAAAATGAGATTTAAATGCAAATACTAAACTCCCCGACAAGTCTATTTATGAACTATGATACTTGGGTGACCGTTAAGGCCTGTGGGTCTCTCGTTTGTAGGACCTGAGCCTCTATTTTTATGTTGATAAAACTACAAGGTTCACTGTAATCATGTTTTATTGTATAATGAAGTTTGGTTATGAACTTTTATTGCTGGCCCTGGAGGTTCACTATAACCACGTTTTACTGTATAATGAAGTTTGGTTATAATGAACTTTTATTGCTGGCCCTGGAGGTTCAGTGTTTTAACAGTGTTTTATTGTATTTATTTGAAACAGACAGTGAATACAAATATGAAATTAAACAAGCATCATTTTCGTCATATCTTAACTAAATAATGTCAAATAATAATCCCTATATTCTGTTTTGAAATGATTGATTAATTGTTGTTTTCTGCCACACTCAACAATTTTTCAGTTATCTGGTGGCGTCCAGTTTTTGTAGGTGGAGGAGAGAGCCCAGATACAATGTACCCGGGAAGAAACCACCGACCTTCCGAAAGTAAACTGGCAAACTTTCTCACATATATCGGCGCGAGCGAGAATCGAACCCGCGCCGACTAGAGTTGAGAGGCTTTGTGATTTTGAGCGCAATGCTCTAACCACTCAGCCACGGAGGTCCCTTGAAATGAAGTAAACTAAAATTTTATATGGTCATCACATTGTATAATTACCACTGAGAGAATGGTCATTCACTGAAAGTTTTTTAAGGTATTTACATGAGGTTGACAGTACATTGAAGTCATTAGCAGTCATGCAACAGAGTCCAGTTTTAATATGGTACATTATTTACAACAGTTTACACAGGTAAAAAACATAGTATTGGCACCATTAAATTAGGAATACTACAATACAAGTTACTTGTCACAGAAGGGTTTCAAAAATTTTCGAAGGCTTTAACCCCAAAAATGAAAAACCTCTCAAATAATACACTGCCCCTGTAATGTAAGAAAATAACAAACCAATGGACTTGGGTCAAAGATATGTAGTTAATATATTGTAACAATAAAATCAGGTTCTAGTAAAATCAAACTGAGACACAATGAAGTTCTCTTACGATTTGTCTGTAGTACATTTTGGGTGAAGCATTAGGAGGATTTATATTTAACCATTATCTATACTGTTATGTCCACTTGACTTCCCTACATTATTCAATACTAATGTAAACAATACTGCATACAGATTTTAATGTTCACTGTACATAAATGTTACGGCCAAGGTTTAAATATTTATTGCAAGTTTAACTTCACAGTTTTTATCTATACTCTGAAAATAGTCAAAATTACTCATAATGCTGTGTACAGGTTGTTCCATGATTGCTCGTATGTGTGCTTTCACTGAAGGTTTTTGGCACCAGCACAATGTCTTTCTCTAACATGTGAGTCATAACGGGCACACATTTCATGGAGTTCAGATTGGGATCGTCTGTATTAGAATGCATCGAGAGGGCCATGAGGCGATTGATCTTGGTGATGGAGCGAATCATGCGGATTTTGTGGCCTTTTTGCAGGTATTGCATGTACACTTTGTACAGACAGGTAATCAGCCAACCACCTTGGAATGTATCCGACCATGCTGCTTTACCTGTGAAAGGAACAGCTTTCAAAATTAGTAACCAATTAATAATGCTCACTTTGGAATTCTAAACAAACTCTCCATAATCATAATTGAGTCGTGTGACCTCATTTTCTACATCCAATAAACAAACAGCACAATCACAATGTAAATGAAGAAATTTGCACCATAAAGCTCCTATGACTCACTTTGCACCATGTTTAAAGCTGCGCCTTTCCAATTTTACCTCTTTATCACTAAAGAATGATATGTATTTGTTCGAGGAATTGACCAACAGCGAGATTCAGAATTCCCACAAAGAAAGTGATCAATTTGAGGTCACCTTTTTGTCTATATGCACTCAAATATCTCCAGATCATAAAGGTTCTGAATTTCACTAACAAAGGGGTTATAGTTTTTATTTAATTAGATGACCCATTTGGCAAATAACACAGTTTTCTCATTTTTGTGGTCAATTTTGACAGTACTTTCCCTTCAAAGAGCATGATGACAGTTGTGCCCAAGTACCAATTAAACATTATCAGATTTGTTGTGAATTGCAGATTTATTATCACAATGAAATTTTCAAGGCCACCACTGCCATGAGGGTGAAAATGTCGAGAGAAAAAAAAAAAAAGCCCCAACCCCCACCCCAAAAATTATTGTTGTAATGTATGTCCCAAATTTAAAATTTAAAAAATGTCTCCTATGGTGCAGTGGGTCGTGTGTAAGCGTTTTCACTGATGTAGGACCTTTTTGCATGAGTTAAGCTCCATCGATGGTCATGTTTTTGTTTTTATTATTATTTATTTATTATTATTTGTTTTATTAACAATAATTATTATACTTAACAACATTTATTTTCCATTATCAAATTAAAGATTAGTACAAAAACATAATCAATATATAAAATGAAAAATCTCAATAGATTCACTCAAATGAAACAATGTATCACATGAGGCCATGTACCATTTTAACTGTGTTATTCGACACAGATGCTATGTTTTACAATGCCATACAAGATTTGTTGTGCTTGTTGTCGAAAAATTCCATCAGCAAAAGGTTCATTTGTTAGTGGGGTTCATCATAAGAGGATAAAATTGTGTCATTGGGAAAAGTGTGGGGTAGGTGATTTTCTCTGCGATAAATGCAGGAGAAAAGTGTTCCGAGATAAGGGGAGGGGGGGGGGGGGGGGGGGGGGGGGGGGGGGGCAATGAACCAATAGATGGTTCTCAAGTTGGAGAAATGGGAATATCTTCAGATATTGCACAGAGGGGACCGGTTTATACATGCCTAAATGTAAGTACGTACACGACTGACTGTACTTCAATTACAGATGAGATAGCATTGGTGCCCATCAGTATTTTTGAAAGGAGATCTAATAATGTTCTTGAAGGGTCTTCAAATGTAGGTGAAGGTGGTGGGGTATCTGGAGTGTCAGTAGGTCAAGATGTGGAGATAACTAGCACGGCAGAGCATGTAGGACATGAAATTCTTCTATCAAATAACATTATTGAGCTTCCAGTTATTTCCATTTGCAAAACGAGACGCATCAGTGTTTTCTGTAGAAAATCCTCTAAATTCCAAAGAATTATTCCAAATGAGACATGGTGAGACATTTTTACATCAGAAGGCGCATATATGGAAAATAACACGGTTTTCTCATTCACAAATAAATATTCATTTGTTGTTTTGTTTAATTCTTGCATGAACTATCTATATGATAAATGCATATATAAACTTAGATGGCCTTTAAAATGTTCAATCAAATCCGGAACCAGTTTTAACTTTTATTTTCTACATCGTGCATACGATTTAAAACCCCTGTGGGCCTTTCCTTTTGTTCTTTCCATGTGATCTTTATTGACCAACAAATCGGTGTTCCTAAGTCACACTATTCATTGTAGAGAAGAATTGTTTCCTGGACAGACTGCATGTAGAGAACTGTTTAGAGTATTAGACAGATTGCATGTAGAGAACTGTTTAGAGTATTGGACAGATTGCATGTAGAGAACTGTTTAGAGTATTAGACAGATTGCATGTAGAGAACTGTTTAGAGTATTGGACAGATTGCATGTAGAGAACTGTTTAGAGTATTGGACAGATTGCATGTAGAGAACTGTTTAGAGTATTGGACAGATTGCATGTAGAGAACTGTTTAAAGTATTGGACAGACTGCATGTAGAGAACTGTTTAGAGTATTGGACAGATTGCATGTAGAGAACTGTTTAGAGTATTGGACAGACTGCATGTAGAGAACTGTTTAGAGTATTGGACAGATTGCATGTAGAGAACTGTTTAGAGTATTTGGACAGACTATATGTAGAGAACTGTTCAAAGTCCTGGACAGACTACATGTAGAGAACTATTTAGAGTCCTTAGACAGCTACATGTAGAGGAGAACTGTTTAGGTTCCTTGGACAGACAGCTACATATAGAGGGGAACTGTTTAGGTTCCTTGGACAGACAGCTACATATAGAGGGGAACTGTTTAGGTTCCTTGGAATGGACAGCTACATATAGAGGGGAACTGTTTAGGTTCCATGGAATGGACAGCTACATGTAGAGGAGAACTGTTTAGGTTCCTTGGACAGACAGCTACATATAGGGGGAACTGTTTAAGAGTCCTTGGACAGCTACATAAAGAAGAGAACTGTTTAAGTTCCTTGGACAGACAGCTACATATATAGGGAACTGCTTACAAGCACTCACCTGGTGGACTAGCCATCACGATCATGCAGTTGTGAATGCAGGGTGGGGGTGCCAAGATAACTTCATCCTCAATCAAGGCACGCACAGGGCCTGACATCTCAGTGAAGACCTTATTCCCCTCCCTGAAATTCTCAGTTTTCACCCCTTTGGCATCCACTCTAGAGTGGGCCTCCTCTGTAATGTAGAAAGTTGTACATAACAATAATCAGAGATAATCAAATATGGAATTTTATTCTGTACTTTAGTAACCTAGCATGTTAAAAAACATTGATAACATAACATAAAGCATTAAATATAGTTATAAAATCATAATGTAGAATAAAATAATTATGCAGAAAATGACATGAAACTTGAAAACTATACCAATCAACATACACCCCTCCCCCCATAGCCCATCAATATTGGAAGCATATTTGAAATATTGCATAGCTGAATGGCAAAAGGTTGTACAAGCTTCAACATCATTCTTGCCTCACTTTAATACAAGTTACAGTCTACACTACACTCCTTTGACCTAAATTTTGTTCATGGAGCTTATGGAGAATATGTCAGTAAGATTGACACAGTTCAACTCCTGAATCTTCACTTAAATAGGTCAACCTACCAATTATCTTCAAAACTTGCAATCTTCAATATTTTTACTTGCAATCCTAAAAGTTGAACTTCAATATTTTTTAAATTTGGAATTTTGCATGAAAATCCATCAACTAATAATAGTGACAACATAAAATGTACATATAAAAAAAATCATGCACTAAGATGCAATCTGAATGGGGGAGGATGAGAGGCAGACCATGACCTACATTTCTTGTAACTGGTAACTGACCTTACATAAGGCTTATGTCACACCTAAAGGTCACAATGCACTGAAAATTTCAATATTGCAAAAAACATAGCTTCAAAGATATTACGGGGGAGGGGAATGATAGACCTTGATTTAGGATTATTTCACACCTAAATGTCACAGCAAAAGTTAAAGTTGAGAATGGGCATCTAAAATTTCAACATTGTGAAAATATAGCTTCAAAGATATGACCTATATAAAAGTTTTTTCTTCAAGTGACCTTAATATCTTTTAAATGATCTTGGGGATAAATTGGGACACTTCCATGAGGCAAAAAAAATCTCTGCATCCTATGTGGCTGTCTAGAGATCTATAAGTACTATGGTTTATACCTCCAATATACATTTTTCCACAGTGACTTTTAGATTGTATAAATGACTTGAGCTGGGGTTATGACATGCCAGCACGTCATTAGCAGCCTCAGCAACAAGTACAGGCATTCCAATGTTTCTGTGTTGCCAGTATAAAACAGTACTGACACAATGTATAGAAAAATACTCTTTTTAAATTTGGAAACATATCAACTTCATTAAAATTGAAGAAGTCAACCTGAGGATATTAAATCACAGGCATACACTTCCACTGAATAAAACAGAAAAAATAAATCAATCATTGGGGATTTTTTTTTCAGGTAAACAAATACATGCTTCTGTATAGCAGTAAAATAGCTGATAATGGCCAAGGTTGACATATGCCCAAGGTTGATATTTTTTCAGAAGTAGGTTGAACCGTAAGATCGAGGTCATAAAGTTAAAAATTTAGCTACTTAAAAAGTTTTATCAAAAGAAATACTCTTGTGAAAAAAGAAAGCCCTATGACCAACCTTTCAAAAGTTACAGCCATGGTTAAAGTTTTTCAACAGTAGGTCAAACCCTAAGATCAAGGTCACAAGGTCAAAATTTTTGATACCAAAAGAAAGGTTTTGTCACAAGGAATACTTATAAGAAATATGAAAGCCCTACCATTATCCATTCAAAAGTTATGGCCAAGGTTAAAGTGTCTGTAGACAAACAGACTGATGGACTGAGAGACGGATGCTCCAATTACAGGGGTATAAAAATGTCTACGGAGAGACACCTAAAAGGGTGATTGTAACATAACCCCTTCCCAAAATTTTGTTTACAGAAGGTGTGTTTTGACATTTCATATCTTTACAGGTACACTGTATTTATGATTAACCTTCATTTTACATTAACATTTGTGAATGTTAAAGAAAGGATTTACATGAAAAGTCAAACTAGATGAGCAAGACAAACATTTACTCCCAGGGAATCGTACCAGTCCTTCCCCTTCTTCCCTCCAAAGTTAAAAGACAAACATGAAAATTCAGAACACATTGTAGTGGGATGCAAACTGGATAAACATTAGACTCCCCCATTCATTCTTAGAAAATAATCCTTGCAAAACCCCACCCATCCACCCTTCTCTTGATTCCTGTTCAAATTAATACTCTGTCTGAACTGATGTCAATATAATGAACCTTACCATTCTGCATGACTGGTCTGTTTTGGGAGGACAGTATATACTGTGAAGATGGGTGTGGCTGTGAGCGCCCTTCTGATTGGATCCTGATAGACACACCTGAATCCACAACATCATACACACTTGTATCTGCACCCATTCGGCTTCTACATGCCTGACAATATTATAACAAGACAGTATGTGATGTTGAAAGGATTCTAAAGCACAATATTGCACATTGTCAAATAAATCTCTTCTTTCACTGCAAGTTCCGTTTTCTTTACCCAATATATATATATGGACAACACAGAGAATGAACTATTGTTTCTCTTTCTCAGAAACAGTTTAGATGGATTTAAGAAAATTATCACAGCTTCTTGAAATGCCCTCCTCCTACTATGGGAACAAACTCTGGCATAAAATACACACAAATTCTAAACTGACAAGAATATCTAGTTCTTTTTAACTGGAGGTGAGGTCATATTGAAATCCATTATCAAGAAACTGAAGTAATAATACTTTGAAAATTTAACCTGAAATTTGCGATGGATTGTCTACTAGTGTCAAGTTGTAGTAATTTGTTCTCTTAAATTAAATAACTATTGGTGTATGCACAGTGAAGTTCATATGGCCATTGACTGTTTGACATAAATACTGTAAATCACATTTTATCCATGATATCATTACTTGCACATAATTTTGCAAAACTACCCATTCGCAAATACAAGGGTTGTTCGATGTGTAATGTGTATTGTATATCTCAAAAACATTCGACTCAGATAGTGAAATGAATATTACATCCCTTCGAAGTATTCTCTGCAGTTTGAAATACATAATTTTAGTCTCTGAATCCATTTCTGAATTGTGTCACGGTAAGCTGATTTAGGTAGACCTCTGAGGCACTGACTTGTGGTTGAGCCAAGGGTTTGTCAGGACTTGTAACGTTTTGGAAAAAGGAAAAAGTCACAGAGGGCTAGATCTGGAGAGTATAGTGGGTGTGGCAAGATGGTAACTTTCTCCGACTTAAAAAATTGCTTCACAAGCTCAGATGTATGTGATAGAGCCTTATCATAAATTAGACGAACATGCCTCAATCCTGACACAGGGCATCGTTTATGATAATATTTCTGCATTTTTGGTATAACATCTTGGTAGTACCAACCTGTAACACTTTTTCCCTTCAGCACCTGAATTTGTATGGCTATACCATCACATGAGAATAATATGTAATAAAGAACCTTCTTTAAACTTATGGATCTTTTGGTTGCCCAACTACAGGCCTTCTACCGTGTTTAGTTAGTCATATTTTGTTTCGAATTTTTCTTACTGGTTCGAAATAGTGAACCCAGGTTTTGTCACTAGTTTGCAAATTGTCTTTGATTGAATTTGGCAAACACTTTGAGAAACTGATTAGTGGTTTGTACTCATACCCATTTTTGGTCATCTGTCAATATATGTGGTATCCATCTGGCAGAAATCTTTTGTGTGCTTCAAAATGAACTTTTATTCTGTTTGTCTACATTGATCCCGGAACTTTTATTGTTTCTACATTGATCCTGGTACTTTTATCATTTGTCTACATTGATCCTGGTACTTTTATTGTTTGTCCACATTGATCCTGATACTTTTATCATTTGTCTACATTGATCCTGGTACTTTTATCATTTGTCTACATTGATCCTGGTACTTTTATCATTTGTCTACATTGATTGTGTTTACCTGTATAAAGAACACTTTTGGTTTCCCTTTAAGGACTCGACATTTGCCATCATCAAACATGTCAATGATTTCACTTGTCTGAATGCTGCCATCTTTTGTGAGAAATCTGTGCTGATAAAACTTTACTTCCTGTCTCCTGAAGTCAGGGTTTACAATTCCACTTTTCGTCACCTCATCCTCGCTGCCATGAGAACTAATCACCATGACAATACAAGATATTCTTTGAAGAAGTTCAGTGTTGGAAGTGACTAAACAGAAAAATAATCACTGTATAATGGGCAAATTTCTGTGGTTGTCCATTTTTTGTGGACAGGAAATATTCACAAAAATTACATTTGCAAACAAGAGGCCCATGGGCCATATTGCTCACATGAGTCACCTTGGCCATATTTAAAAAAATTTCCTATATATTTGCATATAAAATTTTGATCCCCTGCTGTGCTCCCCCCCCCACCACAAGACAAGGCCATGATTTTAACAAAACTGAATCTGCACTATGTCAGAAAACAGCCATGTAAACTTGAACTTTTCTTGCTCAGTGGATCTTGAGAAAAAGATTTTTTCCTATAATTTTTGTATGTAAAAATTTGATCCCCTATTGTGGCTCCACCCTACCCCTAGGGGCCATGATTTTAATAAACTTGAATCTTCACTATATCAGGATGTTTCAATGTAAATTTGAACTTTTCTGGCCAAGTGGTTCTTGATAAGATTTTTAAATGACCCTACCCTATTTTTTAATTTTTGTGATTGTCTCCTCTTTGGCCCTTCATTTGAACAAACTCAAATCCCCTTCACCCAAGGATTATTTGTACCAAATTTGATTGAAATTGGCCCAGTGGTTCTGGACAAGATTATATTTAAAGATATTTTCCTATATTTCTGCATTTAAAACTTTGATCACCTACTGTGGCTACCCCCAGGTCATGATTTTAACAAACCTGAATCTGCACTATGTCAGGAATCTTCCATATTAATTTGAACTTTACTAGTCCAGTGGTTCTTGAAAAGATTTTTAAATGACTTACCCTATTTTTGCATTTTTGTGATTATCTCCCCTTTGAAAAGGGCATGGCCTTTCATTTAAATAAACTTGAATCCCCTTCCCCCTAAGAATGATTTGTACCATGTTTGATTGAAATTGGCCCAGTAGTTCTGGAGAAGAACATTTTTAAAATTTGTCAGTTTTGCTATTATCTCTATTTTCTATTATCAAGGATGTTGCTCTTCATTTGATCAAACTTGAATCCCCTTCACCTAAAGATGCTTTCTACTAAATTTGGTTGAAATTTGGCCAGTGGTTCTGGAGAAGAAGTCAAAATTGTGAAAAGTTTACAGACAGACGGATGACGGGTGATCAGAAAAGCTCACTTGTGCTTTCAGCTCAGGTAAGCTAAAAATGTATGAATACATATAAGTATAGATAGGTATAATGCAACTGCAGAAATTGAAAAACTCTGAATTTGTTGCCTTTTACATATTGGATCACAAACACTTTCACCTGCAGAAAATACCCCTTAAACAGTATGCCACATAAGGATGCTTACATATCAGTGTCACAAATTGTATCCTTGTGGTACTTACCAATATTTTTCAAAATTTTCCTATTCATTCCTTTGCAAAAATTGTAGTCCTGGGTCATGGATTAATTATACAAGTCTGGTTTGAAGATGCTTTAATCACCTTGTCTGATTTTCACAATATCTTAAATGTCTCTTCTTGAAAGAGAATGTGGATGTTCTTTTAAAATCATTTGAATCTCCCTTTACCTGATGCTTTGTACCAAGTTTGGTTAAAATTGCCAAAGTGATTCTTGAGAAGAAGTAAACAATGTTATAAGTTAATGTGATTATATTGACAATAAAAAAACAAACCAACCAAATTTTGACCGTCTTTCATTATATAACTGTTTACTTACAGAAGATACATCATAACTTATATAAATTCATTATATTAAGGTACAAAATATCACTTAAATGCTACTGCATCACATAACCAATATAGATATTGAGAGGTACCCAATGTTTTTTGATCAGAAAAGTCCACTTGAGCCTTTGACTCAGAAGTAAAATGAGATGACAGACAGACATATGGACAGCACGACAGACAGATAAACAATGATTTCTACAGGGCTCTAATCACCTCTACCTCACCTTCTCTAATCCACTCCATGCACTCAGCATCTGTTAGATCTTTCTTTGCCTGAATCTCAAAGCCTAAATGTGTGTGAAACAGTTCATACATGTTCTCCAGATCTTTCTTGACTCCAGGTCT
The DNA here is from genome assembly GCA_024699665.1 of Ostrea denselamellosa. NCBI lineage: Eukaryota > Metazoa > Mollusca > Bivalvia > Ostreida > Ostreidae > Ostrea > Ostrea denselamellosa. The sequence continues at coordinate 16,451,155 of JAMZEH010000010.1, forward strand.
GGATTCCTCATTTCTGAAATATTCAAACCCCAAGAGGAGAGCAAGACCTGGTTTGTCTTTATCAACAACCACAAACTGGTTCTTCTCTTCACTGTCTATGATGTCACAGTCCTCGGTTGGAACAACAGCAGTATCGATGTAGCTCAAAAGACGGTGACCCAATTCTGATTCATGTACTTTTCGTCTGTCACCACGACCTTCTCTGGAAATAATCATTAAGATTTACCGTAATTGTTAACATACTTATCTCAGCATTCTATTTGATAAGTACTATATATCAAGCAATTTTAGCAGGCTAGAAATATTGGCTTTTTTGGTGGATAAGGAAGATATGCCAAATATGAAAGTGCCAAAATTTATCAACACCATCTTACTAAAAATACATTTACTTTACTGTCTGGGTTTATAAATGTTCCATTTTTTGTATAAGAAGATTCAAAAGTAATTTATAACAGAACAACAATCAACTAATCACAGGATTTAAATAATATAACATTATAATAAATGTATTTGTGATACAATTTCATTTCATATTCAAAACTGCACTAATTCAAGAATGCACCATGTTTATGTTGGAATGTGCAATGAACTATGTCAAGAATTCTTTAAATGTTAAACTCCATCAGAATTGCAGGTGTACAACTTCATTATTCATATAAGGTATACGATACACAAAGTTGTAATCAAATTTGTTCATCGGTTTAAAGATATACTCTAGACAAATTATGTCTACAGGGGGGGTTAACAGATGTACATGTTGATTCCAGTATACCCCCCCCTAAACTTCTTTTGCAGGGGGTATAAAAAGATACATAATACTGTTGATAAAATAATAATATGGTAAATAATACTGTAATAAGGGTCTCACCTGCTGCTACCTTGCACAAGATTAACATCCAAAGTACTCGACATTTTTTTTCTTCTTCATGGATTCTTCATAAAATACTGGACAAAATAGTGATATTCATGTTCAGTACAAACAAATATCAAATCTAAAATGTAGATAAAACATAAGTACAAACAAACATTAAAACTAAAATGTAGATAAAACATAAGTACAAACAAACATTAAAACTAAAATGTAGATAAAACATAAGTACAAATAAACATTAAAACTAAAATGTAGATAAAACATAAGTACAAATAAACATTAAAACTAAAATGTAGATAAAACATAAGTACAAATAAACATTAAAACTAAAATGTAGATAAAACATAAGTACAAATAAACATTAAAACTAAAATGTAGATAAAACAAAATTCTTCCACCATTTACAAATCAGTCATTGTCACCACACACAATGATGTTACAGTACGTATGAGTACTGCTGGAAAATACTGGTAGAGGGGGGTAGGGGTTGGAAAGCTACGACTCACATACATGTCATGACCAAATATGTAAATATCAACAATAGCATGATATCGTCCGTTTACAAAGTTATAACCCATAATATACCTGACAGTATTCAAGGACCAAATACAATGTCAAAATGTCAATATTAAGGACATCAACAATAACATGGCAATATCGTGTATACGCTGTCATCTGACAAAGTTACCGTTTACCATACATTATCTGCAATACTGTTTTCCAATGTTAATATTGAAGAATCAACAACAGCATGATAATATTGTGTCAATGACATAATCTGACAAAGTTAATGTTTAACATATACAAAACTATTTTCCAATGACCAAGTACAATACCGATATCAACAATATTCTTTTGATATTGTCAATTGATAAAGTTATAATTTACCATATACAAGATTGTTTTCAATATACGTAAAATGACATAATGTAGGTCTAAGGTTAAGTTTAGGGTTAAACAGTGTATTTAAGGGAACCACCTAACCTTATGTGATGGACACCACATTTATGGGGACCGCCATGCTAGAAGTGCTCTAATACAGTGTATATGGCACCATGGTCAATGAACGTTTTAATCACCCCTCAAACAGTATAAATTTTATGTTCTATTCACAACATACGAAGGGATACCTCAAACTAAAAATGGTGATAGTCAATAAGGTCATGATTTGATACTGATACAATATCATCGATATCGAATGAAAAAAAATATCTCAAAACGAAAAATTACACTCGTGATCATTATAATCAACACAACTATGACTCGATATCGATATGATGTTGTCAATATCAACAAGATGGAGGAGCTCAATGGTCATGATACAACATCAATATGATGTCAATATTGGTGATATTGACAGGAAGGATTAACCAATACTAAAAAAGACATGCATGACTCAGACAAATAGTCAACAATAATGATTTGATATCTATATGATATCATCCATATCAATGAGAAATAAAACCTTAACATTTCTAAATCACACTGATATGATACCATCAATATCAACAAGAAAGAAAACCTCAACAATCATGATTCCATATCTACAATATTGACTATACAAACCCTAAGGATTACAATATTGACTATACAAACCCTAAGGATTACAGCCTCAGTACAAGACCCAGTATTGCTGAAATATTCAATATCGTACTGATATCATTTCAATATTGTCAATACATGTATTGTATCTACATCACGGCTTGGACATAATTCACAATTCAAACATTACCTAATTCATAACCTCAGGAACATCGTACAAAATCAATCATTTCTTTTACTGAAAGACACAACAAGCGATTCAAATTTTCCATGAATAAGAAAAATTGAACATAAAAAAACAGAAACACCTCTTCAATCATGAAGGCTGAACTCTACTGGTCAAGACCTTCAATTTGATAGGTCACATGATAACCTTGGGATGACTTTTTTATTGCACTCAATGACCCCGGATCACCCCTACATACCCCACATGCTAATTCCTTTCTTCGTGTTTACTCAGGGTTTCATCGATAATGTCCCTTGGTATGTCTGAATTTGAAAGTAGATTTGAAATACTCAGTTCATTTGTGTAAAAGGAGATCACTGCTGCGTGAAGGTTATGGCTAATACAGAGGGATACATGAAACAGATGTCACGAAGAGATCATCCATGACCTTGCTCCATTGTTCTCGGTCACAGTGATGTCTCCTCAAGGTCACAAAGAGATCATCCATGACATTGCTCCATTGTTCTCACCCCTCGCTTTACAATACAAGGGGATTATCCACTCACACAATAGCCTCTTTGTTTACCCACCCTGTGTATTGGCTATACTACTTATTGGAAGCAACATACGTGTGATATATAGGGGATTGGGATTGGACCGAAGTGTCTCTGTCATGGGCTGAAGTGTCAATGTATTACATGCTGTAGGGAAAAAGTACACGTGGTATACATGGGGGGGAGGGAGATTGGGCCAAAGTGTCAATGTACTCTGTATCATTGAAAGCAAAATATGCATGATATATAAAGAAAAAAATTGAGCTAAAGTGTCTCTGGGACGAAATGTCATTGGGCTGAAGTGTCAAATGTACTATGATATGAGCTAAAAAAAAATAATAATAATAATAATAAATAAATAAATAAAAACAAACAAACAAAAAAGGGGCCAAAGTGTCTCGGACAAAAAGAAAATTGGGCCAAAATGCCTTGGGCCGAAGTGTCTCAGAAAAAAGTCCTTGAGCCTAAATGTCTTTGGGCCGAAGTGTCTGACACTCTCATATAGCATAGGTCAAAATTAGCTTCATTCTTTAAGTATTATGCGAAGAATATTATGGTTAGAGATATATCCAAAAGACATACATATATTTAACAGAGTTTTGTTCACATAATGCACAGCTCATGGCTTGGTCAATGGAGTGAATTTCATTGACTTCATTGATAAAATTTCGAACTCCTGTTGATTTACGTAGTTACTATACTCTATATTTTGATTAGTCAGTTGATCAATCAATCGTTCTTTGTCTGTTGCTGAATCAGTAAAAAATAACTAAGTTAATTAAGCAATGGGTATTCTCAGTATGATAAATATATCATTACGTATCATACTCACGGTAGTATCGTAATACAGTCTTGAGTCTAACAGAGTCATTCTTTGGGATCCTATGAAAACAGAAAACGAAAGTACACGTAAAATTTGAATGGGAATGGTCCGTGTCATTCCGGAATATACCATTTATGAATTGTCAAAGACGGATTTCGTCGTTGTTTTTTGTGGTTGTTGTTGGTTTTTTTAATGCAGGCAGTGTTACCGTGTGTGCGCGCGCGTGTGTGTGCGTGTGTATGTGTGTGTGTGTGTGAGAGAGAGAGAGAGAGAGAGAGAGAGAGAGCAGCAGCAGCTATATTAACATGTCATAGAATCAAAAGGATGGGTCACACACAGAGAGAAAGAGAAAGAGAGAGAGAGAGAGCAGCTATATTAACATGTCACAGCTCCTACCAATAGAATCAAAAGGATGGGTCACACACACACACGCAAACAACACACACACATACACAGAGAGAGAGAAAGAGAAAGTAGGGGAAGTAAAACGAGAGGGGGCATGAAAATACAAATTTGTTATAATTTACCAAGAACTCAAGTTATCCAGAGAAAGGCAACCCAATAAGTTACTTGCCAAGAACTCAATCAATTATTCACTAACACAAAACGCGTATTTCCATACTAGCTTTGGTCTGAACACTCAATACAACAAGGATATGGGAAGTAAATAAATATTAATCGCAGCTTTCTAGTCTCCTACAGAAGTCAAACTTATAAATAACCCTTCCCGGAAAAATATTTTTCAAGAAAACTTTTTTTTTTTTTATTGTTGTATAGTGTTGAAATCTTGAAATATCATAGATCCGCGTCTCTTCTCGGTCATCGAATTACTTGCCCTTCATTTTTGCCGGATGTTTACATTTACGATAAGGATAATTTTACTTGGTTTTTTTTTTTTTTCAGAATACCTGCAGTACCGGATATAGATATCTATGATCTAATACGGATTCTGTCATTACTTGTAAACGCCCAACCTTGCAGTAACTGTGTAAGTAAGTATTGAAATTTCGGTATTGTTTAGCATAGTCTATCTTACATGAGGGAGAAAAGGGGGAGGGAGAAAAATTGAGGACAGAACTGCAAAATGTGAAAGATGTAGATACTCAATATTAGCTTAGTGAGGACAAGTGGTGTACGTGAGGACATGTCCTTTACTAATATTCTCTCTGAAAACCATTATTTTCATAATTCGAAAAAGAATTAAATAAACTTTATTAAGCGCCCCTATAGCTTACCTAATATTGTACTTTTTTGCCTTTAGAATAACATGTGTGCTTGTCTTCTAGACATTGCGAGGATGTCTTCGTTTTATAGATTTGGTCAGAGAGAGATGAGAGATCATTTAAATTGAAACCGAACTGCACAAGTGATGTGATAATTGCTGTAAACATAAAAAAAATTCCCGGGTTACACCAGTATGATTTCACCTGTCCCGTCTAGGATGTTTCCTACATTGTCGATAACGTAATTTCTACAAATAAAAGAATGAAATATAAATTTTCTCGGTTTTATTTCTTACTTACATACATGATTTAATAAATACATGTGATATAGAAGGATTACAATCGCTTATATATGTTTGGGGTTGTTGTTTTGTAATAGGCTTAATTATGCCTATAGGGTGTCTGAGGCTTAGTCAATATCAAAATTATCACTATAGAAGATAATGCTAATATTCATGTTTTATGTCAAAAACAATCAAAGCTACTATAAAGTATATATTGATTTTCTTTTCCTGGCTTAATTCGTTTTCGCCTGGAAAAGAGATATTTACGGTGTCGACATAATATCTCGGTGATATGCCGCTTAAACACACTTTTAGAAATGCAATGTAAAGTCATTAATTGTTTCAACAAAACATGTTTATTATAATTAGTCAAAAAGCCTCTTCAGAGGCAATTTTCTTATATTGTAAATAATGCATTCATCTCGTGTATATGAAAGTGCACTAATCTAAGTCTAAATCGACACATTGATAATCAACTCTTACTTTCTATTTACAACGCAAAGGAATGATATATAAATGTAATTTGCGCGTTATAGCATTTCAGGTTGTTTTTGGTTTTTGGGGGGGTTTTTTTTGGGGGGGGGGGGGGTTGTTTGGGTTTTTTTGTTTTGGTTTTTTTTTTTATCGATTTCTTGTTTCTTTACTCTTTATTTAGCAATCCGGAATCCTTAATTCTCTTTTTGGGTAATATAAATGATCGTGATGAGCAACAAATGAAGATCGTGAAAGAAAGGCATTTTAAAATTGAATTTGACAGGCGCAGTCTTGAGCTCGAATGGCAAACTACAAAGAATTCTCTACATTTATATCATTATAGCCCTTACCCGCCACATAAAAACTGGTCATGCAAGTATTCATACTCGACCACGTAAAAATAGAAGAAAAAAAAGTGTTTGCAAGGAAATCGTATAGTTTGTTAACCTGTAATAAATATATTCAGTCTGATATATGAAATATTATGTAAGTTTTATGTTTTAATTTACATAGATACTTATAAAAGATAGATCCCAAATATCATATCTTTTTCCAAGTGTTAAGCAAGTATTCATATAAAGTGGGTTTGCAAAAAAGTTTAGGACTAATAATGTTATAAGGAAATTGATGCCAGATGAATTAGTTTCAAATACAAGGTCTGTTAATGTATGTACCTATATTATTATATTACCTATGTTATATTACCTATATTATATTCATTATTCAAGGCAATAAAAAAATAATAATAAAAACTGAATCGGTGTTTTATCTTCTTCAGAAAAAAAATATATAATATATATATATATATATATATATATATATATATATATATAATATCGTATTTTCTCCACTTTAAATTTTAAAAAAAATATAAATAAATGAGGGTATGAACTGCGACGCTTTATGTCAGCATACTTCAGGACGCATCGTTGATCACCTCTCGTATTTTCCCAAAAAAAATTTTTTTATTTTTTTTTTTTTATTTATTTATTTATTTATTTTTTTACATTTACATTCTACTTTCATTTCAGTTGGAATTCCCAGCTGTTAAAATAGATGCACTATATTTATCAAGATTCATACCCACATTCACATTGATCACAAAAGCATCGCAAACATGAGGAAATGGCTATCATTACAATTTATACAGATATCAAAGGCAAAAACATTGACAATGTAAATTTTGAATTTTTATCTTTCATTATACCAATGCATCTACAATTCTTAATTTTAAGTTCATGTGAAATAATTTATAGCTTTTCCTGTGTTTATAGAAGTTCGAGCTTTTTCTTCTTCCAATATTCCGTAAACCACCATTTTAGTCTGGTCCAGATTTTGAAAAAAGAGGCTAGAAATGGGTTCTAACGGCAAATTATTATTATTTGGTCCAACATAACTTTTTAACCTAATTTGCGTATGCTGAATCCGAAAAAATATGTTGAACTTCATGAAAATGGCGTTAAATAGGTCAAAATGGCGGTGTTGAAATTTGCAAAATTATCTATATGGCTTTATTTTAAAAAAGTTTATTGCAAATTAAAGCAATTTAAAGGCTTGTACTAAACTTATATGTGTCTGAAAAATAGAATAAATTGTTCAATGTTCGTTAAACAATTAAAATTGTGAAAAAAACGATTAGATCCCAATTAACTCATTTTTTCGCAACCGCATATTGACGCACAGTATATATATGCATTTTGATATGATATTTAATGCTTATTTCCTTCTAATTGTGCAAATTATTCAGTTAACGTATTGCATACTTTATGATATAAATGCACTTGAAATTCAACACAGTGTTCAATGGTTTTCACAATAGCGCGACCGACACAATCGAGGATCGAATTAACAAATGATTCTGACATAAGGTATAAAACTGATGGCCGAGGTTATAGGCTTGTCATATCTCACCACTCATTGATTAGAAATCATGACTGAACGATCACTTAAGCGAAGTTATCAAATAGATACAGATTTGTGTGTTATATGTCAGGAAAAAAAGACAGACACGTTAGAATTAAAAAGCAAAAAGTCTATCGAAACGTTGACCGAGAGGGCATCTCGTCGTAAGAAAGTTAAAGATGCCAGGAACTATGATGCCATTGACAGAATAGAAAAATTAAGTCCGAATGATAGAGTTCTATGTCATAGGAAATGCTATAGTGCATTTACTCACCCCAGACCAATTCAGTTAATGGAAAGAAAAGCATGTTTGCTTACAAACACATCTGATACAATCAACGTCGATACAGAGGATGATGTACCGTCTACGTCATTTTGCTCACACCCTTCTGCAGCAGCATCCCGAACTTTGCGAAATGCATCTACACCAATAGATTGGGAGTTATGCATATTTTGTCAACAACAAATTAAACAGAAGCTATTCAACATTACAACATTTTCTGTTAGCGACATGGTTCTTAAAAATGCAAAGTATGACAACATACTTCGTGTTAAGTTAGGAAACGTTAGCGATTTGATAGCTGCAGAGGGTAAGTACCATCTAAAATGCATGAATGCTTTTAAGTATGATACACAAAAAACAGAAAAGGAGTCAAAATGTGAAGATCTGGCCATGATATTTCTTGTTCGAGAACTGGAGTACGCAGCCAGCAAGTGCCAAATCTTACAGCTCTCTGATACATGGAACAGGTACTCCAAGTTGGTAGAAGAGGTAGGATCTGAAATGCCACAGTCTTTTATCACTCGTAGATCAACGTTTAAAGAAAATCTGCAAGCCAAGGTGCAGAATATCTTCCAGTTTCTTCGTCCCCTCGATAGAGCAGTATCTGAACGCGAAACTCTTTTAGTGCCCCATATTCTTTCTAAATCTCATTTTGGAGATATGTTTCATGATGACCAAGATACCATGGATGACGAATTACTCACTATGCCATGTTATAAACCTCCACACAACTCATTTCATGAACTGGTACATGTTGCACTAAGATTAAGATCAGACCTGCAAGATAGACCTGGTCACATGGGTTTGAATGTTTGTGAGGCTGATGCCGTAAGTTGTGTCCCAGATAGTATCCTCATGTTTCTGAATCTTCTTTATGGCGGACAAGAGGTCTTTGATTGTACTGATGACAATGACAATCCAGATTGCAGCAGACAGAAGAAAATAGTGAGCGTAGCTCAGGATATTGTGTATGGGGTAAGTAATGGAAAAAAGTGGACTCCAAAGCATATTGGCCTTGCATGCACCTTGCATCAAATGACAAGGTCAAAACAGCTGTTAAACTTGTTTAATAGTGCTGGTCACACCCTGAGTTATAAAGATGTTCTGCGTGTTGACACTGGGCTTGCAGAGGAAAGCCTTCAGTCTATGGACGAAAGGACTGGACATTTCCTTCCCTCGAATTTAAAGCCAAGCGTTTTCACACACTTTACAGCTGACAATATTGATATTAGTGATTCAACACTGGATGGCAAGGAAACATTCCATGCAACGCAGATAGCATGTTGGCAACGAGGGTCGGGAAATGACATTAACCTTCAGCACATAAGTCCATCTTCAAATGAGACATTGAAGGTACCTCCTCAGATGGACAGTATTGTCATTTCCCCAATAGTAGAAGGAAAATCACAACCTCACTATCCCAGACCAGTTACGTTAGATATCTTCCAACCTTCTGACTCAGAGAATCAATTGTCCTCTCAAGAGTTTGCTAATGAATTGGCGTTTCATTTGCACAGACATAAGCAGAAAGTCCCAGCTAGTTGGTCAGGACATAATCAGTCTGTCAGTAGTAAAAACCCGGATCTCACACTTGTTGGTTACATGCCTATTGTACAAGCACCTGCTCATGAAATGGATACACTTAACACAGTTGTCCAGAAATGCATGCACATATCTGAGCATCTTGGTCAACGTCATACAGTTATCACAGTTGATCAAGCTTTGTACTTTAAGTTGATGGATTTAAAATGGTCAGTTCCTGAGTATAGAGACAGGCTTGTTCCAAGAATGGGTGGCTTACATATAGCTATGAATTTCATGAAATGTATAGGAGATCATATGAGAGGTTCTGGTTTGCATGAACTGTGGATGGAATGCGAGTTATTAGGACCTGTGGCTGCTGAAAATGTATTAGGTGGAAAGCACTACAGTCGTGGCATGAGAGCCCATAAAATTACTGCTCAAGCAATCTGGAAGATTTTACTGCCAGACTTTGTGTTATTTGTATCTACCAAAAATGTTGATCATTCGCAAACATTGAATGGCATCATGACTGAACAGCAAGACATACTTTCTAGCATTGACCAACTGCAAAATCCTGTTTTCAAAGAGTATTTTTCAAGTTTCAGACAGGAAATTGACAACCCAAATGTCCTGTTTTGGTGGTCATATTTGGACATGGTTTCTATCCTTTTAATGTTTACAATGTCAGAAAGAGATGGGCTTGGGGATTTATATTTGAAGTCTTTCCGTTCAATGCTCCCATGGTTCTTCCGATATGACCATACAAATTATGCTAGGTGGGGTAGTGTGTATCTTGCTGATTGCCACCAATTGCCTATTGAAGTACTATCAGAGTTTCAGGATGGAAATTTTGTCGTCAAGAGAAGTGCTGGAACTTTCAATCAAGTTGACCCAGACCAAAGTCAAGAATGGCTAAACGCCACGGGTAAGAAAGGTGGTGGAATTGTAGGAATTACTAGGACTCCATCTGCTCTCAGTAGGTGGTCCCTTTCCTACAATCTGAGATCTCATATAAGTCTTCTTACAAAGGTGAAGTACGATGTGAATCCAGATGACATTCTCACACACAAGGACGCATCAAAGAGTCGACAAGTTACTGATGCAGTGTATGAGGATTCGCTCGTTGATGCAATGAAAAGGTTTAGAGTATTTGACCTTTTGTACGAAAGAGATCAACTGATCAATATAGTTACAAAAGACAAAGCTACAGATATGATCAAGGAGTCCTTACTTTCTGCAGCAAATTTGGGACAGATATCATTAGAGAATTTCGTAAAAGATCGTCTGATACCAAACATAAAAACAAGTAGTTTACAAGTTCCTTTGAGAAGTGTTCTGAAAAAAAAGCTGCTCATTAACATTTGACTCCTTATACAAGGTACAAGTTGTACCAAAAGCTGTGGAAAAGAAAAAAATTCTAAAGGCAGATCGGAACATACTGCAGAGACTTGTCATTGCATATAAGGCCGGACGAGAGGTTGATTTAGAGCAGATTTTGAAACACGAGCTCCTTCCTGTGCCGATATCTATAGCGGATACCAGCGGTGCACTAAAGTCTGGAAACAAATCTGTTGTTTTAGAAGACATACTTCAAGATGTTGATGTAAGGGCGCGAGTCGAAAATGTAGGCGAATCACCAGCTTTGATCATAGATGGCCAGGCTTTAGTTCAGAGCATGAAAACACATGGCATGAAAACATTTGGAGACTTTGCAGATGAGTTTGTTTCCACTGTGGTGAGAAAAGGGGCCATGTATTCAAGAGTTGATGTTCTGTTCGACCGTTACAGGGAACAATCTATAAAATCGGGCACTCGTTCTCGTAGGGCAAAAGGGCAGCAGCCAGTTAGAAGGGTTATTGAAAATAAGGATGTGCCACTCCCGAATAACTTTTCAGCTTTTTTGTCTTTGAATGACAACAAGAAAGACCTAGCTGCCTTTTTATCTGAGCAGATAATTCTTCATGCACCCACAGAGAAAACTGTTGTTACTGCTGGTGGGTTTCTCGATGAGAATAGCGTTAAATGCAATGACGAATTCCTCGATATATCTGCCCTACATGCGTCACATGAAGAGGCAGATACTAGAATAGTTCTTCATGCCATACATTGTGCGAAAGAATCCACTTGCAGTTCAGTTGTTGTACTAGCATCTGATACTGATGTTTTACTGCTACTTGTGTCTTTCTTTTCAGAAATAAATATACAGTTGTGGATGGTTGCTGGAACATCTGTACGGAAGCCCATTTAGGACCTATTAAAAAATATTTTTGAATTTGATATAACGAATTCTTGAATTTGTTAAAACGAATTTAAATCGTTATAACGAATTGTTGAATCCGTTATAACGATTTAAATTCGTTATAACGAATTCCTGGAATTCGTTATAACGAATTTAATCTGTTATAACAAATTCGCTGAATTCGTTATTTCAAATTTTGAAATCTGTTTTAACAAATTAAATTTGAAATAACGAATTCTTGAATTCGTTATTTCAAAGATTGAATTCGTATTTTCGGTTTTTTAAAATCTGTTATAACGTATTTTCATCAGATTGCATTGGAGATTGAAATAACAATTTTATAATTTGTTATAACAAATTTATTTATTTGTTATCACAGATCACAGTCCGTGATAACGGATTTATAACATTGAAATTTTGACACTCTTTAATTTGTTATCACGAATTGGATGAAAATACGTTATAACAGATTTTAAAAAACCGAAAATACGAATTCAATCTTTGAAATAACGAATTCAAGAATTCGTTATTTCAAATTTAATTTGTTAAAACAGATTTCAAAATTTGAAATAACGAATTCAGCGAATTTGTTATAACAGATTAAATTCGTTATAACGAATTCCTAAAATTTGTTATAACAAATTAAATTCGTTATAACGGATTCAACAATTCGTTATAACGATTTAAATTCGTTTTAACAAATTCAAGAATTCGTTATAACAAATTCAAAAATATTTTTTGATAGGTCCTATATGGGCTTCCGTACATCTGCAAAGCCCAAGAACATTCCTATTCATGCTGTTGTAGAGAAAACCTTTACCTCTCCAGAAATGTGCACGAATCTGTTAGCATTCCATGCTCTGACTGGATGTGACACAACTTCTTTTTTCTTTGGGATATCCAAAAAAACTGGATTTAAGGTTTACAAAGACAATGTTGGGCTTCTTGGGGGTTTTGGAGAGGGCAATTTAACTGAACAGAAAATAGTCGACTGTGAAAAGTTCGTATGCAAGCTGTATAACCAGGGCACAGTGTCGTCAACTGACTCGGTTAGGAACATTTTATTCGGAAAATCCAAGAGCCCCGAAAACATGCCCCCCACTAGCGATGCCTTGCATCTGCACATTAAACGTGCACATTATCAAGCGCTGGTATGGAGGCAAGCAAATATAAGTAACCCCACATTACCATCTCCAACTGAGATGGGATGGAAGTTGAATGAAGGTATTCTAGTGCCTATTCTGATGACTTTAGACCCAATTCCAGAATCTTGTTTAGACTTGATTGCATGTAGTTGCACAACAGGTTGTAAAACATTGAGGTGTGGGTGCAAGCGTAACAATTTGCTGTGCATGGACCTTTGTAAGTGCAAAGTCACAAGCAAAGAACAATGTAGGAACAGTATACGTTGAATTTTGAGGAAAAACAGAGAAAATTCGGGTTTTCTTTCGTGCAATGGCTTTTTTAGGGTCGCATGCTTATTTCTATCTTTTTCTCGATGCTATTGTATTTTGTAATCATAGTTTTTACATTTTTTTTTCTACATGCGCGTTTCAAAACGATTTGAAAAAAATTACTGTCCGCCATTTTGAATCGCCATTTTGACCTATTTAACGCCATTTTCATGAAGTTCAACATATTTTTTCAGATTCAGCATACTCAAATTAGGTTAAAAAGTTATGTTGAACCAAATAATAATAATTTGCCGTTAGAAGTTCTTTTTAGCTGAAATCGGACCAGACTATTTGGTGCATTGTCGCGAATACACACGCACATGGGGGAACAACTTTCAATCTGTCTATTACAGATTATTGAATAGCCATGTGACAACACAATGTTTACAATTAAAACTAAGATTTGCAAATTTGTATGAATGGCAAGTCATTATATAGTGCACATATCTACAACATCTATGAATTTACAGGAAATGTCTCTCGCGGACTTTCTTCGTGGTAACCTCCCTTCTCCTGACCCCGATCCCGTTGATCAGGACCCTGGGGCTGCTAGCTTACCTGTCAAATGGAATACGACATGTGTTACAATACCAGAGGATGAACATACTATTTTTACCGCCGTACGATACAACGACTACCACAGAATAGAACAGCTTCTACGACAAAGCATTGATGTTAACACTTCACATAACTGTGAGCACGTGGTTTTTAATCTTGTTATATGTAACCTAAGTAGATTCAGGGGTTTGCATTTAAATATGTAATTCTGTGTATTTTACAGCATCAACATGTTTGCTAAGAAAAAGCAAGTTGCAGAATAGCGTGGCGATGCAGTTAAATGGATACACCCCTTTACATATCGCTTGTTTGCATTCAAATATCGAGGTTAGTACAGTTATTGAAAAAAATTGTATCACAGTCCGCCTCTAGAAATCGCCCATGGAATAGATGTATTATGGGGCATACGTATAATCCGTAAGAAATACGTATGTATGCGGCCCCAAGATTTCATTGCATTTGACACAAGCAACCCAAAGAAGTAATTTTGTAATTTATAGATTTTAATGTCAAATTTGAAGGTCTGTATTTTTATCGAGAATTAATAAAATACAATGAAGCAGCATAGGTTTAGTACTGACAAAAGATTATTATCAAATGTGATACTAGATAGTAAGTCTAAACTATCTATTTTTCATTTTTACGAATATTTAATTTTAAAAAAGTGAATTATTTTAGTTTAAGCACGGGTTCGTCACGAAACTTTTTGTCTTATAAAAATTTGATACAATCTATATCTATGTAGAGGGCCAATTCGTGACGAGCCCCTGTGGTTTTAGTTATATCTACATGGGCGGATCCAGAAATATGGAAAGGGGGGGGGGGGGGTCCAAGGTCGGACAATAACAAGGGTGTCATAAATATTACCGCGGAGTGAGGCGCGAATTTTTTCGAGTGTTTCTAATTAAAATAACGTAAATTTAGATGTCCTTGTCCTAATAGGATACTTTTTTTCACAAGGGGAGACCATGTGGTCTTGATATCCAATTGAAATTGCATTAAAATTCATTTATTTCATTTTTATACTTCTAGGTGACCTGTCTGTCCAAAAGTGAAATTAATCTAAATCCATTAATCCTTTTATCATATTACAGGGTATCCTTGCCACGAACCAAATTTTATATTGGCCAATTTGACACAAAAATATAAGTGTATATGCCGCACATTCAGGCCTACCTAGAGATGGAACAGCCATAATCTGTTTTAGTTTTTATTGCAAAAAGTGGGGTCCATTATTTTCAGAGTAGGCTATTCATTCTAAGAGTATTCTAAGAATGATTAGTATTGTGAGTTAAGCCAAGATGCATATGTCATTATTACCATTAATTAATCTTTTATGTCTTTATCTATATTTCTTTCTTTAGATTTACAGTACGTTATATGCTGACTCTGTGTTAAGAGTAAATCTTAATCAATTTCTATGCCAGGTAAAGGTCACTCAAATAAATTGTTGAGAAGTCATTTGACTGGAGTTCAATTTTTTAGTGTAACACCCTGTACATATACATAGTTGAATTCCACTCAAAACGTAAGTAGAAATTCCCAACACAACTGAATAGGTGTAGTCATGTGTAGAGGTGGAGTTTTCTTGTGGTACTGCTAGTGATCATGAATTATGATGAATTCATTACGATATTTGTATTCTAGCAGGTAGAGCACTACAAGTAAAATGTGTGACTGAGTGATCTAGTGGACTGGGTTGCACAGTTGGGAGAGCATTCGACTCCGGACCTGAGGGTTGTGGGTTCAACTCCTCACCGGGGCTATGCAATTGTCCTTGAGCAAGACATTTGTCCACTGCTGAATTGTTGCTACAATATCACGATTAAGTCCTACAATCTACATATAACCAAATATATGTTGAAAAAGGATGTTAAATAAAACAACAATTTATTCAATTAACTAATAAATTATGAGCTATAATCTAAAACATTATTGTTTGTTTATTTGAAATGACCTTAAAATTATGTTATCAAAAATAGAAATCAATTCCTCGTTGTTTTATGTGAAACATAAGTAAAAAATCAAAAGAGGGGGTCCAGGTGACCCCCTCGTCCTGAGGCGTCATTATATTATCTTTGCCATATAAAAAAATATAGGTGAATTTCAAAAGGGGGTCTGGACACCCCACCCACCCCTTGGATCCGATAGTGATCTATCACGGTGTGGCTAAAGAATCCTTAAAATCTGTCTCATCGTTTTCTCAGGTTATTAACTTACTTCTGAAACAACAAGCTGACGTCAACGTGAAAGATTCGACCAAACGAACACCACTTCATTACGCAACCCTAGCCAACCGCCCAGACGTGGTCAATATATGTATAGAAAATGGTACCTAGCGTACAGTAAATTGTCTCTCTCTCTCTCTCTCTCTCTCTCTCTCTCTCTCTCTCTCTCTGTGTGTGTGTGTGTGTATTGCATATATTTTTCACTGTTATTTTAAACTCCATTGCAGCAATCTAAAAAGAATCAAGATTAATTTTGTCTGTGTTTAATCACAATATGGCGAATATGTATAGATCTTTGTGTTATAACTAAGGTTTATATATACATGTATATTATGCCTACAAACACCTAGTACTCTTACCACCAGGTGCAGATGTTAATTGCCAGACGTCAAGCGGAAAGACCGCCCTAATGCTCGCCGTGTCTGAGAAGAACATGGAAATCGTGCGAATGTTATTGGCCGCTGGTGCTGACGTCACTTTGACAGACGTCAAAAAAGGAACAGCGTTAGAGATAAGTTTGTTGTCAGGAGGGAAAAAGGAGAAGATGGAAGTAGTTAAGGCACTGCTGCAGGGTATACAATTTCTGTTGTGATAAATTTTCAATTTCTCTTTTTACGACAGTAACGAAAAGATATAGGTTTCAAGACCAGTGCGAGTTAGTAAACTCAAAACTTCTGACTTTTTAGAAATTTCAAGGGTGTCCCTCCAAAATAAAAAAAAAAGGGGGGGGGGGACGAGAGTTTGAGCGAACAGATTTAACTAAGAAGAAAAAAAGCCCCTGAAGGTCCCATAAGATGTGCTTCTTTTGGATAACGTCCTTCCTTCAGCAGAGGTAAACTACTGAAAAATATATTTACATGTAATAGACGTGAGTGCTCTTGATGATCTCTGGAAATCACAGGCAGTTGTATCGATTTGGTTTGAATTTACTGTTAAAAAGTATACTCTATAATAGTAAAATCGAATCTAGGCGATATGATTGCCAGTGGTGGAAATGAAATTTGTAAAAGACAGATTCGAAGCGGAAGTGACTGCGGACATCACTATATACCCCCTCTTCTGTTTACAAAACATAGATATGGAATGTAACCATTTTCTCGTTTGCACCAATAAGCGTAAAAAAAAATTATATTATTTTGCGCATACTAAGAAGTTGATTTTGGAGATGTTAAAAGTGCAAAATAATTGCAATATGCCCCACTACTTTTTTTAAATTTTAAAGACTTGCACGGAAAATCCACAGAAAAAAAAATTCTCAGGCCCATATCCACTTTCTGTGCCCTCCCCCCCCCCCCTTTAAAAAAATATGGTTTCCTACGGGACTGTGTATAAGATTGTAGTAAGATAATTTATATAAAACGGAGATGATATATACAAGACGGGGGATTTTTGGTGTTGCGCAAAAGGTAGCCCTGTCGGAATAACCCAGAACTTTTATCAACTTAGTATATTTTATAACATTTCTTGATAGCTGACAACAAATTCTTTTTAGCCGGGAGTGATCCTAACACAGAAAGCCTGTCTAAATGCACACCTTTGATACTGGCTACATCCACGGGGCAGCTGGACGTCATCAACTTATTACTGGACTTTGGCGCCAATATCAACCATGTATGTGAAATATATATCACTTCTTGTAATCATTGTAAGAGCTTGACCTTCAGTGATATAAAATGTCCAACAATTTCAGTTTTAAAAGTAGAATGTTTTAAGAACACATGTACAAGTAAATGACGGTAAATTACCTTTGTTTACTCAGTTTAAAATTAAACGGTACCTGTACAGAGTTCCTGTGTAAATCTATGCGTGCAGAAACTGACACATCAACATTTCATAACCATTTATGTATGATTTTAATGTTACTGAATTAATTGACGCTCACTAAATAACGTGGTAAAATTATATATATATATATATATATATATATATATATATATATATATATATAATTTATTTATTTATTTATTTATTTTATTTTTGCTTTGCTTCAAACCTTATAGAAAACTTTTTTTTTATGAAAATGAAAATTAAATATATGTATTAATAAGTAAAATTAATACAGTTTACTCTATAGAATGTAATTTATCCCCATAATTTCTCAAATAAGTCCAAAATTGTGTGGAAAATTTGTACAAAGTTGTGTACGGACGGGTAAAACA
The DNA here is from genome assembly GCA_024699665.1 of Ostrea denselamellosa. Lineage (NCBI taxonomy): Eukaryota > Metazoa > Mollusca > Bivalvia > Ostreida > Ostreidae > Ostrea > Ostrea denselamellosa. The sequence continues at coordinate 16,469,439 of JAMZEH010000010.1, forward strand.
TTTCAACTTTCGAACATCGTAGAAAATTTACAAGTCGCTTCTTTTTTTTTAAGGAATTTTATATATGTACGTATTTACATATCCAATGTTTTTGGCTTCGATATCTTTACCACTGAAGTGATGGCCATTTCCTCATGAACGTGAGCAATGTGCATATGAATCTTGATAAATATAGCACAACTATTTCATCCGACAGAAATGAGAATAGAATGTAAAAATAAGGAATAACTTTCATTTTTGAAAATACATACCAAAAATATGAACAGCAACGCTTTACTCTAACGCCTCATGAAATTGTAGTCATAAAGCGCCGCAGTTCATACCCTCATGCATATTTCAAAAATGAATTTTATTTCTTAATCATTACAACCAAAGTAAATGCATCCAGTGTGTGTGTGTGTGTGTGTGTGTGTGGAGTGTCCTTAACTTAAATGTGACTGTTCCGTTTCCAAGTTCCCGTTATCAGTGAAAGTGAAAGCCACGATTCTTTCGGATACGACCTTAGAATATGAAATGGAGTTATCGTTAGCACGATAAAGAGCATCATTTGCTATGGCCTTTAGTGCCGTACGTGAGTTAAACTCTATAGCACTACATCCAAATATGGTGATGTATCTACATGAGTGAAAAACACTCGAACAACGTGCAAAAATCAATCTAAAATGAGTAAATGATTGACTTGCAGACAATTGATTGCAAAAAATGACTTAGTGGTGACAAACGGCTTTCTTTTTATTCGTGATCATAGGAGGATAACAGGGGTATAACGGCCTTCCACATGTCGTGTGAACACACGAGGTCTACCCAAAAGAACACAAGTCGTCTGTTGATTTCCCGAGGAGCAGACGTAAATCACAAGAATAGCTTGGGTAATTCATTTTCTGTTTGCGACAACGAATTTTCTGTGATTATTGAAGAAATTTAATTGTTTTATTGTGCGTCATTTTCAGGGAAAACGCCATTAGATATCGCATTGCAATATAATAAGATTGGCACTGTGCTGTTTCTTTTGCAAATGGACTGTCTCAGGAATTCGGATTTCATGGAATGCGACAAGACAAAGGAAATTTGTCAGAAGTATCCTCAAGTGAACTTTTTCCTGGAACACGAGTTTCGTCAGCCGTGGAGCTTACTAAGACTGTGTAGATTTACGATAAGAAATTCTGTTGAACCAGCCAAGTTAAAGGACATCCCACATATCCCGAATCTTCCCAAGACTCTTTTGAAATACCTCACTTTTGCAGATGTTGAGTATATATAGACCAGTGACACTCGGGGTTGGATGTTGCTATATTTCCTGTCAGTCCTCCTCCATTAGCTGTCAGTTTGTCCCATTTCGGATCCTAATAAAACGCTGCAAATTTTACGGTTGTTCCGTGTTTGTTATAGTTATGGCCCCTCTATAGAATGGATTACCGGTATCCACAATTTCAGCTTTTGCTAATGATTCTCTGAACTTGCTAGTACAGGGCTCTAAATCAAGTTCAAGTTGTTACGGCTGATCCACCTTTGGTGAAGTTGTGGCCCCTTCTGTAAAATTGGTTTGCCACACTTTTTGGCTATTGATTCTACGAGATATATGGATATGAAACTTGCTGTCCTACCGATCATTTGTAATTTTCATCATAACTAGTTAGACCCACTTTTGCAAGAGTTTGGCCTTTTGTATAAAAATCGTTTTCCGCAACTGATGGGTCGATAGAGCAGGAGAAGGGATAAACGCTCAACTGATGGGTCGATAGAGGAGGAGAAGGGATAAACGACTCTCATCATACCAGCCAATTTTGTCGTTCTTCTTTGCATACGTTTTATATTAATTTTAACAGTCCTTCTTCAAGTGACATACACTTTTGATATATACTTATGTTACTAAATTGGCTTGTAAAGCCTATTGTATTTATGAAAATCATTACTTTATTATTTACCTATCAGGTGATCTCCACTTGGTTCGAATGACTTTGGACCATGTTTATGACACATTATATAGTTATTATTTCCGATCCCAAGTTTGTCATGTTAGCTAAGAATTCTATGATTTATGATGAGTTTGGTAGATATACTCAACAAAAAAGTTAAGGACCACCTATTTTTCATCAAACTGGTTTGAATTTAACTACATAGAGTATATTTTTCTTGCTAATACTGGGTTTTGATAAACGTTTATGCATTGTAATTCAAACATACTCCTGACTTGTGTACTTATTCCATAGAAGTGGTGGTTATTGAGAGTTTGACATTACAATTCATTTTTTTTTTTTTTTTTTTTTTTTTTTTTTTTTTTTTTTGGCTGCTGAGTATATATAATGATTGTATTACAAAGTATACGGAAATGAGAAACATTGTGATTACCGGCGATCCGGACCTCTACTAAATTACGTAGACAGTGATGCCCTATATTCTGAAACGACCCTATTTCGGAGGTGATGAATTATACACCAGATATTGAAACTATACCAAAAACAACACATTTGGTAGAAGGCTTATATCTTCACATATCCGTATTGTCAACGGACGGCACGACTTTGACCCGAAAGGAAAATACACATACTATGGTACGAACGGTCGATCTGTAGTAGACCTGATTCTGACAAATTCATTCAATCATATATCACAGTCAGCGACCTGACAGAATTCTCAGACCATGCACCTTTCGACTTCTCTGTTCGACTTGATGACCATCAACATGCGGGTACAAATTGAGGTACTTGGGAACTACCATTTTCCTATGCTTCTACTACAATCAGAAGGGCGGAACAAACCCAATCCAAAGGAGACGGGATATTATAGATAGACTGGACGCCTTACATTCTGAAGCATCTGACATTAATCAAATTGGACAGCTTCGATTAAGCAATTAAATAGTGTACTAGAAATAATATAAATACACCCTTCAAAGGTAAATGAAGGAAATAAACCATACGGTTTTATACAGTGTTTACCCGTCAGCTTTAGAAAAAATACATATAGAAAACTATACTAGACTTGCCAAAGTGAATACAAAAAGCTACAGAAAAAACTTTAAAATCAATACAGGAGACAGCAAGGAAATACGGTGCAGCAGCTGAAGAAAACGGCCTGAAACAATTTTACAAACATTTCTGCAAACGAAAGTTAAGGAAATCAAGATTACGCTGCAAGTTTTTCTTCTTGTTGTTGTTGTTGTTTAGAGGTTTTTTGTTTGTTTGTTTGTGGGGGTTTTTTTTGTTTGTTTTTTTTTTGGTTTTTTTTTTACACTTCAAGAACTTTGCCAATGATTCTCCAGCTACATATTTCATATTTAACAATGGGTAATTACTTACTAGATAATGATCACCATGTATTTGAATTTCTAGACACCGAAATTACTTCAAAAGAATTAAAAACTGAAAACAAAGGCGCGGGAAACGACAATTTAATAAAAATGGATTCTTTTCTGAGTTTTGCGACACAATTCTTCCCATTTTCGTGCCACTTTTCAACATTTTTTTAATTCTGGTATATTTCCATAAGCATGGTCAAAATCAGTTATTATTCCAATATTCACAGAAAAGGAAGCATCGGTACTTCAAAGGTATCAGAACTACAAGTAGTTCACGTAAACTTTTCACGTCAATTCTTAATTCAAACTGTAACTGACGGTAAATAAATTGAAAAATTAAAGAACAAATATAGTAACATATTTGTGATTGAACATTTAAGAAATGAATAATGGAAAGGAACATAATAAATGAAAATATAACGGATGCACAATTGGATTCCAAACCGATCGTTCAACTACAGATGCATTGTTTTCTATACAACGTTTGGTAGGCCTAAGATTGAATAAAAACGTTTATATTGCTGTTCATAGATCATAAAGCGTTCGATACAATTAGTAAAGAAAAATTATGGTTTAAGTAATTGAAGATAGGTATCAGTGGAAATTTTCTACGAATCTTGTATATCGCTTTAATTATGTAAATGAACGCGCCAAGGTGAATGGTCAGAAGTTCATCTTTTTTTCTTTTTTTTAAACAAAATTACTTTATGGAATATGAATTACATTGTAAAGGTATTAACTTTCCCTGAATTATATGACTGAAAACATTTGCATGTTAGAGAAAGAAAAAAACAAAAAACGGTGAGGAGATTATATAGTGTCAAGCCATATTTATACGTTCAGGCTGCTGGGCGTCTATAAATAGCCCCACGCGCATGGGGGAATCTCAAAATGATACAAATAATTTGGACGCCACCGTCCAAAGAATTTCAGAGAACGTAAAACAACGAATTACGAAGAGGTATTTAACATTTGTTATTTCTCTTAAACTTTTGGCACGTTACTGTAGAACAAAATACAGTCTGAACGGAACACGTGACTGTCACCGGATTTACTATCAAAATGGCCAAGTAATGCTTGTTTGTAAACACTAATTTAAAACCAAATAATTCTGGTTCAAACGGGTGAAATAATAAACGCCATATCGTACAGCCTCATAAATACGTATGTTCGATAATTTAACAGTGTTTGTTTTTTTTACAAGGTTGACAAAATTTGTCGAAATTCGGACCATACAACTTTGAAGTGTGCTGGCAGTACATCGGAATATCGGAAGAATTTCCCGTAAACACGATTACATTCATGGGGAGATACTGTCACTTATATTATTTTTAAAATATGTATATCAAAGACAAGGAAAACCATTCCATCAACTATACTGAATTATGGGAACTAAATCTGTTCGTTTTAGTGTTTGCGGGTGACGCAGAAATATTCGCCCGAATACCCTCAACGCTTTAATATACATGGTTACGTACCTTCATGGAATCTGTCGGTTAATACTATTCAAGAAAGGCTGATCTATTAATTATTTTACGACCTATAACAACGAAATTTTAGAACAAGTCGACTACGTGTGATGGATTTGTATTTTCATATATTTATCTATTTTTATGCTTGGTATTTCCATTGCAGTCAATACTTCCCTTTTTGTTTAGGCCCGACTGGGTTCACTTGCGCTTGCCGGGTTTCCCTTGCGCTTGCCGGGTTTCCCTTACGTGTGCCGGGTTCACTTGCGCTTGCCAGGAGTGTCAGCCCGGCCGTCAAGGGGTCTTTTGCTCATTCCGAAATATTCCTATATAGAAAATACACGTACTTTGGGGGCTGGGGCCAAATTCTATACCTTTTACATTTCTGTAACTATGACGACTATAACGGTAAATATCACGCTCCCTTGGATTTATTATGATACTGTTTCATATCTAAATCATATTTTGTACATGTTTCATTACAACAGAGTGTAATTATTTCTAAGCACTGAGAATTCGTTATCCTTTCTGGACTTGGATATGTACGGGATTACCCTTGACAGTCCCGTTACATACGTATAAACTCAGAAGAAACTAGCCAACAAAGGTCGAAAAGGTTTAATATTTCGTTTAAACCGTAAATTCCACTCAAAGGGGGAAATTAAAGTACTATACATGTGTATCTAGATAACTCATCATCAGGTCTTAGTTATAGAATACATTCGTCAGATCTACTTGTCGTTTATGTAACAAAGGTGAAATTTTTACCACATTATTATTGCAGTATGTCCAAATACTGTTCTACATCAAATTTTGAAGCCTAATTCAACAGAAGAAATAAAATAAAAAAATTAATTAGATTGTCAAAACCGAGGAGAGAGTCATCAACTACAGAGGTAAACTATATTGCCGAGCGGATACGAGTATAAACTTTCGTCTCGTCTTGCTCCAAAATGTAAATTACCAGTGACCTAAAGGGCCTGAGTCATGTCAATACTGTCATCGCAGAGCTACAGTTCCGCAGCTAGTCAACAACGTTTAAACATTTTATTCAACAAGCAGAGAGAGGGGGGTTTTAATTCATATAAAAAAAAGAAATAAAAGAACTAAATGTTATATGACGTAGAAAATAATTTCCCGTAGTATACTGGTGATGACCTAGATTTCTTTTAGCAGTTAGTTAGATGGCCTAGTGTAATTCCTTACAGACAGGACAACAAGACACGTGTGTGCGACTTCTTTTAAATTATGTGACCATCCAACTCGTGCTTACCGAGCTATTAAAATCCACGTACTAAATATCAATGAAATTTATTTTTTAAATCTCATATTCAGACCAAAGAAACCATTCTGGTAACTCACAACATTTTGATCCCATTATACGCATGTATATAATAAACTTGTACGAAGTCGCCTCCCTTTGTAAATTTTTAAATATCAATATTTCATGTTATACAAATTAAAATAAGTATCTGTTTAAAAATAATTTTAACTATTATTTGCAACAAATTACAATTAATGTAGATGTGAAATAAAAGTAGGATTAATATGTTGCATTTTTAAAACAAAATGAGAAACATTACGAGATTTACCTTAAAACCTATGTTAAATATACATTCTAATAATATAAGTCCTCTTTGAAACGTGTAATACGTTACTCTGGTTTCTCTTCAATCCACGATTAAATCTTTCGCCTTTTACTAAAGATTTCCGTGGAGAGGAACATAAATGAGTCTATAGACTTATTTTTGATTCCCTACTAAATGTAGGGAGATACAAGCAATAGTAAAAATTAGTATAGCACGAGAAGGGGAGGAGCATCGTTTAATGCAATATATGCTGCGACATGGGGATCGGATTTTACAAGCAAGGACTATCTATCTGTATGACAGACCAGTCTATATATATATATATATATATAGCAAGTGCCCTAAACATACTAAATTATTTCCAAGGAGGTTCACGGGAACTATAATATGGCACCTTTTAATAAAAAAAATATTTTGAATACTACACAATACATCATTTTTAAATTGACTATAGTAATGATTATCTTTAAAAGTTGCACCCGGGCATAAATGGAATTACAAATACTATAGCCTTGCTTTAAATTTTTGGGGGAATCCCACATCTGAACTGTGTCATCTTCTTACGGTTCCAGTGGGAGTTTATGTTTGAAAGGTACATGTTCTTAATTTATGTAGAGACGATTTCTATTTCTGTTCTTCGAAAAAAAATGAACATGATTTACATCACAAATATATAGATAACCATCATAAGAGCACATATTAATATATATATATATATATATATATATAATACCCTTTCGTTTGTAAACTCCAGGTTCCATTGTTCCTGTAGCTCCAGGGGTGGGGGGTTAGTATGATGTTCGTGGTGCATTTGTACCAGCCTATTCCATCTTCTGATTATACCACAGGCGCTCGACGTTTTAAGTGCTATTCCACGTAAGAATCATGCAAAATTGAAAGTCCGCGGCACATCCAGTTTTACAAATATGGGTCAAACTTTTAAGAAAAAATCAAATAGGTGTATATTCTGTGAAAATACGTTTATTTTGATTTTGAATCACTTGGTTTAATTTACACGACAGAAAACAAAACGTTGTTACCGTGTATTAATTCATACAAACTGTCGGCAATATCATATAAAAAATGCTCAAAACAGCAACACTGAAATGATAAGTCTTCGAATATCATTATCAATCTTCAAAAGTGTGAAAAATATTTATTCCAATTTTAAAAATGGTGCGAAAATCGCCTTAATATAGAGATTTTTAGTTATCGTTCTTGGAATTTTCATAACCACCGCTTGGTGACAGGATGTAACTAGGATTTCGGTAAATTCATTACAAAATTACATTAAAATAGAAGTGATATTATTGCTTTTTAGTAAAAGATGCAAATTTAAACAATTATACTGATATTTATATTATCAACATTAACCCACTAGACATGCATGCACTGATGCAGTAGCTCAAGAAATATAAATGTATGCGTACATGTGCAATAATTTAGCGGATTCAAATACGGCCATATATTGAGGTTGCATTTAGTGGATTTTAAAGAGAGAGAGAGAGAGAGAGAGAGAGAGAGAGAGAGAGAGAGCACCATTATCCGGAAAAGGGGCGGTTACATAAAAATAATATGAAAACAATTCTGACTAATATAATTAATATACCATATAAGGGGTGGGGGAAACAATACGCCATATCACAATTTGTTATTGAAACAAAAACTTAAAACAAAATATGGAAATTGTTAAATGTAACACCAGTTCATGCAAAAGCTAACATCTTTATGGAGATCCCCCCCCCCCCCCCCCCCCCCCATTATGAAAATCTGTAGATTTGAGATCAGCATGCAAATATGCACAATGAATGAATAGAAGGTTTTAATCATACTTTTAACAATTAATAAATAAAAGGAAAATATATGGAAATGGAATGTCACTGTAATTGCATATATTGAAATATGAAGCAAAGTATTAGACTTAACCATAATTTTTTCATCCCAATGAGCATGTAAGTAAATTCCAAGTTACATATATTAAATGTACGTATATGTTCATTTGACAATTTTGCCTACAGATCACAACAGTACAATTAAAAGACATACATGTATGATACACTGTGTTAAAAAAAATGCACTGTCATTTTACATTCCAGTATTTTAGATTGATTGATTATTTATTGCTTTCCGCCACACTCAACAATTTTTCAGTTATCTGGTGGCGTCCAGTTTTTGTTGGTGGATTAGAGAACCCACATACAATGTACCTGGGAAGAGACCACCGACCTTCCGCAAGTAAACTGGCAAACTTGCTCACATAACGCCGCGGCCGAGATTCGAACACGCGCCGACGGAAGCCCCCCCCCCCCCCCCCCCCCCCCAAAAAAAAATGAACATTAGCTATATACTAATACTAAAATTCTAAACCTATGCCACTGTGTTTATTCATTTAATAAGCAAAGCCAAACATATATATTGGGTATATAATAAATAAACTGATCTCCAGTGTGTGATGGTGTAACAGACCGTTGTAGTTCTAGTGTGCATTTTTATTTCAATATACACATTATGTACATGTATTGTGACAAGCCCCTTTTAATTGTACTTCAATTTTCTTGACCTTAAAATTCTACCTACTTTACTTTAATCAACATGGTGAGCCATGTTGTCTTATGCCAACTCTAGTCTGTTTTTAAATAAAAGCATGATCTCAAAGATACATTATTACAGGATTATAAAAATAACTTTAGTGAAGGACCTGATGCACATTGAAAAATTCAATTAATAAAGAATTCTTGGTGAAAATCACAGATCTGGGGGGTTTTGGGGGTTTTTTTTTCGTTGTTGTTTTGGTTTTTTTTTTGGTTTTTTTTTGGTTTTTTTGTTTTGTTTTTGGGTTGTTGTTATTGTTGTTGTTGTTGTTTTTTTTTATACAAATACTCATTTTTATTTTCAGACTGTCCCAGTAAAGAGTCCCACTCCCTGCCAATATTACCATTGACTAAGAAAGGTATTTAATTCAACAGCAGCAAGGAGAGGTGCATCCAGTTCTTTTACCGGTCGTGGTAGCTCAGTGGTTAGAGCGTTCGCTTCGTAACTGGGAGGTCGTGAGTTCGAGCCCCGCTTGTGCCATGGCCGCGTCAAACCTAAGACGTAAAATAGGTAGTGATTGCTCCTTCGCCAAACGCTCGGCATTTAGAAGTGAGAATCACGGGTCTTCTCACTTCTGAACTTATTGCACATTAAAACCATTGATAAAGAGTAAGACGAAAATAATATATATGTGTTTCCAGTTTCCAGACCCTACCCATGCTTTTGCTAAATATTTTAATAATTATATAAAATATTCATAATAAAAAAAATTGCCTTCCTGTAAACAAACAATATTGTTCAAAGATTTTTCGCATTTCAGAAGCAGTAGACGATGTTTGACTATTGACTGTAGCCGATAAATGGACTTCATTTCCAGTATACCATGACGATGTGAGAGGTAAGACCTTGACAGAGTTGCTTCTAAACGACAGGGGTCTAATTATAATATTATATCGAACTTTTCGCCGAGAATTGCAAGCGAAGCAGCTGGGGAAAAAAAGAAAAGAAAACCAAGATGGCGGCGTAACATACCTTGTGAATAGTTTGTTTACAGGAAGACAGTTGTTTTTTTTTTATTATGAATATTTAAAACGCCGAGCGCCTGTAGATTATACTTATCCAGTACCTCTATGTCGGTGCTATAACCTTCTACGGTTCGGTGTGATAATTGATAGGTTGATTGTACATATATATTGTTTTACGCCCTGCATGATAATTTGTGGAGACGTAATTTCTGTGAATTTAGAATATAGGAAAGGACAAATATAAATAACCCTTTCATTTCCACAGAAATTAATGGAGACATCACCATTGTAGGTGAATGGCTGCAAAATTTAGGCCTATGCTCAGCGCTTACGGCCTTTGCGCAAGGAGGAGGGGGGTCTTTATCACGCCAGTGCCACACCTGTGACACGGGACCTCGGTTTTTGTGGTATCATGTGAAGAACCGTCCCATTTAGTCGCCTCTTACTGCAAGCAAGTGGTACTGAGGACGTATTTTAACCCGGACCCCCCATGGGAAGTGTGATAATTGGCGCTTATCTTTATAGTCCTGGGAAGTATCGAATAACACGGTTTTGTACGGTGTCTAATGGCTGATAGGTTTGAACCCCCAACTCCCGAATAATAATCTAAAACAGAAGAACACAAGACTGAACAAGTTTTTCAAAGGTGTTGAATGAAGCTAATGTTACAGCCCCCATCAATGGTTTACCTAGATAGGGTTTCGGATACATTATTAAATTTCTTTTTTTTCTCCATTAAATTTAAGAACAAGATGACTATATTGACTTGCATATTGTAGTTGTTTTTTTAACGATTTGTAATTTATATTTACTCTGAGAAATGTATCATATTCTCATTACAGGTTCGTTTGATTTAGCGCAGTTTACATATTTACAACAATTGAAAAGAATATGGAGAACATTTGCGTATCAAACTCATTTTCACCGAGGATAAGAACATTATCGGCATTCAACAAATGTTGATCTTTTTATCACCGATATTAATCAAAGCTGCGAAATTTCTAACGGGAGATCGTCAATGAAGAGGAGAAAATAATGTGAGTAATAGGATGTCGCCTTGACGTAAGCCATTTGAGTACTGAAACCAGTACGAAAATGTCTCGAAATATAAACTAGAAATAGCGATGTTGAACAATTGATTCCATTCAACTGTAGATTGTGCTGTAATCTACCACTGTTATTACACCCAAAAACTACTTTTAGGTGTCAAAATATTTGAAACAGAGACATCTCCCAGATCAGATATTTTATAACATCAAGTCTATTGATTGCTAAATATGTGTCTATCCATGACTTACCACATAATGTTATTTCAAGGGTTTTATACGGTTGCCTGTATATATTTACCATTCACACACACACACACACACACACACACACACACACACACACACACACACACACACACACTGATACGTAGTCCTGAGTGACACATCCAAACATCACATTTCCAAATGAATTCAAATATGTCTTTGCACAATAAAGCATTTTTTTCTTTATATTTTGGTGTAATAAGCGAGATAAATATATTAGGTTTTGGTAAGATGAGAGATTTAACAATTCTACCACGACCAAAAAGCATGGCTATACGTCAATTATACTGTTGGATCAAACAATTGTTTTTTGTAAATATCGAATGGCGAAGTAAACAATGTGTAAATCGTAATCATAAATCCCCAAGACAACCTCCGACAAAGCGAAGGTAGGATCAGGTGCCATGGAGGAGTAAGCATCCTCTGCTGACCGGTCACACCCGCCGTGAGCCCTTAATCGAAAATAGGTATACGGGATTACCCGTAGTCAAAGTTAGTATGAAAAATGATAGTCTAACAAAGGGTATGAAACAAATCATTCAACATATATCCTAGAGACACTTTGTAATCGCAAACAAGGTCATTATAGCGACCGTAAAATTTGCGAAATGATGACTTCAAACGAGATTCGTTACAACCCTGCAACGCCAACTTTTTTGTCAGTAGTTACCTCGCTTTAAAAAATTCTCATACGCATGGCATGCTCTCGCGTATGGAATCAACTGGGAGATATACACACTATAAGCAGGCGAAAGTGGTATATTACTACATAGAAACCAATATAGTAATCATAATAATTATTTACCAACTCTACAGGGAACTAAATTCCAAATGAAGAGATTGTGTTGATCCCCAAACTGGCTTCCATCTTAAGTGGTGAAAAACTTCCCTTGATTTTTTTTAACAATCCAATTAAGATTTTTTTCTTTTCTTTTTATCATTATTATTATTTATTTGTTTGTTTTGTTTGTTGTTTAACTATTCATTTTCAAACCAGAAATTTTTTTTAAAGTCTTCATTAATCAAAAGTATCAGAAACAGCAAATAAGGGCATTAGGTGAGCCGTCAAGTGTAAACGATGCGTCATCAGCATAATGAGAGATTTTATGTTCCCTGTTATCAACAATAATACCTTTAATGTCATTATATTGTTTTACAAACGTAGCCATAGATAAACAAATATATGGAGCAACAGGGTCCTCCATCTTCGCAAGCCTAGGGTTTTCGGTCCACTCCTTTCCCGGCAAACCCTTGGCAGATTACGCCACGAAAACTATGGCCAAGTTTTCATTGGTTCCAGGGTTTGACCTTGGAACCAATGAACAGATAGCTTTCAGTCAAAGGAAACATGGTGACCACTGAAAAATCATAAGGCAATTTTTTTTCCTACTTTCTTTAAAGTTTTCAAACAACTGTCAGAAGTTCTGAATTACAGTCCGTATCAAAATGACAGTCTGTCACAGTATATTTTATTATGCGTGCTTCAATAAAAAAAGTTAAGAGAAAAGTGACTATGACCTCAAAAACAAAGTTAAGTCGAAAAATCAACCTTATTGCAAGATTTGCGTGATAAACATGCTATACAGTATGAATATGCGAGGTTCCAAATTAACTGGATTTTCCTCTTACAACACGTATGTTTCCTGTTCTGTTGCTAGCGATATTCTTGTCCCTGTTTTATATTTTCTATGAAGCGTAATTAGTCTGCCGTTAATATTACTTCAAAGACTCTATAGTTGAGTTCGCTCTTCTTGTTTACATTTATAACGAACAGTATATACTGAAAGCCATTACCCGATTTGCCAGATTATAAAGTTCAAATTCAGAATGTTCGCTAGGTGTCGCCACTGCGGACCACAGTTTCCGTGGCGTAATCTGCCAAGGGTGTGTGGGGAGCGGAATGAACCGAAAACCCTTGGCTTGCGAAGATGCAGGGTCCTCTTGTCTACAGCCTCTTTCAGATAAATATCCACTTTGTAGAACAGATGCTTTAAATTTAGTAGAATGATTTAACATGCTTTAAATTTTAAACTGCTCATAATGATTTCCCCCCAATATCAACCCTCTTTATTGCTTTATTGATAAACTTACGAGATTGCAAATTACAAACGCATTTTGTAAGTTTTTCACCCTCTTTAACCCTTTCTACAGGTATTACATGTATATGATCTTGAATTCTTTCTTTTTTAAGGATGACTTTTTTCTTCCTAAGATATCTATGTTTATATCATCCTATGATTTTAAGCAACATACTTCTTCATATAATAATTTTGTCCAATTTTTCTTCCTCCTTTTCTTTGCAAGAAGAATATGAATATTTTCACAAGAAAGACTTCAAGGAATAAGTTATCATCAGTATTTTCAAAATACTGGGAATTATCAGTAAGATTTGATGGCTTATTGTTATGGTTTAACTTCTTTCCAGCATATACTTTGTCGTACAGTAAACTTTCAAAGGTTAGCATTTCACACTGAATGGATGAATGGACCACAACGCACACCATCCCATCGTCTGTAACGATCAGCAATCATCCTTGGCTAGTAGAAGCGTTGTCGCTGCTAATTATAGGAACTGTCGACATGTCAACACTATTTGGATGGACGTCCTTTTCTGGCAAATCTCCGATTACGTCACTTCCTTCTACTCCAAACCGAGATTCGGATTTATCTGTTTCTCCATCATTACATTCTTCCTGTATGATTGACGTGTCTTCCGATTTTTGAAGTTTCTTCATCCAAGTTTTCGCTGCTTTATTTGTAGCCATTGCTGTTGTAAAGTTCTTTTCTGTTCTCGGCGACACAAAAACAGCTTTGTCTAATTTGTCCACGGCAGAAGAAATAGACTGTCGCATTTTGGCCACTTTGACAGTAATCGTTTCTGGCAACGCCATCTTAGAATTATGTCGAAAGTGTCTGTTGTGTGCCATATAGATGATAGGTTTAGCTATGAAGCTTAATACGGAAAAAACCATCGTCAACGAGTACCAACCCCGCCATAACGAGTCATCAAAGCCGTTAACCAAAGCCAGGACGAGGAAGGGCAACCAACAGATTGTTAGAAAGCAGTAGACAATCATGTAGGTCACCGCCAGGTGGTGGTCCTCGTCTCTATGATCGTCAGAGAAAAGATCGTAGCTTTGAACAGCACTTACAACGGACTGGAGCCGACTTTGACGTCGGGTAGTGGATTTTGGTAACGTTCTCCAGTAACGTCTACGGTTGTTGATTGTCTCTTTGTCTGACATCGTCATTTCTGCGAGGGTGTCTCTTCTTCCGTTAGTATCTCGCGGTGTCTCCTCAACTGCTGGCACGATGCCAGTAGTTGATATTGTGCTTCTCTCAGATGTTGGTGGTGACGTCATGGTGTTCTGCTGTGTTGTGGATTTCAGTAGTTCTATAGTATCATTTTGTTTCTGTTTTAATTTATTTCGATGATGATTGAAAACAAGAAAACAGGTCACAAAGAAAATCAGCAGAGGAATCACGAAAGTGAACGAGAAAACGGTTGTCACGTAAATCACACTTGAAGAATGATAAACGACACAAGATGCCTGGTAGACATCATAAGCTACACTGGAAATTCCAGATACAGGCAGTATAGCTATACCAAGGTCTACCATCCAAATTATGACAGAGGTAACACTAACACCGACGTTAGAGTCGAAAACCGCGTGATGAAGGTTTGGTTTCTTCTGTTTTATAGCTCTCTCTATTAAACAAATGGACACCAAACCAAAGGACACGAGCATCAACCATGTTGATATTATAGCGTGGACGTAACATACGGGCTCCGACATCACCCAACTCTTGACTAGAGCTGTCACGCAGGTTGGGATAAGGACGAAGGCACACGCCATAAAATCCACGATAATAAGTTGTAACAGGTATCTATTTGATGGAAGGCAGATTAACTTCCGGCGTTTTAACATAAATATCAGGAAGATATTAAGTACACAGCTTACGATGATGACAACACCACAGGTTCCAAAAAGAATGTAGGGTATGACGTCACTACGTAACCAAACGATGAACGTTTCTCCAACTGACTCGATAAGGGCCATCTTCAGATACTGCGAGTCAAAGTAATGTGGAAAGCAAGTTCACGTTATTCATAACACGATTTGCGCAAGAGAAAAAAATATATTCATTTCTTTTTATCGGCGAGATTCCAATACCACACTGTAATCACAACCACCGTATCAAAGGGGATTTCTGTGTTATTAAGTTTAATGTTTTCATCTCTTTGCAGGTACCATCACTTCCAAAGTGTAATGGTAGTAATGGTCTTGGAATATTGATAACGTTTGCCAAAAATAATTCCCTGTAAGCACATACTTGCTGACATGCACTTTGTTTGAACCGGATTATAACTTTTTATGTGGATAAAGACGTGTGCAATTACAGGGTTGAAACAAGTGATATAGTAGGTTAATAGGTGAGCCATCCCATTTTAAGTCTTATTTAGACCAGAGAGGCACGAACTCTTTTATTTATAATCGTATTTATTGGACATTGCCTTTCTCGCATGTGTGGCACTGTTTTAAATGAGAGATTAAGAATTATCAAGTTTAACATGTTTTAAATTCTAAAATAGAAATTAAAATAATATCGTATCAAGTGTCGTGGTTATATTTTATTCAAACTCGAAACAATCCACAGTAAAGTAGTTCGTAAGATTCCGATCTACGTGACACCTTGATGCTACTTGTTCACAGTCAACGTTTCCTCACCTTTTTTAGATTGCAATTTTGTTTCCTTGTTATCCTTCATATCATTCGGATATATCACTACCTGTCGAGTTTTGAGTCGGATTTCTCAATATCGCCATCATTACTGTATTTTCAGACAGGACGGGACCGGACTTGCTGAATTTGACACTATTAATGTAAACTGCTTTTAATTCATTCCTGAATATATTCATGATTTCTTGTCTACAACCAAATTTCACACAGTGTTAAATTCACTGATTGTGTTATACAGATATCATGACAATGTTATATTCATTGCCGGTTTAATTTCATGGGTTTTATATACAGTGAAAATAGCGAAAACTAGACTGCTATGAAATTAAAGTTAACTAGTTTTAACATTCTTTACTTTCAATCCATTTATGTCTATCGCTTCCTGGTCGGTTTGCAATCATATCTCAATCATGTTTCGTCAGTGCCTTTGTCGGTTCTTTGGACATAGTAGAGATACGATGGGTGCCATTTAATTTCTGGACATTGCAAAGGAACTCGCTCTGGGTAGTCGTCTACATCTGGACAAGGCAGAGGAAAATAGTGATCCAAGGTCACCAAAAATTCACTGTCTCGAAATACTGCAGCACCTGTGAATAACAAATGTATACAATGTGATCACAGTGTCTGCGTGTAATCGTAGTATGAAACTTTTGGAATACTACTTACCGTTAAGCTTTCTTGACAAACTTCGTATGCCATCCGGAAGTTGGTTATCTGCTTGATTACTGTCATCTAGACCTTTTCTACCAGTAAAGACATTATCACCAAGTTCTAACGGAACATTTCCGATGATGAGACCAACAGATGCTGTAGAAGTAACACCGGAAGTGACTTGCACTGTTAGCTACAAAATATTATAATCTAAAGTAAAAGTGCATTATAATCCTGCGTCAACGTGTTTAATCAATGTACTGCTTATTTTTAAAGTAACCACTAAATTGTATGCAATATTACTTGTAGACAGTAGTGAACGTCAATATTGTTGCAGAATCTGGAGCCTGAGGAGGGTAAAGGTGGAACCACAAGGTGAAGGTCATCAAGACATAAAGTAGCGTTAGCCTGAATTTCCTCCAGCCGCCACTTCCGCACGTTTTTCTGTAGGAAATGTTCTTTGTCCGTTGCTTTTAGTGTGATATTCTTGGAAGTATAAAAACAAAGTTGTATGAATGACCAAAACGTACGTTTTCTTTTTCATTACAAGACATTTACCACATCCACGTAATCTGAAGTACAAGTGACATATATACTTACCATAATAAGATTTAGACTTGCGTTTTTGAGTGTATTTTGCGTTTGGTTGTCGCATTCACCGTTGATGTGAATATTCTGCCCTGGAACATATCCTAGCTTTGCAATCTTCAGTCTCGTTTTCACTAAACTGGAAGTACAACATCCCACTATTTGTACATCTTCCGACTCCTCTGGCTTCTGAAAAATGAAATGCAGTCGTTTTCATCAGTGTTGTAGTCTTGAATGGTATTTTCTTTTCCAAAAATGAAAGCAAAGATGGATTATCAATTGTCCAGCTATAAGAAAAGGCTAAGATAACTAACAGTATTCAACCTCGTAATTCCCATAGAAAATACAAATCGGAGAGATGGGCAAAAACGGACCCCTCGTCATACCAGAAGAGGGATCAGGTGCCTAGGAGAAGTAACCATCCCCTGTCGACTGGTCACACCCGCCATGAGCCCTACATCCCGATCGGTTAAACGGAACAATCTGTAGTCAGAATCAGTGTGCTAAGAACGGCCTAACAATTGGTGTGAAACACGTCAGACAGTATTTGACCTAATGGAACGTTGTACTGGCAAGCTAGATCTTTATAACGACCATAAAATTTGCGAAATGCTGACTTTAGAAGAGATTGTACAAACCCTTGTAACATCAACTTCTTTGTCAGTAGCTTGCCTCGATTTAAAAACTGATCATATGCAGAACAAGCTCTTGCGTATCGAATCAGTTGGGAGATATAAATACCATATGGAGGTGATGATGGAATATTGTCAAATAGATAAGAGAAGTTGACGATGGAGAAATTGAAATCATCCCGTTTGTCATAGAGTTGAGCTGCTAGTTTGCCGTCAGCATCAATTTTCAGTAAAATATCTAAGTACGAAGCAGATATCTCTTTTATTTCAAGTCCACTGGGATATATTGAATCGACATATGAATGAAAATTATCATTGTTAATAGATAAAACATCGATATATCTAAATGTCGAATTGAAGGCCAAGATTTTTTTCTTCTCATGTAGAAACTTTTGAATGAAATCTGCTTCATAAGAACAGGTCAGCTAACAAAGGAGCACAATTCGTGCCCATATGAATTCCAACAGACTGTTAGAAGACGTGATCACCAAAGACTACGAAGATACTGTCAATAAGGAACTCTAGCATCTTTTTAATATCAGCTTCAGAGTACTTGTGCGTGGAGTCGGAGTGGTGTTTAACAAATTGATTTTTGGAATGACCGATCACTAGATTTGAATATTTCTTTTTATCATTTTTGTTGATGAAACAACTGTCTATGATGTCAAAAAGTCTAGTCTTTAATTTATCGTGAGGTATGGTCGTGTAAAGTGTTGCAACATCATACGTTTTAATATTGTTAATTTGAGAAAAGTTTTGTGATTTCAAATTCACTAAAAGTTATTTAGAATTTTTAAGAATCCACATTTGATTTACACCACTTCTGGCATATGTAGTGGCACAGTACTTTGAAGTTTCTCCTTCACGGCAGTTAATATTTTCGTAAGGAGCAAAGATAGGGCTTGGTAGAACATTTACTGGATCCAGCAGTGTATCTTTGTAAAGGTTTTTGTGGAGTTTGGAGATAAATTTCAATAGCTTGAAGGATCAACAATTTTATCAACCTAAACCTTTTCGGGGTGCAGTTGAAGGCAAAAATGAATAATGCAAGGGAATCCAGTTCTAATTTTATTACAAAATGAGTTTGTAATACACCAATCCCCCGTCAGAAAAACCCCGTGGGATTCCGGGTTAGAATAGGTCCTCAATAGCCCTTGCTTGTCGTAACAGGCGACTAAATTGGGCTATCCTTCAGATTAGACCGCAAAAACCGAGGCCCCGTGTCACAGCAGACCATAGCACCTTGCATAAATTTTGCAGTCCTTCACCGGCAATGGTGACGTCTCCATATATGTGTGAAAAATTCTTTAGGGGAAATTAAACTATGTACAACCAACCTGTCCAAAAACAGACGTATGTACACACCACAGACAAAAGCGATGTGCCTTGGGACTTCGTTTACCTCGTGTATTCAGTGATGAAAACGACAAATCCCTCTTTTCTGGGACAATTGTCTATTACTTACCATTGCGTAAGGTGAATCGTTCAGGTTAAAGAACGTGTTGACTGTGAATGGAAGAAGGCAGTCCAGATCGACCTGGGACTCACGTGATATATACGCTCTTAAGTAGTACCGCGTGCACCCGTTCTCGCACTCAAATGACGTGGGCAGGTCGTCCGGAAGATGCGCAGTAAAGGGATACTGATAGGTACCGGTCGTCAAGGAAAATGTAGCTCCATCTAGGATATATATATATATATATATATATATATATATATGCAATATTCAAACATATAAAAGGCAGGGAGTGTTCTTTACTGTTCAAGCTGTAAAATAGAGTCTTCGTCAGACAATCGGCTAACTAAACAGAATATACGTAACTTGTAGGAAATCCAAAGTTCTATCGTTTATTTCATGAGGTTGCTCAAAGTTGCATCCAAATGGTGAAAATGCCACACTAAACGTAACCAAGACAACCCTTTGTGAAGCAGCTTATTACAATGTAAATTGATGTCAATGAATTTACTGACTAATATCTAGTCACTATACACGTATTTATAACTAACTACAGCGTATACCTTTAGTGGCCAAATCAATCTTTGTGTGCCAATATCTCTCTAGGGAGGAGTGGTGACGGATCCCAGCGTTCTTTGGTGTTTTGAGCTTCTCCTCGAATGAAACATAAGATAAACCCGTTAACTCAAGGTAAACACCTGTAAACAAAGCGAACAGTCAATCAGTGGAACACACGGGTCATAACATCATCACACCGACAGCATACCTAAATACTGCTACATCAACGTATTTAGTATTCTTGACAAAGTGTGCTATTACAACATTCCAATTCTGGTTGTGTATTGCTGCATATGGTTCAAAATGCATGTCCACATTAAGGATACATGATATACCAATAGATATACATGTATAAAACTGTATACCATAATCACGAGTATACCATAATCACGAATATACCATAATCACGAGTATATCATAATGACGAGTATACCATAATCACGAGTATACCATAATCACGAGTATACCATAATCACGAATATACCATAATCACGAGTATATCATAATGACGAGAAAATCATAATCACGAATATACTATAATCACGAGTATATCATAATCACGAATATACCATATCCAAAAGTATACCATAATCATGAATATACCATAATCACGAATATACTATAATCACTAGTATACTATGATCACGAATACACTATAATCACAAGTATGCCATAATAATGAATATACCATAATTACAAATTATTCCATAATCACGAGTATACCATAATTACAAATTATACCATGATCATGAGTATACCATAATTACAAATTATACCATGATCACGAGTATACCATAATTACAAATTATACCATAATCACGAGTATACCATAATTACAAATTATACCATGATCAAGAGTATACCATAATTACAAATTATACCATAATCACGAGTATACCATAATTACAAATTATACCATGATCACGAGTATACCATAATTACAAATTATGCCATCATCACGAGTATACCATAATTACAAATTATGCCATGATCACGAGTATACCATAATTACAAATTATACCATGATCACGAGTATACCATAATTACAAATTATACCATGATCACGAGTATACCATAATTACAAATTATACCATGATCACGAGTATACCATAATTACAAATTATACCATAATCAAGAGTATACCATAATTACAAATTATACCATAATCACGAGTATACCATAAGTACAAATTATACCATAATCACGAATATACCATAATTACAAATTATACCATAATCACGAGTATACCATAATTACAAATTATACCATAATCACGAGAATACCATAATTACAAATTATACCATAATCACGAGAATACCATAATTACAAATTATACCATAATCACGAGGATATCACAAGTACACCATAGTTTATTTATCTCTTTTACAAATAGCAACGTGGCGAAAGTTTTGTAAACACCACTGGAAAAAAATTAATTTGTTCAAGGATTCCAGATTTAAAAAAAAAATTTCATAGAAAAAAAGCGGTATCAAAATAAAATTGACGTCCCCATGAAGATGGCCCCGGAAGGTTTAAATACAAAGACATTAGATCAGTGGGGGCAGGAGGTGAGGGGACATGTCACTTTTGATGTTCTCTCTTTAAAAATGTTTTCCTTTTATTTTATCACAATGCAAAGGAGAGTTTTATACTTGTCCATATACTAAGATAGTACATTTGATTTTGCCGTTAGGAACGATGAGAGAGAGAGAGAGAGAGAGAGTGAGAGTGAGAGAGAGAGACTTACCAGTTGTTTCAGTCTTTTCACCGATATCAAATTGTACAATGCCTTCGATATCCTGTCCAGGAAAATAGACCACATGTGATTTGGTCAGAATTATCTTGAAATTCTTTGCTACACTCATGTTAATGGTATTGTGAATAGCGTCCTATTTTCATCCTGACAGGGTGTAAACAGTCCTCCGATCGTTAATCTGTGTATTAGGATTACGAAGAGATTATGTACAATTCCAAGTGGAATGTACACACAAACTCATGTACAGTTTAAGAATTGAAATCGATGTATAAGTTAATGGTTTACTGTTGTTGATAAATGTCAGTAATTTTTAATTTCTTTTGCTGTGATACCGTACCCCCATTTTTAACGGTATATCCGAATAATCTGGTCCCCACCCCACTTGATCAAGTTCATTTTTGGGTTCCCAAAACGAGTGACCAAGGAGTGGCGGTGATGGGGACCAGAATAATATCTGAAAGACACGTGATGTTGGGAACTTGGCGAAGGAAAAGTTACGATCTGAGCGAGATCCGAGTCTTTGCTCGTCTAATTGTTTGTTCAATATGTATGTTGTTTTACATCCCACTGGAAAATTTTTCACTTGTGTAGAGACGTCACCAGCTTTTAGTGAAGTGCCATAAATTTTGATCTATGTCTGCTGTAATACGGGACCTTCATTTTTTAAGATCATATCCAAAAGATCCGGTCCCGTGGGGATCCGGGTTGGAGTAGGTCCACAGTACTCCTTGCTTATCGTAAGAGGTGACTAAATGGGGCGGTCCTTTGAATGAGACCCGCTAAAACCGAGGCCCCGTGTCATAGTAGATATGGCAGAATAAAGATCCTTCCCTGATCAAAGGCCGTAAGCGCCGAGCATAGGCCAAAATTTTGCAGCCCTTCACCGGCAATGGTGACGTCTCCATATGAGTAAAAAAAAAATTTTGAGAGGGACGTCAAACAATATATAAGCAACCAACCGAAAGACCCGTAACTATCACTTCTAATGCTGGGTGCTGGGCGAAGGAGCAATCAAGACCTATATTAAACGTCCAAGGTTTGACGCAGCACGGGACCTAAAATCGCACTCGTGACCTTCCGACTGCAAACCAAATGTCCTTACCACTAGTCTCAAAATTATTATGATTCGTCTAACAATAACAAGATTACATGGAGTTCTTGACGCAAGATTATTCAGAATCTTTACCATCTGATAGCTGCAAGATGTTAAGGTATTCAATGTATAACGATCATATACTATTCAAAAAAAGTAGGGGATATTATATTTACAAGGACAACGAAATGCAGATCATGAGGTGAGGAATGAAACAAATGACAGAAAAAACATAAGGAAACATTTGTCAATTTATTCAAAACCCTGTGTACAGTCATAAAAGGACATATTCTCCAGAATAACACAGGGTCACACTGCAAATTTACCACCATTGTGAAACAGAGTCTGTAGCGGGTAAAAATCCCTCAGTTGGTCAGACAAGCTCGGATTTGGCGTGGCATACTCCTAATGAGACGTCCAGGTCATTTTGGGGAAGGTTATTCCACTCCTGTTGCAATGCTGCAGCAAGTTCTTGGACATTGGTAGGAGGTTGTTGACGTTGGGTTAGCCGCTGTCCAAGCATGTCTCAGACATTCTGGATAGGGGGAAAGTTCTGACTGAGTGCGGGCCATGGTAATGTGGTGATATTCTGCTGTTGGAGCTAATCTGTAATAATCCTGGCTCTATGACATCTGGCATTATCTTGAAAAATGAAACGGCGGCCATACCGACATACAAACGGCACAACATAGGGTGCCAAGATGTCGTCCCGGTAGTACTGCCCTGTGACACGTCCAGTAATAACATGCAAGTCTGTTCTGCCATCAACAGTGATGCCTCCACACACCATTACAGATCCACCCCCATATAGATCATGTCTAATGATGTGAACGTCATGGAAACGTTCGTTACGTCGGCGCAAAACTCTCCTGTGTCTATCCAGAAAGTCCACAGTGAACCTCGACGCATTTGAGAGCATCACGTGGTTCCATCGGCGATTATCCCAGCGTTGATGGTGACGACACCATTAGAGTTGGGTCCTGATTTGACGATCCCTCAAACTGGGAATGACACGAGGACGTCGGGCGTGTAAGTGAAATCTGTGCAGTCGATTCCTGATGGTCTGGCCACTCACTACCAAGCCAGTATCCCTTTGAAGTTGAGACCTTATTTGGTTTGCTGTTACCAGACGATTTCTCAAGGCAATAGTGCGGATGAATCTGTCCTGAGCCTGAGTTGTTGCCCTTGGTCGACGGGATAGTGGTCTATCCTGATCAGATACTGTAGCACGATGTCTGGACCATAATCTGCTGATAACAGACTAGGAAACATTCATTGCCCTTGCCACAGCGACCTGTCTTGTGCCAACTTGTAGCATGCCAAGGGCATGTAACCTCCCATCCTTGTTAGACGGCGCATGGTGTCTGTTTAACAAACGACTTCAACAACTGATAATCTGATGCTTTTTCTTCAAAATTTTCCTTTAGAGTGGCTATAACCTTCCAATTCAGAGGCATGCAAATTTGTGGCACAACACCCTTGATCATCAGCAGCATCCCGTGCAGATCATGAGAGTGTGATTGATGTGTTTGGGTGATTAATTCCTTTGGAGTTGCTTCCTCGTTAAGGAACTATACAGCTTGGTTTCGTATCCCCTTGTATATGTGAACATTTTGATCACAAAGTACAGTATCCCCTACCTTTTTTTTTTCTTTTTTTTTTTTTTTGAATAGTATATTTCATATCTTATAGCCCCGGATCCGGGTTGTTAGAATAGATCCTCAGTACCCCTTGCTTGTTGTAAGAGGCGAAACTAAATGGGGCGGTCCTTCAGATGAGACCGCAAAAACCGAGGTCCCGTTTCACAGCAGGTGTGGCACGTATAAGATCCCTCTCTGCTCAAAGGCTCTAAGCGCCGAGCATAGGCCTAAATTTGCAGCGCTTCACCGGCAATGGTGACGTCTCCATATGAGTGAAAAATTCTCGAGCGGGGCGTTAAACAATATTTAATCAATCAATTATTTGTAATCATGGCTATCTATAGGAAGAGCATGTTTTATTAAAATATTTTTTTTTTAAAATAAATTTTCATACAAATTTCTTGGTAAAAAGTTACATGAAAGGTATACTTCTGTGGAAATATATCGTTGACCTATAGGACAGGTATTGGTTTCAGTCTCTATAAAAAGGTTTTTGATTTCCGTTCCGGTTGATGACTTTAAGCCATATGCGTGTAGTTATTTGTTTTTCATGCATCGCTTTAGTTCTAGTCAACACATGTAATTTTAAAGATAGAAGAAACCATTTCACAGTCGTTATGTGAGCAGCGTGAGTTGTGGACGCATTTTAGTTCCGTATCTTGACATTTCATTTTGTATATCTCAGTTTACTTTTAACAATGCAATTACTTCATATGCGTTTGCTTACGACTCATTTCTTTGGAAATAATCATTGGTGTAAGAAATATAAAATATGAAAATGAAATTCAAGAAATGTCGTTACTGAAATGTAGACTTACAGCTTAAAACCCTGATTATGGTATAGAGTATTGTATTCAAGGTATACAATATTTTAATGTAATTTTGATATATTTACCCGCCCCCCCCCCCCTTTTAGTAACCTGGCGAGGTTCTGTTTTATGTTTTGAGAATGAAGAGATGTAGTAGGACGCTTAAAAAGTTTGGGGTCTTGCCGTAACTGAATGAATGACGGGATTCATTCAGGAGTATTTGGAGCATCTTGAATGTTTGGAATTTGGGGATGATCTCTCCTACAACAGTAATATTTTCCAGTGATGTTCTTGAAAGGCAAAAGTGAAAAATTTATGAGTGGGACGTTAAACAGTATATAATCAAACATGCATTTAAGGAAAAAATTTCAAAAGGTACACAAGCCTGTATACAAAAAAAAAATTAAAATGGTGTTTATACAGGCGAAAATTTTAAACAGTAAAAGTGCGCCAACAGAAATATGTTGATTGTAAGCGTCTGAGGTCTAACCATCTGAGCTATACTACCTATGAATATAAACGGCATAAATATGAACCACGATGATAGAGATAGGTTTTCGCATTTTTTGTAGTTGGTTTTTTTTTTTTTGCTTGTTTGTTTGTAAATTTCGACCTCAGGGCAGAGGTGCCCCTAAAAAACTCCTATTTCAAATCATTCTTAGATCAAACCTATCAAAATACCATAATTTTTATTAGGGACAGGCCTGCCCTGAAGGACTTCTAGGTCAAAATTCATGCAAAAATAGGCCCTTTTTTACTGAGAAAATGCTGTTTTAGACAACTTTGAAGGTTAATTTAAAACTTTTTAATACGAAATTTTACGTTCAAAATGCAAGTTTGAAAAATTCAGAAATATATACGGTAGAAAATAACATGAACAAGTGAATTTTTCCGGGGAATTGTTCTCTCCTACAGGTCAATTCTTTTGATATTCCGACTACACCTTTTCTCTTAATGAAAATATGAAATAAAATAAATCATTTACAGCAAATATTTTTATAAAAATTCTTAAAGATTTTTCTTATTTTTATCAAGAGTGGATAACTCCGTCATAAAGGTTCAAGTGCAAATGGATCGGCTTCTCATAATTTAAAATTCATGTAGTTCAAGCCATTTTGGAAATTTCCAAATTTACTATTAAATTTACCATATTCAACTAATCTGCATATCAAATTTCGTTGAGATTGATAAAAAAAAACATAGAAAATTTGATGCATTTTTTGACAGCCATTTGAAAATGGCGAGTTCACCGTTTTATTTGTTATCCTCATCACCACCATCTTCCCCCATATACCAAATTTCGTTGAATTTTGTTGAGATTAGTCAACATTGAAATACTGATCAGATGCGTTTTCAGAGGCCATTTTGAAAATTATTTTATTCGTCATCCTCCACTATCTTATTTACGTACTTTGTTGTGCTATGTAAAATAATCCTTAAACAATTGCTACTTGCATGTACCAGCTTGCTATACAAGATTCCAATTTGATAGCAAATTATAGCATTAAGCTAACAATATCTTAGTTCTTATCTGATATCACTGATTTGAAGATGCATGAAAGTATCACAACAGAATGATTGACTAGAGAAGAAACATTGAAAGTGTTGAATCAGACACATGACTATTATCATTATTCTACATTTATATAGCGCCTTATCTAATAACATAATTACCCTAAAGCACTTTATATGTAAAACAACCTAACACAAAGAAAATAAATACATAAAAAAGACATGAAACAAAATACACCGTAATACTAAACAGGGGTTAACATGGTAACTAAGGTTTTTATTCTTATTATTTGTAAAAACCACTGTTTACATAAAAACCAAAATTACAACTTAAATGCAAATTTAAGAAGACATGTTTTGAGTTTCTGTTTAAAAACAACTAGAGAATCTTTGAACTGAAGATCCAACGCAAAGCTGTTTCACGGGGTAGCTGAGGTCACATCCAACCATACAGTTTAGTATGAGTGTGTGGCTTTAGAAGTTGAAACAAATCTGCAGACCTAAGTGTACCCTGCCAGTGGTAGATCTGGACCAGTTCCTGAATGTCTGCTAAAGCTAATTTATGTAAAGCCTTTAAAGTATAACAAAATCTTATATTTCATTCCATATATATCACATGTAACCAGTGAAGAGATATGAGAATTGGCGTAATATGCTCGTCATGTAGAGAAGAAATGTGAGAGTGTTGAGTCAAAATGCTTGACTGGAGAAGACGTGTGGGAGTCGGATTCTGTACATAATACACCACATGAAAGCTCGCATATAATTACAAGTATTGTATTGACATTCATCTCTTCATATATAAAACTCCCAAGATATCAATTCATCAAATTCCAACCCGATTTCCATGAGAATATGAGCTAATTTAGCAATACATACAAAACGTTTGCATTGCATAGTACACCAATTATAGTTTAAACAATAATTAACATTTTTTACCTTCAATAAATGGAGGAAGAATCTTTTATTTGTAAAATTGATTTTTATTGTTGACAGAGACAAGCATATGATGAATGCTACAACAGTTATACATAAATATAAAGTCATTTTCAGTGCATTAAATAACAGATACTATAACGCCTAAAATGTCATTAAACTCCGAAGTAATACCGGACAGGTGGACATGCGACATCTTCGTCATCACTTCCTTCTAGATTAATGATTAGGTCCATGTATCTTAGTCCTGATGAAGGCTTTAATAGTTTCAGCATCCTACAAAAATACACCGTAAAAAACAGCTGACCACTCAAAACATTGTTAACTTTAACCAAACATTATATTACAACAGAATATTATCTAAAACCAAAATGTATTACAGCAGTAAATTATCCAAAACCAAACATTGTATTACAACAGAATATCATTGAAAATCAAAATGTATTACGGCAGAACAGTATCTAAAACCAAACATTTTATTACATCAGAACATTTATCTGCAACAAAACAGTTACCTAAACCTAAAACAATGTATCAAAACAAAACTACAATACAGTTATCAACAATAAAACTGTCAATGACACAATAACTATTCATTAATAATTATTCATCCACAGAAGAACAATGATCTGGAACCAGAACACTCCATTCTCATATCACAACAGAAAGTACAGAGACTCATGTTATGTGTACAGAGAATTGCTGTTGTGTTATGTGTACAGA
The DNA here is from genome assembly GCA_024699665.1 of Ostrea denselamellosa. NCBI lineage: Eukaryota > Metazoa > Mollusca > Bivalvia > Ostreida > Ostreidae > Ostrea > Ostrea denselamellosa. The sequence continues at coordinate 16,497,761 of JAMZEH010000010.1, forward strand.
GAATTACTGTTGTGTTTTGTGTACAGAGAATTACTGTTGTGTTTTGTGTACAGAGAACTACTGTTGTGTTATGTGTACAGAGAACTACTGTTGTGTTTTGTGTACAGAGAATACTGTTGTGATATGTGTACAGAGAACTACTGTTGTGTTTTGTGTACAGAGAATTACTGTTGTGTTATGTGTACAGAGAACTACTGTTGTGTTTTTTGTACAGAGAATTACTGTTGTATTTTGTGTACAGGGGATTACTGTTGTGTTATGTGTACAGAGAATTACTGTTGTATTTTGTGTACAGATAATTACTGTTGTGTTATGTGTACATATAATTACTGTTGTATTTTGTGTACAGAGAATTACTGTTGTGTTATGTGTACAGATAATTACTGTTGTATTTTGTGTACAGAGAATTACTGTTGTGTTATATGTACAAAGAATTACTGTTGTATTATGTGTAAAGAGACTTACTGTTGTGTTATGTGTAGAGAATTACTGTTGTATAATGTGTACAGAGAATTACTGTTATGTGTAATGAGAATTACTATTTGTATTATGTGTACAGAGAATTACTATTGTGTTATGTGTACAGAGAATTACTGTTGTATAATGTGTATAGAGAATTACTGTTATATGTAATGAGAATTACTATTTGTGTTATGTGTACAGAGAATTACTATTGTGTTATGTGTACAGAGAATTACTGTTGTGTTATATTACAGTGAATTACTGTTTTGTTATGTGCATAAAGACCCGACTTACTGTTGTGGTAGTCGCTTCTTGTGGCCTGGCATGAATGGGACGTATACCATCTTCACACCATGACTGACCATGTTAACATCAAATCCATATTTATCCTGAAAAAGATTTCAATTCTGAGCACCATTACTCACTTCCATGTTAGTCTCTCTAATCACTTGTGTGTTGCGTCCTTGGCATGTCACTTCCATTTCCCTGTCTATTTCTTATGTCCAGTATTACATCTATTTCACTATTTATTTCTATGTCTATTTCTGATATCCAGTATTACATCTGTTTCACTGCCAATGTTCAATGTCATTTCTTTTCACTGTCTTGTTTCACTTTCTGTTTCTTTTGTCCAGTTAAGGACTTTAAACAATATAAAACCAACCACTGTTCCTAATTTATATCATATATGATTATTCATTTGTAAATATGTTATAATCAGTTAAAGAGCCAATTTCAGCTCATGTCTATTGTTAAAAGACGATAAATGTACACGTGTATGTGTTGACTCTCACTGCAATTTACTTACAGTACTTAATTTCTTTATTGTAATTATGACTCTTGTGATCAATAGAATTAGGGAGAATTGCCATTAAAAACAACCCCAGATAAACATAATTGTGGTCAATCTTGTTACCTTGAAATGCTGCAAGAACTGTTGAAGTGTGAATTCTGCTGTTCCATGTAACTCCCATCGGTCCCACATTGTCACTGTCAGACCTTCCCTTGAAACAAAGATTTATATTTTTATTGGGAACTGACCAATGAGTTTCCAACTTAAAAAATTCATACTTCTTGAATTAAACCTTGCTATGGTTAATATTTTAAATTCTGTCTTTTATGTGTGTTTCGTTATTATCATAACATGGGTAAACACAGATCTGATTGTTTAAGTTGCCATGGATATCTTAAATAATTTTACTCTCAATAATACCAAGAAACTTGTGTGGTATGGTAAAACATTTCCATTTCCATTGTGTTTGCTTTCAATATCTTTACTAATTGAAATGATAACCATTTCCTCATGAATGTGAATAATGTGTATACAAAAAATAAATTTCATATTTGAAAATACTCGAGGCTATGAAAGCAACACTTCACGCAGACTTAACTTTTCTTGAAGCACTAACATGCATCATGAAGTATGCAGGCATAAATCATCATGTAATTCATACCCTCGTGTATATTTCAAAAATGAAATTTATCCCTTAAATGTATTTATTATTATGACGACTGTTACCGTGGGGATCCGGGTTAGAATAGATTCTCAGTACCCCCTGCTTGTCGTAAGAGGCGATAAATGGGGCAGTTCTTCGGATAACACCACAAAAACTGAAGTACAGTGTCACAGCAGGTGTGGTACGATAAAGATCCCTCCCTACTCAAAGGCCATAAGCACCGAGCATAGGCCTAAATTTTGCAGCCCTTCACCGGCATTGGTGACGTCTCCATATGAGTGAAAAATTCTTATTATGTAAGCATTACATGGCAACCAATTTGGAATCTTTTGTTTTTGCTAAAATGTGACTCCTCTTTTCAGTTTATAAAAACTGACTTGGCTTTACCACCCCATCCCCACCCACCCCGAAAAAAGCCCTTGCTATGTCACATAATTCATGAAAACTGTCAAGTCGGAATGGATTTCTCCATAAGTCTAAAAATCAAAGAGGGTCTTCCTCTTCATAATCCCAGTATTATCCCAGTATTATGCATGAAATTTATGAAAATATTCCCAAGGAAACTTATGTTATTGCATGCCATTAAAAATACTGATGGACAGACAGACAGAGTGATGGATTTTCAGAGTGATTACTAGCAGCCAATCCAATTCCATGTAAAGCAAACTCTAAATTCCAGAATCTGGATTTACTTTCTAAATATCCATGTATCATCCCATATTTAATATAGAGGTCTACTTTTTCTGTAATCAAATACAACAATAATTTTGTGATGGAGACATACTTGATGACTGTTTTCTCCACTGGTCCAGGTTCTGACAGTAAGACGATGGGTAAGGCTAAGTTAAGGAAGGCATTCTTGTAAACGTCTATAGGTAAACTGTCCACCACCTTTATCAACTCCACCATCACCTGTTGTAAAGTACACAACTTCAATGTTCCTCATCAAAGTAGTTTATACTCGCTATATCCAAAGTATCTGGACTTCATTTCCTATACCGAGAATTAAATTAACCCTGTTTGTGGTAGCTTACAGTATGTACATTGTTAGATGCTATGGTTGCTTAACCCTGTTTGTGGTAGCTTACAGTATGTACAGTGTTAGATGCTATGGTTGCTTAACCCTGTTTGTGGTAGCTTACAGTATGTACATTGTTAGATGCTATGGTTGCTTAACCCTGTTTGTGGTAGCTCACAGTATGTACATTGTTAGATGTTATGGTTGCTTAACCCTGTTTGTGGTAGCTTACAGTATGTACATTGTTAGATGTTATGGTTGCTTAACCCTGTTTGTGGTAGGTTAATAATGACCAATCCAAAGTCAGTAGACGTGGTAGTTGTAATCACTATGAAAACGACTTCTATACTGACCAATCCACTGACAGTAGCTGTGGTGGTTGCTATGGCAGGAACAATTCTTCCAGCAATTCTCTTGGCTTTCAGTCGATCAATACTTTCTATCGTATACATGGCTCCTCGCAAGTTCTACAATCACATTCAATCAGATATACAGGTTCACTTCCTCTTGCTTTCAACAAAGTTTAATGTTGTACACTATTTGGAAACTATTCTGACTTTCCTCAAATACACCAGCCTGATTTCCAAGAAAAGTAAAAATCTAAGTTCCTGCAGGATGCCTTGATAGCTTTCAGGTAAAACCACAGACTGAGAATGAACAATTTTCTAATCCATATGATACTGCCTAGTCAATAAAATTCATGTTGAGATTTTAATATGCCTCAAATTTACGTGTAACAAGAGCTCTGCAAAGTGGGGTGTATCCCCTCACAATGAATGTCTACAAGCTTTTTCTACAAAGTCCCAAAGTGACCTTGACCTTTGGATTCCCAAATTAATAGGGTTATTCCTCTCTTGATAACAAAACTACACCAATGGGGTATACAAAATCTTAATTCTAGTCCATTCTCGGTTTATGGTCATGGAGCTAGGAATGTACATGCACAAAGAAGCAAGGAGATATTTTAAAGTTTCACTGCCCTGTGACTTGGACAGCGACAATATGATAAAACAGAGTGTACATATTATTCAAGCTTGATTTCATTTGAAAAAATCATATATATATATATATATATATATATATATATATATATATATATATATATATATCTCATCCATAATGATAGATTTATGGTACATGTATTAAATGAGATTGTACATTTAATAAAATTAATTTCATTTATGAACTTCATGTGAACAATGTGCATGTAACTTTCATTTCTGTCAGAATTCCCAGCTGTTAAAATAGACATACTATATTCAGCAAGATTCATACATGCATTGTTCACAACTGCGTTCATGAGGAAATGGCTACAGTATCATTACCATTGGTAAGAAACATTACAAATGTAAATATTTATGTATGTTACAGACCGCTGCAGCTGAGATGAAGTCAATATGGCCATTCGTGTCATCATCCTTCTCAAATGCGACAGGATTCATACAGCTTAAAACTGAATTTGAAAATGTAGAAAGTTAAAGCTGATACATAATTTAACAATGAGTACTACAAGCACAAAATGCATCATGCTGTGAAATGAAAACATAGAATTTATCACAGGACATCAGTGTTCTGCTTTATAACACTGTCCCTACAATCTATTGAAATCTATAGGACATGATTTTCCTTTTCTTGACTCCATAAAACAATGAATTGAAGCTGACCTTGTGCAACATCTGCTTTATTCAGTGCTGATTGCAGACGATTGGCAGCATCTACTAAATCGTCTCCAGTTCCTGTCGTGTCATCAGCTGGTTTTGAGACGGATTCATCAGTTATAATTTTCTGAAACCATTAAAAAAGAACACCAAATAACAATTCTGACCACATCTTGAACTACAACCTCTTAATAAATACTGCAGTATATCCACGGGTGTCGCTTGTCAGTTCCTTACAACGCAAGTCTTATATTTTATAATTAAATTCTTGCTGGATGAGTAATAATTCTTTTCACTTCTATCGTAATTGAATCAAGAGTATATATAATTAAATCAGCAAAGCTTAATTCACTGGCTATTCCTGAAACAGCAATTTTATTGCCCCCCTCAACAGTGACTGTCGTCAGAGCCTGTAAATAAAGATGCAATCAAACCTCGTTATCTCGAACTCGATGGGAGCAAACATAATTAAAGATATCTGAAGATTTAAGATATCAAGGGTAAAATACTTAAAGAATAAGTGTTTGGGCCTTCCAAATCACTTCAACATATCCATGGTATTCAAGATATCAGTGTTCGAGATACTAAAGTTCAACTGTATATAAAAATATGAAAATAACTTGCCTTGCTAGTGGGTCGGTATTCAGGAATTTTCATGTTCTGTAATATGGAGTTTATCGTCTCAAATGATGTGTCCTGAAATATACAAATCCAAAAGAAATTTTTTTACACTCTGTCAAATTCCAAACCAATTCTGATCTGCTTTTCATCTAGATAACACACACACACACACACACACACACACATATACACTTTATATACAGTGAAATCTTTCTAATCTGCCCAGGAGACAATTTCAGAAGACACAATGTGTTGGAATAAAAAGAGTAAAAAAAAAACACCAAAAAAACAATGAAAATATGAAATTAAGAATGAAAATAAGGGTTGAAATGTCCAGTGAAACAGATTGCACAGGTGTCAGATTAAGCAGTTTTTACTATGTATATATCCAGTGATAAATGAATTATTCATAAACTTCAGGAGGATTTGAACTCACCCTTGAAGTGACAGGAACATTGAATACCCCAGCATATAGACGAGCTGCACTGAGAACAAAGAGGAAGTGTCTGAAAACAAAGACAAAACATAATATTCCGAAGGTTATATTCACCACCATGTGACACTGAACACAGGGTTATTTTCATCCCATGTTATTTTCACCTTTCTACACTTGCAATCAGTTTTGCCCCATTTTAAATTTGCCCAATTGTTTTAAAAGAGAGATAACACAGTTTCACCTAGTCTTGAATTTGCCCACTGACAATGAAGGTAAAAGGGAGAAAAATAAAATGGGGAGTGAATATTTCCCAGTATACAGTACACACATTTTTGGAAATAATCAATATAAATGTACAAAGTACATTAAAGAAAACCACATACAACAATGATCAACAGAACTTCAAGACAAGAGTTTTATTGGGAAGGACTTACACGGAATTCTGAATGTCAAATTCCTGAGGAACTGGTGGCCGCTTGGGAGACTGCCAAAACAAGGCTGAAAACAGACATGGCCCGATGTTAAAGACTGAACTAGTATAATGTAAATGTTATTGAGTACATATTACATAAACAATGTACATCATGATACTTCAGAAAATGCCTCTACTGTCCTCTTTTAATAATTTAGAACAAGATAAAGTCCCTATATACAGTTAAAAGGTTTTATCTTGATTTTAAAGTGGATAGTGAGGCATGATATTCTTCCTTTTATCGGGGTAATCATGATCACTTTTACTTACAGCCATCTTGCATTTTTGTGTCCATTGGAAATATATGCAGCAAATTCCTTGCCTGTAAGACATCAAAGAAACTACCATAATAAATATTTCATGCAGACAACATTGTGAAAGAATTACAAATGACAAAACTTTAGAATTGTCAGAGAAATAAGTCATGAAATCTCATTTTTGAATCACTGTACCTTGTGACTGAAATATTTCTGGAACTTAAGTCGTGCTAGTTCTACACACTGACACCAGGTGGCACTCCTGTTTGCCACAATTTTACTGATCTGGACAGCGCCATCTATTGAGTGTCCATCCTTAAGCTTCTACAGGAAAAAAGAGAGTAAGTTTCTGGTTTTGATTGATTGATTATTTATTGCTTTCCGCCACACTCAACAATTTTTCAGTTATCTGGTGGCGTCCAGTTTTTGTTGGTGGAGGAGAGAACCCAGATACAATGTACCTGGGAAGAGACCACCGACCTTCCGCAAGTAAACTGACAAACTTGCTCACATAACGCCACGGCCGAGATTCGAACACGCGCCGGCAGAGGTGAGAGGCTTTGTGATTTTGAGCCCGATGCTCTAACCACTTGGCCAAGGAGGCCCCCTTGTTTCTGGTTTTAAAATCACGCACTGAATCATAAAATATCATTACAGAGGCTCTTCATTCAAAACAGTGTAGGAGTGCTCTTTCATTTCTCCATTATTTTGTTATGGTTACTTCTTCAGCTAGTAAACAGATGATATTTAACTCCTAAATATTTTCCAAGTTTAAGTTCAAAAAAGTTTTTATAAACTCTACATGAACAAAAAGTGTTTGTCAAACATATATGCCCCATTATCCCTAAACTGAAATCAAATGATTAGAAGTGATCGTGATCAATCTGTCAATTAAATTGATGAGGATCAGGTAAAAAACTTCAAAAAAATTGACATTTTGACCTAAAATTCAATAATGGTTAACAATTGGTGCCCTCCAACCTTTAGACCTTTAAATCCTTATGGGTCATAAAAAAAGAACTTGTCATAAAAAACATGCCCACTAAGTTTGATGATTATTAAGTGAAGGGTTCTCCAATTAAATCACAACTGACTACATGTCTGGACCTGTGTCACCACAATATATCTATTAACACTACCTGTTGTTCAGCATTATCTTCAGACAACTCAGATAAAAGCACACAAAGTATATCCAATCTAGATGCCACATTTCACGATACATTTTAATAACAAATATTTAAAAAAATTGGCGAAGTTGGACGTGCTTAAAATCACAGAAAAACATTTGTCAACTTTCACCACAATAGGAGGTGCACATCTTTAATATGTATATAAATACTGTGCACAGTTTGAATGTTATTGGGTAAATACTTTTTGAGTTACAGAATACACAAAATATGCACTTCCATCACATATATTATAAAAAAAATTGTTAAGTTGAAAATGCTAAAAATCACAATTAAAATTTGTCAACTTCACCATAATGACAGATGCACATCTATAATATGTATGGTATGTATATTAACACTGTGCAAAGTTTGAATAATGTTGATGGGAAACTTTATGAGTTACAGAGTACACAAAATGTGCACCGTTAATACCATAAACTTCAAAAAGAAGGCTAATCAAACATAGTAAAAATCGTAATAAAAATTTTTTGAAGTTGTTCATAATTGGATGTGCACATCCTCAATATGTACACAAACACTGTGCAAAGTTTAAATAATTTTGGTTGAATACTTTTGAGTTACAGATTACACAAAGTATGCACCCTTAAGCATAATGGATGGATGAATGGACGGACAGACAGAATGGAGCAGCTACTAGACATGCTTTCGCCATTGGTGACATACATAAATAGTGTGTAGCTGTCAGCCAGGTTTGATCACCAGTTGCCAGATCGCTCTGTTTGTAGAGCAACTGACTAGAGATTCAGGAGACCCAGTTGGTAGAGCACCTGACTAGAGATTCAGGGGGCCCAGGTTTGAATCCTGGTCTGGTCCATTGTGTTTTCTCCCTTCTTGTTACATTTGGTGACATACATCAGTCCCTGAAACTGACAGGTGAAAATATCTGCCAGGGGATCAAAATCTTGGGTTGATGTCTTCAAGGTGTGAAGACATTTAAGGAGCTAGGAATGTAGCAGTCAGATGGGTTCAATTGCCAGTGGCCAGATAACTCGGTTTATAGAACACCTGAATGGAGATTCAGTGGGCCTGGGTTCGAATCCCAGTCTGGTCCATTGCATTTTCTTTCTTCCTGTTACAAGTGTATGCAAATTATAAAGCCCTGTGACCTTTCATAAAATATTGTTCTCTAGTTATTGGTTGGACAAAATATTATCTACCAATCAAGTTCAGCCAATCAACAGATTTAAATTTCTTATCCTTACTTGAATGACAGGAATGGCATCTTTATTCAAGTTCCAAAACTTATTGAATAAGTCTGGCTTCACACAAAATGAACTCTCAAACTGCAAAGAATCCACAAGAATATTTCATTTATTAAACATTCCTGCTTTCAACTGAAATTTGAATAAACAGGTCAAGGTCATTGTATCAATCTATAAAATTTCAGAAGTAGTAAACTTCATTTTAAAACAAAATAAGCAGAGAACTGGCATTCTTGCTACGGCAGAGATTGTTTTGTCCATGGTTCTGACATGGGTTTTCATTGTTTTATGTTACCTTGTCTCTGGCCCACTGTATGCAGTGTTCAATGTTGGCTGGGAATGACTTCAGGGTACAGTACGGTACACTCTCATCACTCGGGTCACTCTGTTGGAGAAATAACAAGAGAACCATGGGTCACATCGCTCACCTACACAGTTGGCAGTTTCCTTGGTAAAACTTTACTCAAATACAATGTGTGTCATTATTTCTTTATCATCTCTTGGAAGAGGATATGGCATTTTATTTGAACATGAATTTTTCTGAAGTATGTTTTGTGATAAATTTGGTGTTGGCCTAGTGGTTCTGAATAACGAAGAATGTTGAAAGTAAATGACAAAAAAGATGAAAGGTGCCTACAAAATTTTGATCAGAGTAGCTCACATAAGCCTATGGCTCAGGTGAGCTGAAAAATTATGATATTGATTTCTTCAAAAGGTCAGTATCTAATTATTATCATATAATATTGCAATGACTAATTCAAATTGACAAGCATTTAAAGTTGTAAATACTTTAAATTAATTGCCTAAATCTTTTAATTTTAGCTACAGTGCAACTATTAGAATTGTAGAATTGTAAGAACACATCGAAACTGTACCAAAAGACCTGACAACAGGACTCCTGCTAGGCTTAGCTAATGGCAAACATTTTTTTCAAAATCATAAAGTGGCTATAGTCAGATTTTGAAATAGGAATTTAAATTTTAAAATTCTTCAGAAATAGGAACTTTAACTACATGCTGTTTGTTCTTTGTAGGGAACTTGGGTACATGTACACTACTTCATTTTACCAGTGACTATTATCTGTGTCTACCGTAAGACTATAATACAAACTCTACATTACAGTGACTATTATCTGTGTCTACCATAAGACTATAATACAAACTCTACATTACAGTGACTATTATCTGTGTCTACCATAAGACTACAATACAAACTCTACATTACAGTGACTATTATCTGTGTCTACTATAAGACTATAATACAAACTCTACATTACAGTGACTATTATCTGTGTCTACCATAAGACTACAATACAAACTCTACATTACAGTGACTATTATCTGTGTCTACCGTAAGACTATAATACAAACACTACATTACAGTGACTATTATCTGTGTCTACCGTAAGACTATAATACAAACTCTACATTACAGTGACTATTATCTGTGTCTACCATAAGACTACAATACAAACTCTACATTACAGTGACTATTATCTGTGTCTACTATAAGACTATAATACAAACTCTACATTACAGTGACTATTAACTGTGTCTACCATAAGACTACAATACAAACTCTACATTATAGTGACTATTATCTGTGTCTACCGTAAGACTATAATACAAACACTACATTACAGTGACTATTATCTGTGTCTACCGTAAGACTATAATACAAACACTACATTACAGTGACTATTATCTGTGTCTAGCGTAAGACTATAATACAAACTCTACATTACAGTGACTATTATCTGTGTCTACTATAAGACTACAATACAAACACTACATTACAGTGACTATTATCTGTGTCTACCGTAAGACTATAATACAAACTCTACATTACAGTGACTATTATCTGTGTCTACCATAAGACTATAATACAAACTCTACATTACCTATGACTATTATCTGGGACTACTATCTCTGATTACTATAAGACTATACTAAGTGTATATTACCTGACTACTGTAAGACTCTGTCGTATGCGGGACAATGACCTGTACGTGACCTTTTGTTCCCTGGGTCCCAGACTCCAACAGAGCTCTCTGATTTGTCACACAGCGACTAAAATTATTTAAAATTTGAAATCCAGCGTATTACTTTTAATGATTTTTGTATGTTTTTCTGATTATCATAATTCATTAAGTCAAGATGCATCTTTAATCAATTGCATATACAGGTACATGTTTCTTGGAATTTATAAAATATCAGTAATACCTGTCTTTTTTAAAGTATCATAAATAAAGGTTATGTACAACATGTACAAACTAAAGAATTTTTCTATAAACATTTAATAAGTGTTTCAACAGTAAATGAGAGAGAGATATTTCTTTTTAATCAACATTGTTGTCCTCCTGTCTAGCTTTTCATCATCAACAACGATGTTGTACAAGCTTTGCATCATCATTAACAAATGCTGTACCCCCGATTAGGCCTTTAAAACAATACTGTGTTTCTCACCTATCTACATAGCGCCTGGCTTCGACATTGTCCAAGGCATTCACCACCAAGTTCTGGCTTTCGAAGAAGGCGTCATTGTACACTTTATCCTCTGTCTGAGGGCAAACTAAAACCAAAACAAAGCATTGTATCAGTATAAAACCAAAACAAAGCATTGTATCAGTATAAAACCAAAACAAAGCATTGTATCAGTATGAAACCAAAACAAAGCATTGTATCAGTATAAAACCAAAACAAAGCAGTGTATCAGTATAATACCAAAACAAAGCACTGTATCTGTATAATATCAAAATAAAGCATTGTATCAGTATAAAACCAAAACAAAGCATTGTATCAGTATAAAACCAAAACAAAGCATTGTATCAGTATAATACCAAAACAAAGCACTGTATCTGTATAATATCAAAATAAAGCATTGTATCTGTATAAAACCAAAACAAAGCATTGTATCAGTATAAAACCAAAACAAAGCATTGTATCAGTATAAAACCAAAACAAAGCATTGTATCAGTATAATACCAAAACAAAGCATTGTATCAGTATAAAACCAAAACAAAGCATTGTATCTGTATAAAACCAAAACAAAGCATTGTATCAGTATAAAACCAAAACAAAGCATTGTATCAGTATAAAACCAAAACAAAGCATTGTATCAGTATAATACCAAAACAAAGCATTGTATCAGTATAAAACCAAAACAAAGCATTGTATCAGTATAAAACCAAAACAAAGCATTGTATCAGTATAAAACCAAAACAAAGCATTGTATCAGTATAATACCAAAACAAAGCACTGTATCTGTATAATATCAAAATAAAGCATTGTATCTGTATAAAACCAAAACAAAGCATTGTATCAGTATAAAACCAAAACAAAGCATTGTATCAGTATAAAACCAAAACAAAGCATTGTATCAGTATAATACCAAAACAAAGCATTGTATCAGTATAAAACAAAAACAAAGCATTGTATCGGTATAAAACCAAAACAAAGCATTGTATCGGTATAAAACCAAAACAAAGCATTGTATCTGTATAAAACCAAAACAAAGCATTGTATCAGTATAAAACCAAAACAAAGCATTGTATCAGTATAAAACCAAAACAAAGCATTGTATCAGTATAATACCAAAACAAAGCATTGTATCAGTATAAAACCAAAACAAAGCATTGTATCTGTATAAAACCAAAACAAAGCATTGTATCAGTATAAAACCAAAACAAAGCATTGTATCAGTATAAAACCAAAACAAAGCATTGTATCAGTATAATACCAAAACAAAGCACTGTATCTGTATAATATCAAAATAAAGCATTGTATCTGTATAAAACCAAAACAAAGCATTGTATCAGTATAAAACCAAAACAAAGCATTGTATCAGTATAAAACCAAAACAAAGCATTGTATCAGTATAATACCAAAACAAAGCATTGTATCAGTATAAAACAAAAACAAAGCATTGTATCGGTATAAAACCAAAACAAAGCATTGTATCAGTATAAAACCAAAACAAAGCATTGTATCGGTATAATACCAAAACAAAGCATTGTATCGGTATAAAACCAAAACAAAGCATTGTATCAGTATAATACCAAAACAAAGCATTGTATCAGTATAAAACCAAAACAAAGCATTGTATCAGTATAAAACCAAAACAAAGCATTGTATCAGTATAAAACCAAAACAAAGCACTGTATCTGTATAATATCAAAACAAAGCATTGTATCAGTATCAGTATAATATCAAAACAAAGCATTGTATCAGTATAAAACCAAAACAAAGCATTGTATCGGTATAAAACCAAAACAAAGCATTGTATCAGTATAAAACCAAAACAAAGCACTGTATCTGTATAATATCAAAACAAAGCACTGTATCTGTAAAATATCAAAACAAAGCACTGTATCAGTATAATACCAAAACAATGTACGAATTTTGAAAAATATAGTATGTTTGTTTTAATGGTTGAGAATTCCAACAGAAATGAAAGCAGAATGTAAATATAAGTTTCATTTTTGAAATACTGGAGGATATGAACTGTGATGCATCACACCTGCATACTCTTCATGAAGAGCTAACACGACTCATGGAGTATGCCAGAGTGAAGCATTACAGTTCATACCCACTTGTATTTTCAAATTCATTTCCTAAGTAAACAGCTTGTCTACCAGAAATATGGAAGATGTCAGCAAATGGATTGAGAAATCTAATGTGTAAATCAAAATCTTTCTACTATTTTCTATTTACAGTCAAACTTGTATTAAGAGACCATTCAAGGGACATAAGAAAAAAGGTCACATATGACAGGTGGTCACTTAATTCAGGTGCCCATTTTTCAGAGGATAAACGAAACTGATATGTTTTAAACATGTAGTATATTTATTTTGACATCATCAGTTAATGGCATTTATTACAAATTGATATGAAAGCTACATGTATATTCTATTGAAAACAAATAATTACATGTACTTTGCTTTTATGCATAATGTTTCTTGTTTATATGTACGTGTAAAAGGAATGTTAATTTCACAAAAAGTCTGGCCTGTCATTTAATTACCGACAATGTTCAAAGAGTGGCGCCTTTTGTTATCTGCCCTTTTCGTACCGAGAAACAAAAACGAAAGTACATAACGATGAGTGAGTACATAATTTGATTTAATAGAAGCAGCTCCTTTTGTTGTTGTCGGTCCTTTACTTAGTGAGAATGGAACAGGAAAGTACATAACGATGAGCACATAATTTGATTTAATTGAAGCAACACCTTTGGTGTCTGCCCTTTACCTACTAAGAAACGATAACGAAAGTTCAACTTCACATTTCTGCTCAAGAAAACGCCGTTTTTAATATTTCTCGGAGAAATACAAGGTCGCTAAATGGAGGTAAAATAACATGAAAACATGCATTTTGGGACCAAAAATTACGGTCGTTAGTCGCGTTAGACAGGAGGTCGTTTAATTCAGTTGTAGATGATAGAAAATTGTCTTGGGGGGGGAATTTGACGGTCACACATGACGGGAAGTCGCTTAATACGGTGGGTCGCTAAGACAAGTTTGACTGTATATACATTGTGCAATCTTTCTCTCTTGATTCTAATATTATCTGTCCAATAGCTATTAACATACTGGACAATCAAAGGAACTTAATGGATACAAAGCAGTCTAGTTCTGTTCCTACACAGGTATAACTCTTACCTCTGTGTTGTTGTGCCTTTATGTTGAGGTCTGTAATTGTAATTCACAATTTTATCATTACATCATATGAAAATAATTTTATTCATCATAAGAAATGCCATCATGTTAAAATCAATTTTCTCATTCTTTAGATGAATATTAATGGCCTGATGAGAGGGTAACTCTCTTGTACCACAAAAAAGACCACCTCTCCTGTGTCAAAATAAAGTATTGCAACATCAATACCTAGATCTTTAGTTGTACCTTTGCAAATGAATTATTAACCTCTTGTTACACCTTCGATACTCTGGATTAACTGAACAGTACCTGTGTCAGACACCTGGGCTACTTTACTCCTGCTTTGATACTTTATCTTTTAGACATCTGGCTCCAGAGCCATAAAACTTAGACAAAATCATGTTTAATCTCAGTCTCACTTTTTCACTATACATGTATGTTCCCTCTATAAAAGAGATGCTTGGATATAAAGTGAGCTCATTTAAGTTCTATGGACCTAGAAGCTGGATTAATTCTATGTGGTTGTACCTTAACACCTGGATTACCTCCCCTGTCACTTAGATTAACATACCTGCATTAATCTGAAGAACAGCCTCTGCTGCTGTAGTACTCTTTGGTTTCTGAAACAGATGTGAAAGACAATAAGTATACAGTAAAACATGCTTATAATGACCACACTTATAACAAATGGGAAATCATACTTATTCCTCTATGAGAAGAAAATTATGAAAACTGTATGGGATATATCGAAGTTTGGATATGATAAACTAGCCTGGAGGTTCGCTATAACTGTAGTTTACTGTACACTATGTTTGTCTACAAAATATTTCTCTGCCTCCTCTCACCCCTCTCTCTGTTGGTGGACTCCTAAGTATTCTGACAGTTTTAACCAAGATCAATTCACTCCAGGTGTCAGCAAATGCACCACTAATAAGTTTAGTGTAACATGTATTTTTTTTTAACTAGGTATATGTACCTTTCTCTTCCAAACTCTGCTGAATTACACAGAAAATCAATACTGTACCTGAATATCGGCCGGCCGAAAAAGAAACTGTCTATTCAGGTTGGATTTTTCAATCAAATCGTTGTCAGTTATTGTTATCTACAAAGTAAAATACACATCGTTTTATTTGCAGGAATCTTACTACACAGTGATATACATTAATTTATAGCTATCTACAACACTGAGATATACATCATTGTTATAGCTATCTACAACACTGAGATATACATCACTGTTATAGTTATCTATAACACAGAGATATACATCACTGTTATAACTATCTACAACACAGAGATATACATCACTGTTATAGTTATCTACAACACAGAGATATACATCATTGTTATAGCTATCTACAACACTGAGATATACATCATTGCTATAGCTATCTACAACACTGAGATATACATCATTGTTATAGCTATCTACAACACAGAGATATACATCACTGTTATAGCTATCTACAACACAGAGATATACATCACTGTTATAGCTATCTACAACACTGAGATATACATCACTGTTATAGCTATCTACAACACTGAGATATACATCACTGTTATAGCTATCTACAACACTGAGATATACATCATTGTTATAGCTATCTACAACACAGAGATATACATCACTGTTATAGCTATCTACAACACAGAGATATACATCACTGTTATAGCTATCTACAACACTGAGATATACATCACTGTTATAGCTATCTACAACACTGAGATATACATCACTGTTATAGCTATCTACAACACTGAGATATACATCACTGTTATAGCTATCTACAACACAGAGATATACATCACTGTTATAGCTATCTACAACACTGAGATATACATCACTGTTATAACTATCTACAACACAGAGATATACATCACTGTTATAGCTACCTACAACACTGAGATATACATCAATGTTACCAATGACACATATGTATACAGGGTTGTGGCTAACAATTGAAACCTTATGGGCCATGTGGGCCCTTGAACTTTTCAACTTTCCAGGCCCACATTGTGATTCAGGGCCCACACTACATATTAATTAAAATCATACATGTGTGAATGACCTTGTAATCACTGGAATAAGCACTTCTCTTCTTGGCATGCGGCTCTGAGACCCCTTCCCCCCCCCCAAAAAAGTACCCACAGCTCTGAGGCTCACTCAGATAAACCACATACATGTATGACACTATATAAGCTTTTGATTTTTTTTGTACTACATAAACAATACAAATCTTTGTCTGTATAGTGTTTTATTAATACCGGATACAACATAACCCAATACAAAGAAACCATGACAGTGTTCTGGAAAGATATTATTTGTCATATGGGGGACCAAGTTTTCAATACTTAATTGCCTACAGTAAATATTACTCGCATTGGTGAGTGGGGGAGTGGTTACCCACAAGCCTGGTATACATTATTGTTATATCAAAGGGCATGGGCGAAATTTGAACGGAAAATTTTCAAATATTATTTCTCCATTTTTCATATTTGCGATGCTTAACTGAGGTATTTCTAACGACCAGCAAAAAACTGAATGTCGGTTGTTGAGTTACATGAGAAATACAGAGCTCTCAATGCTTTGTTATATAAACAAGGATTGTTTCATGCTTTGTTTACCTAAGTAAAATATACTTGCAAAAGGTTAATTTAAAGCAGATTTTTCATTACAATTCATTCTGAACATGATTGCAAAGTTTCTGGCATATGCCTCTTCTCATTTTGTTTTTTAATATGATATTTTCTGTTTTATAAAAACAATCTGTATGTAAACAAAAACATGGCACAGGCCTTGTTTACATACCAAAGAATTGTGAGTGCTATATCTCACTTTCTTGCTGACCATTAAAAACACTGTGAACATTAAAATTGGGAAAATAAAATTTGAAAATTTTCAGCTCAAATTGTGTTCATGCCCCTTTAATAATGCTATCTACACTACAAACATATACATCCTTGATTTGTATGGATATTTCATTGCCTACTATTGTCATTCACAACATACAACATTCCCCAATTAATGTTATTATATAACTTACACATCCTTTTGGTCCCTGGCCTACCCCCAAAAGAGCATAATTCTTTAACATCTCACAGCCAATGGCCCCACATCCTACCTACAAAAAATAGGGAAAGCAGATTTATTCAACAATTCAAAGTTTTAGTAAATTGTCTTGATTACTTGTATTATAAGGGAATAAAACCAGTGGAAGCATGGAACAATTTAACTTTGCTCACTGGGAACAAGAGGCCCACAGGCCTTACTGGTCACCTGTGTTTTAGAATTTAAAATGTCATATCAAATAGAATTTAGAATGTCATATAAGATAGAACTTAGAATGTCATATCAGATAGAATTTAGAATGTTATATTAGATTTTTATCCTGAACTTTGACCTCTGGGGCAGAACATGTGCACTGTTACATATATCATCATTTGATTACACATATAAACTAACACAATATGACGCTTTACTGACATACACACCATGAAGAGTCGGAGCTGAGCTAGCCTCTCACACTTCCTCTGTCCCAGGCAAATTCTCTGGGCATCATATCTGTCATTTCTATTCATAAATTAGAAACAAAATTCAAATGCAGAGTACATAAGCTATGAAAGGTATATGCACATTGATGAACAATTTATCAAATCTGTAAAAGTAACTATTTACAAAAGTAGAGCAAACTCTAATTTATTTGACAAGAACTTCAATTCATTAAAAACTTTAATTCATTTAGAGAGAGCTAGCTTTAATTAATTTTGGTAAAGAAAGAGAGAGCTTTAATTCATTTAGAGATAGAATTTAATTCATTTAGAGAGGGCTTTTAATTTATATAGAGAAAGCTTTTAATTCATTTGGAGATTATTTGGCATATGAATTAATGATATCTCCAAATAAATTAAGAATTTTCGCAATGATATTTGAAAACATCTTTTATCAATTCAATTGTAGACCTTTAGAGCTACTAATATTTGAGTGTTTGTTGATAGGATTTTTAATTGGTGCTATTTTCCATTGAATTAGAGCATGCTGTTATTGAAATGATTTAAAAGCCCACTCTTATTCAATTGAAAATATCTTTAATTGATTTGGAAATCCTACAATCCAATTTAAACTGCACTTTAAATGAATTTAAGATATCTGCAAATGACTTGTATTATGGAGGACAGTAAATCAGTAGGGATACTTTAAATGGAACAAGATTGTTATACTCTCTAAATATTATTGATTGATTGTTGCTTTCCAACACAATCAATAATTTTTCAGTTATCTGGTGGCATCCAGTTTTTTATTGGTGGAAGAGAGAACCCAGATACAATGTACCCGAGAACAGACCACCGACCTTCTGAAAGTAAACTGGCAAACTTTCTCATATATATCAGCACGTGCGAGAATCAAATCTGTGTCGACTAGAGGTGAGAGACCTTGTGATTTTAAGCACAATGCTCGAACCACTTGGCCACAGAGGCCCTCTTTATCTAAATATAAATTGCTGCATGCTATGATTGAATTATTTGGAGCAAGAATTCATTTATTGACAGCAATAAATCAGCTGCAGATATCTTAGAATAACTGGAAAAAGATACAATTATTTGAGCATATGCCCTTTCTTTTCGTACTAAAATTGTTTACTTTGTGACCTTCATCTTGGAGTTTGACCTACCTTTGAAAAACTTAAATCTTGGTCATAACTTTTGAATGGTTAGTGATAGGGCTTTCATATTTTAATGTGTAACCCCTTTGCCAAGACCTCTTTTACAGTACCAAAATTTTTGACCTTATGACCTTGACTTGGAAGTTTGATCTACTTTTGAAAAAAATAACTTCTGCCTAAACTTTTGAATGATTAGTGTCTTAGTGTTAGAGCTTTAGTATTTCACTGGTGTATTCCTTGTGACAAGGTTTTTCTTTGGGTAGATAATTACTTTGCTGCCATTCGGAGGCATCAGTGTTTCACAAACACATATGAAAAGAAATATCATGATCTAACGAGACTTCTCGAGTATTATTAGGAACGACTTACTATTGTGGTAATTTGTGCCTTTTTTGCTGTTTCGAGCAATCCATATACACCCATCCTCCACCCCAAACATTTTCTATTGATGATATGTGGCCCCACACCTACAAACTCAGTTTTAATCCACCTTCTCTTTCTACATAATTTATCACATACCTCTGAGTAAATATATCTGGGGTAGCAGCTTCCTCCTTGTTAATGACTTCTCTACAATCCAGGTACAACTGTCAAAGATAATTGTGAGATTACTAGATTTCGCTACAATCTACAACTGTCAAAGATAATTGTGAGATTACTAGATTTCTCTACAATCTACAACTGTCAAAGATAATTGTGAGATTACTAGATTTCTCTACAATCTACAACTGTCAAAGATAATTGTGAGATTAATAGATTTCCCTACAATCTACAACTGTCAAAGATAATTGTGAGATTACTAGATTTTGCTACAATCTACAACTGTCAAAGATAATTGTGAGATTACTAGATTTCTCTACAACCTAGGCACAACTGTCAAAGATAATTCATTGTAAGATTACCAGCCAGGTACAGCTGTTCGTATGTTGGTATAGTAGAGTAGAGGTATTGCGTAAGGAGTTTAATCTTACACAGTCCACATCGTAAAGGTACAAAATGTAGCAATGAATTGGACCCATTGGTCTCCCTATTAAATTCGAATACTCACCCACTGGTGTAGAGGTGTAAATTTCCCAGTTATGGCTTTGATTCCTTCCTGTGCAACAAAGCCACCTAGAACAGCACACAGTGGTGCCAAGCAACCTGTGCTGGTGTACGACAAAACTCGTAAAATATCATCATCTACAGCCGTTACCTACAGATACCAAATACTGTACTTAAAGATAAATTTATTTCTTTTATTTCTGTGTCAGCATATAGCCAAAATCTAAGGTCAAGGTCATCAGCTTAAATATTCTGGTAAGAAAAGGTCTTGTCATAAGAAATACACATGTGAATATGAAAGCCTTGTCACCATTCATTCAAAACGTTCTGGCCAAGATTAAAGTTTTTGCAGACACACAGACAGACAAGACCAAAAATTATATGGCCCCGAATCTTTGATTAAAGGGGAAGAAAATGTACATCTGTATAATATCTGATATTTGATTCATTAATTAGTTTTACCTGGTTTGTTAGTTGAGTATTCAGTGTTTTAGCGATAGAGATAAAATCATTGGCATCCTCCACACACCTAAAAAACAAATGTACAGTAAAATCAATTAAAGAACCACTGAGCTGTTTATGACCAATTTTGTAAAATATCAATCAAACAGAAAAAATCTACATCAAAATAAATAGAATATCCATTTATATATACACTTTTACTTCATTACATTGTCACACATTATACTGCCACCCCCACTTGTCGCCAGACAGCCATACCTAAAACCAATCTGTCTCCCCTTCCCCATCCCGTGGAAATGCAAACTCACCATACATTTGGGTATCTGTGATATTTTTCATAAAATTTATGCAGAGCAAGGAAACCTAAATGCAAATTAGCAGGAGCCTGAAAGAAAGAGATAACACAAATCAAACATTCTATATGATTTGCTATATCACCAAAATTGTCAGTTTGCATAAGTAAAACATTATGAAAATATTGTTGTCAACAATAATGTAAGCTGTATTCAATGCTGATACTTTACAGAGCTAAGGCAAATATCTATGAAACATGTGATATTTATTATTTACACATTTTATACAAAGCTTAAATCCTACCTCATATTTACAAAGATCAGGAACTAAAAGAGATGGATTCCTTATCTCTTCTTCTAAACATTTCTGGAAAAGTTGAAAATGAAATGAAAATTGCACAATTTCCATTCAAAATATAATACAAATTTTTCCTTCATATTTTGGGTATCTCTAATTACAAAAATCAAAAGATGACTAAAGATAGGCAGGACACTGATTAAATGATTGAAATTGTTAGGAGCTCAATGTCATAAAAGAGGCTATTGTCTCTCTACTGACTATGACATCAGAGCCTACTAAACTATCTGACATCACATAAAAGAGGCTATTGTCTCTCTACTGACTATGACATCAGAGCCTACTAAACTATCTGACATCACATAAAAGAGGCTATTGTCTCTCTACTGACTATGAAATCAGAGTCTACTAAACTATCTGACATCACATAAAAGAGGCTATTGTCTCTCTACTGACTATGACATCAGAGTCTACTAAACTATCTGACATCACATAAAAGAGGCTATTGTCTCTCTACTGACTATGACATCAGAGCCTACTAAACTATCTGACATCACATAAAAGAGGCTATTGTCTCCCTTCTGACTATGACATCAGAGTCTACTAAACTATCTGACATCACATAAAAGAGGCTATTGTCTCCCTTCTGACTATGACATCAGAGCCTACTAAACTATCTGACATCACATAAAAGAGGCTATTGTCTCTCTACTGACTATGACATCAGAGCCTACTAAACTATCTGACATCACAGAGTTGACTTTGGTGTTACAGATGTTTGTATATTGCGATGTCACAGTGATAGGGCTCTCAAACCCGAGCATATGAGAAAATTGTCAGGGCATGACTTTTGGGATTTTTTAAAATATGTTTCTTGAATTTCTCCACTAACTCTCCTTTGAATTTGAAAACATTTTCAAATTTGATTTGTACAGTTCTTTGGAGTTCTTAAATACTGATAAGCACTGAAGGTACCATTTAATATCAGTTCTTCATGATAATCAAACAGTACGAGTAACAGCTAACCATGATATCTCAGCAAATTCAAGGGAATTCTTGTCTGTAATCACTACCCAACGATTTTCTTTTCTTTTTTGTAACAAATTCAGTTTCAAAAAGTGAATGGTTATCATAGAAACCATGCAGTTCATTTTTTATTATCAAAAAGTATATATGATGATAAAAGGAAGTTATAGTAGTGTGAAATCACAAAGTTAAATATTGCCATAGTCTAACATTGAGGAAAGCGTGAGTTCTTCATATTCCAATGATGCATTAAGTCTATAAAAATATTTTATTTAATGTGTTTTTAAAAAAATTTCATTGACATATTTTTTTTTTTATAAAATCAAATAAATGTATTTGTAACAATAGTGAAAACATGATAAATTTTCAGTTATTAATTAAATTGTCTAGACCACAAAATCTGGATTCAGAAAAGTAATTAAAGGGTCTCCATTTTCCAAAGTCTGTGTGAATTTTAGACAGAAATTAATTTCGGAGAAGTTTAGCAGGACTATGAAGTAATGTTAGTAAGTTTTTACAGCTTTTCATGGAAGATAACTCTTCCATGCTCATACCTCCCTTCAAAGACAAAACCTCTCACATGATTTGGACAGACATGTATTTGTATTAAGGGTCCCCTATAAGTTACAATTTTAAATTTCTTCCTACCCTGAACTTTCGAAATCTTGAGGAGATCAATGATAATAAATCTGACTGGGGCAGTATAATAAAGGTGAAGTCAGTTAAGCTTACAAATGAGGCCATCTTGGACACTTTAACCTGCTTGGCAATACCACCATGTTCATAAGGTGCAAACTCCTGACCTGATGTATCACAGATTTCAAAGGAATAGGGTGATGTCACTGAAGAGACAAAATAAGACAGCATTCATTAACATCACACTTGTCTATCTATCTTTATCAATAAAACCTGAAAATAATATTTAAACAGCTTTATCCACCTATTGTTGGTAAATCTGACTACCTTTGTCTTTAAGGCCAGATATGCGAATTTATCTATCTATAGCCATCTCTCAGCCTGACATATGTATTTATCTATCTTTATCATCTGTCAAATCTTTCAGTCTGTTGAAGTCTGACACATATTTATCTAACTATATCCATCTGTCAAAGCCTGACACATATTTATCTATCTATATCCATCTGTTAAAGTCTGACACATATTTATCTATCTTTATCCATCTGTCAAAGCCTGACACATACTTATCTATATCCATTTGTTAAATACTGACACATATTTATCTATCTATATCCATCTGCTAAAGCCTGACACATATTTATCTATCTGTATCCATCTGGTAAATCATGACACATATTTGTCTATCTAAATCCATCTGTTGAAGCCTGACACATATTTATCTATCTAAATCCATCTGTCAAAGCCTGACACATATTTATCTATCTATATCCATCTGTTAAAGCCTGACACCTATTTATCTCTCTATATCCATCTGTTAAATCCTGACACATATTTATCTATCTATATCCATCTGCTAAAGCCTGACACACATTTATCTATCTACATCCATCTGTCAAAGCCTGACACATATTTATCTATCTATCCATCTGTCAAAGCCTGACACATGAACATGTATCTAACCATCTTTGACTACAGATTTTGGAGCACAACATACTAAAAATGTGCTAATTACATATCTATAGCCAATCCAAGCTACATGTAAAAATGATCAATCTATAAAGATACTGTTATTGTTTGATTATGTCAATAATTTATGAGCTTGTGCCACATAACTGACTGACTTCCATCATTGACAAAAACTGTCCCCCATTTTTGGGGGAGTGAACAGATATTGTTTGTCTGTAGATATGGGAGATAACCCTGAACTTACCTTTGATTTGACAGGTGTGACCATTCAAGGCCGTCATTCCATTTATTTCCTTAAAAATCACATGATCACCAGATTCAAAGCCGTGAATTTTATTTTTAAAGCACATGACCACCCCTGGATTACCCTGTAAGTGAGAAAAAAAATTATGTCTACATCATTTGTTCTAGTGAACTATTAAATAATATACATGTATTTAATTTCAAGACAGAAACAATAAGAATTGCAAAAATATAACAGGATATTGACAAATTTCCATGCAAGTTAATTCTTACTGTAAAGTATTATCACAAACATAATGAAGTGCCTGCTTCTTTTATAAATTCTTATTATAACTATTTGTAAATGACAAAATTCTACCAACTTTGCACATTTTCTCTGTCAGAGTTCTACAAACCTTGCTTATTTTCTATATCAGAGTTCCACAAACCTTGTTTATTTCTCTATCAGGGTTCCATAAACCTTGCTTATTTTCTCCAACAGATTTTCACAAACTTTGCTTATACTATGTATCAGAATTCTGCAAACCTTGCTTATTTTTCTATCAGACTTCTACAAATCCTGCATAAATTCTGTATCACAGTTCTACAAACCTTGCTTATTTTCTCTATCAGGACTCTACAAACATTGCTTATTTTCTCTATCAGGGTTTCACAAATCTTGCTTATTTTCTCTATCAGGGTTTCACAAACCTTGCTTATTTTCTCTATCAGGGTTTCACAAATCTTGCTTATTTTCTCTAACAGGGTTTCTACAAACCTTGCTTATTTTCTCTATCAGGGTTTCACAAATCTTGCTTAATTTCTCTATCAGGGTTTCACAAACCTTGCTTATTTTCTCTATCAGGGTTTCACAAACCTTGTTATTTTCTCTATCAGGGTTTCACAAACCTTGCTTATCTTCTCTATTAGAATCTCCTTTGGTTCCTCCCCATCTGCATCCATTATTTCAAACCGGTCTCCAAAGTCACAAAATGTGCTGCAGCACACCCCAAACACATCAGCTGATATAAACTGCAAATGAAATATAACATAAGCACAGGTACATAATAACAAAACAATACTTAGAATTATGTAAGTATTGTAATACATAAACATAATAAAAATTGTTAAATCTTTACAATGTCCTGTATGATCTCAGAAGCATCACAATCAAACAATTTTCCACAAGAAATAGACTATGATTTTTTTTTTTCACATGAAGAAATTTCATTTTCAATACAATGTAAATTACACACCTTGATTTGAGGGGTCTGCTGTCTGCAAAAGTTGTTCACTCTTATCTGAAGATCCATAGAAGCCTCCGTCAAAATCACACACTGAAATGAGAACCACAAACGTCTGAACCACTGCAGCATAATCATTATATCCTGGTCTTCCATTAT
The DNA here is from genome assembly GCA_024699665.1 of Ostrea denselamellosa. NCBI lineage: Eukaryota > Metazoa > Mollusca > Bivalvia > Ostreida > Ostreidae > Ostrea > Ostrea denselamellosa. The sequence goes on from JAMZEH010000010.1 coordinate 16,523,204, forward strand.
AGAAAAATTACAGCCCTTCAGTCATTACTGCTGTATATCCAAAAACAAAATATAAAATTCCTCAAGTGATATATTTACAAATATATTAATTTACATGAAATTTTATTCATTGATGAAGTTTAAATGTCGGAGAATGCGAGGGAACTATACTCACCTGTGAACTGCACAATGTACCTGAAAATTTGTCAAATATCCAAGATCCGAGCTGCTATCTAGGGATGTTGTCATAGCAGTGAGTGAAACATATGGATTGAGCTCAGATAATCTCATACTGCTGGCTTCGGCTCTGAAAAATCAAGCCATCAAAATCTTACCATTGTGTTACGTACAAAAGTTGACCACCATCATAAGTACATATTTCCAGTTCTTTATTCATACTAGCAATGTCCCCTCAAAAGACCCATGTTGCTTGCACGGTGTTATTATCAGTATACATTGGGGCCTCATTAATCTGGACACTTCAATTCCTAGCAAAATCACCTACATAAATGAAATATGCCTTATTTTTTTTTTTTTTTTTACAATATGCACCTTACTAAAATTGTCCATGACTGACCTTCCATAAAAATGGCTGTCCAGATTAATGATACAATTTTCAATCCATTTTAACATTTGGTAGTAAAACATCAGGAACATGGATTTCCAGATTAATGATGCAAAATAATGTATAAAAAATTTGATTCCCACATAAAAATCATCCAGAACGTGAAACATTCTGCCCGACTGCAGGATCATTTCAAATACATTACAAATAATTTGTAAAATACAGCAAACTACAGTCTTTAACTTCAAAGATGTACCATTGCATTTCTTGAAAAGACAATTTCAAAAAGAATTGCTCCACATGTTCCTATGTAGAATGTAGAAATTTAAACCCTTTGTGTGGCCTTTTCCTGGATGCTTTTATGTATATTTTAGTTTTTCTAGTTGAGTGGATCTAGAAATCTACATCTGTCTTGGTACTTACACATTCATGAATTGCTGGCAGAGTCAGACTAACACACTAATGAGTTGCTGGCAAATACAGACTTGCACACTCATGAGTTGCTGGCAGATTCAGACTTACACAACTCAGGATTGCTGACAGACTTACACACTCATGAGTTGCTGACAGATTCTGACTTACACAACTCAGGATTGCTGACAGACTTACACATTCACGAGTTGCTGACAGATTCAGACTTACACAACTCAGGATTGCTGACAGACTTACACACTCACGAGTTGCTGACAGATTCAGACTTACACAACTCAAGATTACTGGCAGACTTACACACTCACGGGTTGCTGGCAGATTCAGACTTACACAACTCAGGATTGCTGGCAGACACAGATTTACACACTCATGAGTTGCTGGCACATACAAACCTGTTTTTTCCAACATCCTCTTCTCTCAGAAAGAACTGAGTTCCCAGGTCTTGTATAACAGCTGATTGGCCATCTTGGATGGTTATACTCTGAAAGGTCAAAGTTCATCTGAAGAGTGTTATAATCTAACAATAAAGCCTTTAACATATACTTGTTAGGTACAAGATCACTTGTATATCAAACTGAGTTTTAAGTCTTTGTGGGCTGATTCTCAATAGTCTAATACTACATAGTTGTACCGATACAGGAATCTGTTATGTGTATCATATTCCCTTTCTCTGACTAGTATAGTAACCTCACATTCTCAGTCTATCAGATTTATCAGTGACATATAATTTTCATGACCATTTAATTGTTTTACACTATGTATATATATCAAATATTTCACAAAAATCTTCTTTTCAAATACAAGGCACTAAATGATGATAGAAAATATTATCTGGATAAATATGATTCTAAAATATCTGTTATTTCAACAAAACTAATGTCAACCTCAAGAAAAAAAATGTGGAAAAATCTCTGTATGTTTATTTTATATATTGTACTTCTGACTAGTTTTGTTCATTATTGTACATATATTCTGGTGTTCCTCATGTACCAATGGTTTGAGGGATAAACTGAACTTGAAATCAAACCAATTTGAACGTAATTTTCCAAAAATGACACAAAATCAGAGTTCTTGAAAATAAACATAAATCTATAATAATTGAATATTTTATAATATCAGAGGGCATGGCAATTGCTCATCATAAAGGTAATTATTTATTGTTACATAAAGGTAATTATTCACTGTTACACAGGAAAGCAGACTCACCTTAACTCCTGCCAATACTACGTTCTTAGCTAGGAAAGAACAAAAAAAAAAGTCCAAAATAAATGCATGCTGCTAAATAAGTTCATAACAACATAGATATTTCTATTAAAGGAATCCATCTGTAATTTAATCATTTCAGGCTTAAATTGATTAAAAGTATACATGTCATGAAAATTCAGAAATTCAATTTTCAGGGAGTAGATTGAATCAAGTTATGATTTCAATGAGATAGAATAAAGCTTCTCACTGATAGTGGTATAATATAATCTATTAAGCTTCTCACTGACAGTGATATAACCTTCTATTAAGCTTCTCACTGACAGTGATATAATCTTCTATTAAGCTTCCCACTGATAGTGGTATAATATAACCTTCTATTAAGCTTCTCACTGACAGTGATATAACCTTCTATTAACCTTCTCACTGACAGTGATATTATATAACTTTCTATTAAGGAATTTAAAATGACTTGCATCAACAACCTTTGTATGCATGCATGTGATATATTGGATAAAACATGAGTCTAAAAATGCTGTCACTAAACTTTCTTTTCATATCTGTACATTCTAGTGGTCCGACATATTTTCATGTCTTATATACAATGTCATGTACGTTAAATGAAGTTGGAGGGAATACATAAATAGATTTGAAAATATTTAACACAACTTTATAATGCGATCAAAATCAAGTAATTAGTTTCAATAAAAATTCCCACTTCAATTAATAATCTGAAACTAATACAGTAAAACAAGCTTACAGTGCTGGGAACAATTAATTTTGACTTGTTATAAACTAAATTTGTTATATCCAGCAAGTTTACAATGTGTTTTAAATCTACAGGGAATGAAAATTACTTTGCTATAAGCATTAATTCATTATAAACGTGTTCGCCGTAATGTGTTGTAATTTATATATTTTATAAATTAAAATCCTGTGTTAAATATGGCCTTTGATGAAAGATGCAACTAAAGCTATTTAAAAGCTAAAGATTGAAGTGACAGATCTTCATTTTTATATTAGTCATTCACTGGTCAACATGATACTGATTCAGACAAACAAAGAATTAAACAAAGTTATACTTTGACTCAACCAATACGAACTCATTACATCAATCTGATACGAACTCGTTACATCAATCCGATATGAACTCATTACATCAATCCGATATGAACTCATTACATCAATCCGATATGAACTCATTACATCAATCCAATATGAGCTCGTTATTAAACTTACCTATTTCAATTCCCAAGCCTCCCATACCATATATCAAAATCGCGGAGTTGGCCATTTGCTTCATTGCAGAATCTCCCAGCACATAGCGTTGCCGGCTACAATACAAAAGAAACACAATACATAACCCTTGAAAGAGCTATTGTAACAACATCTTCCATATTGTAACTTGGATAAAAGGAAACATACTGCAAACACTTTATATCATATCTGTTTGAGTCGGATGAATGTGGGTTAGGGACCATTCAAGGAATCATGGGCCATTTTGAGGCACTTAGGAGTGAAAAGGAAGGGAGGGGGGGCAAAGGCCCTGAATGAATGCCTGATTTCAGCATATATTGCATGGTGATATTTTTAGGGGGGGGGGGGGGGGGGGGGGGGAGAGAGAAGGACTGACTACATTATATTGAGGGCATTTTTCTGAAATCTGAATTACAATAGTATATATGATGGGGCCTATGGGGCAATTTCCTGGATGTTCCTGATGTATAAATAATGTATAAATATTGCAAGGTGTTTTTCAATTGGCTAAGAGAACAATGGAGCTTTCAAATTATATTCAGATCAAATTGCAAATTACATTCAAGACTATAGTGTGACCTAAAGCAAAAATTTCCTGACTAAGAAGTTAAGCCACATAAGCCTAGTTTTACACTGTTCAGTTGAATGGTAGCAGTAAAGTTTGCATTACCTGTAGAGAGAGTCGTCAATCTCCACTTCTTGTTGGTCCATGTTAAGTCTAAAATGAAAAAATTCATTGAGATACCATAAAATCTTACACACTAACTTTTCTGTTTACTTAAATTAAAATTTCACCTTAAAATTATATTTACTACCTAGAACTTAAAACATGCAATATCATGGCATCACAATGCAAACTACTATCATATATACTACTAATATTGAAAAATAATTTCTTGAACAAAGTACATCAAAACAAAGTTACTTTAGACAGTTTTGTACCCATATAGTGACAGATGATATGTGACAAAAAATTTGCTAAATGTAATAAATGACTAACACATATCCATATCAATGTCACCATCTTGTCTAGATATTAAAAAGCATTCTCCTAACTCCAATGGAATACTGAACAATTGGTCATAGAAAATTAATGCAATCTTTAGAAGACAAACTTATTAATTATACTGTGAGCTAAAACATTGGACAGTGGTACTCTGTAACTATTGGTACTGCAGTATATGCACCTTTTTATACTGCGAGTCAATGATATATCTTAATCTTTCTTTTAATAATAATATAAGAAACAGGTGCCTGTGGATAATAATAATAAAAAGATACCAGAGGAAATTCAAGTGACAGCGATTTCCTCGTTAATGCATCACTGCAAATACCGTCGAAAGACACTCTACTGGCACATCAATTAAAGCACCTGACACAGACTTTCATTATTCTAATTATATCATTGTATCAATGACATAATCAGATTTAGTATCATCCTAGAAACCTCTGCGGTATTGCACCACCTTGTCTGAAAGCAAACAGTTAACAACGTTGTGTTGGTAATGTCGACACTATCGTATGTATAGTAAACTTTTCATAACCCAAAAAATAGCTTACTTGTTCATAAATAAGTTTACAATTATTCAAATTCGTATCAAATACGATTATTTCTCTCACTCGGTTACTGAATAAGTAAGCAAAACCTTTGCGACCAGAATATCGAGCCCGATGTTATTTACATGTGTTCTATTTTAGCTTGCCCGACTTGGATTCAAAAGGATTGTTTAGTCCATCGTAGAATTATTTAGTGACAGGATTTCTTGATTGTGCTAAAGGTCGCACACCCTCAGATGACATAGAGGAAACAAATAAAATGGTTGGTTTAGTACCAAATGATTCTCTTTCATTAATCAGTTAGTTCATAAAAATATTATAAATTATTATTGTTTTTTAAATTATTGGTCATTGCTATTATCATGGTGAAAAACTGCTGTCTATATTTGTTGCATTGTACAGGTGTTAGCACATTACTCTAACTACTGAACCACCGCGCCCCAGGACGTATAGGTGGATTCTTCTGCAAAAAAAGTGAATACTCTCTCTCTCTCTCTCTCTCTCTCTCTCTCTCTCTCTCGTACACACACAGGCGCGCGCAGACACACACACACCCAAACACACACACAAGGTCGGATCAAGGAAACATTTTTCATTTTTCATGCCAGTACAAAGCAGTATCTACTGACGGTTTGGATCATAAATACTAGACATCATATTATGAAGCGCCAAATTCATACAACTAGATATCATATTATGGAGCGCCAAATTCACATGAACACGACATCATATTATGAAGCGCCAAATTCAAATAAACACTAGACATCATATTTTTGGGCGCCAAAGTACCATAAACTCATATAATTACAGATATCTTTAATATTATTTGAATTATGAGCGCATCAAATCTAATATTGCTCCTGTCAATTCAGTTGATGCTCACATCAATTAAATTATTGCGCACAGTGATTAAATTAATGCGCGCATCAATGCAATTGATGGGAGCAATAATTGGTTTGATGTGCGCATTAATTCAGTTGATGAGAGCAATGATTGATCTGATTCAATTATTACTCTTATCAATTCAACTGATGAGCACATCAATGTAGTGAAACTATTGCTCGCACAATTTAATTTGAAGCTCGGTATAAATGATTTGATGATCTCCTTAATTCAACTGAAAATATCTTTGATTATTTACAATGCGTTTGTATGAGGAATTATAACACGCATGCTTTTAAAGTGAGCAACAGTTCGATTACAGAGATAATTAATTCAGCTGTGTATATGTTGAAGATGCTTCTAATTGTATTTTTGCTCTCTCTAAACGAATTATTGTGCACATCAACTGACTTAATTATATCATTAATTCCACTGAAGATAGCAATAATTCAATTATTGCTATCGGTAACTAAATTGTAGTTCGCATCAATTCAACTGTTAATTGATATTATCAATTTGAAGAGAGCAACATTTGAACTATAACGCTCACCAGTTCAGAAGAATAAATAATGCTATCAACATTTCAATTATAGCGCTCATCAATTCAGTAAAATAATTAATGCTATTAATACCATTATACCGCGCTATAGTTCAAGATTGATGATATAATCAATTATTTGAAAAGATCTTTAACTGGATTGTTGAGCGCATCAAATGAATTGATAATAATGATATCGTCAATTATTTGAATTTGTGTTAATTCGGTGCTCCATAGACATTCACTATGAGAGCATAATCAACAAACACTAGCAAATTCACTAAGATAACCGAATTTCTTGAAATTTTGCATATTGGTCATTATTTTTGTCATAACTCTGTTTGTGAGAAAGCTTTTTTTTATTTCAATAATATTGGTAAAATAAGGTACTAAATGAAATAAAGTAGGGTTATCCGGTCATTTAAGATAGATAAAGCGATGTTTTCCTCAGAATAGAAATGTGTTGTTTTGTTGGGGGTTTTGTTGTTGTTGGTGGTGGTTTTTTGTTTGTTTGTTTGTTTGTTTTTTTTTTGGTTTTTTGGGGGGTTTTTTTTTGGGGGGGGGGGTTGTTTTTGTTTTTGTTTCTTGTTGTTTTTTGGTTTTTTTTGCTTCTTTTTTTAGGGGTAGCTAGTTCGAAGTATCATGTAAAGTTATGTTTCCTATATCTCAAGACTCGTTGCCTTAGTACAGTTCATGTTCATAAGATACCCATTTCACTGTTCACTTTTATTAAAAATATATCGTAAGCAAATTATGTTTTAGAACTGAAAAAAAAAATCACGCATAAGGTGCTTGTCCTTAAACAATAGTTTCCTGAAGCCATGGCTCGTAGGGTCACGATGTGTCAAATTAGATAACGTAATTATTTTGCACTGAACAAGTCTACAGTTTGCTTGAAAACAATAAGAAGCATGGAAGCGTGCAATTTTCCGCATTCAAATCAGGACTATACCGACCCGGTAACAAAACAATGGTGGGTGTAACATTATATACATATATATATATATATATATATATATATATATATATATATATATATATAATTCATGCGCGCATTAGTTCATTTGATGAGAGCAATAATTGAAATGATCCGCACATCAATTCGATTTTTAATTTCATCAATTCAATTAATGCGCGCATCAATGTGGTGGAATCATTGCTCGCAAAATTTAATTTAGAGTTCGTATAAATTACTTGATGATCCCTTTAATCCAACTGTAGAAATGTTTAATTACTTTACAGCGATGTTGTCTAAGAAATTAATGCACGCACCAATCCCCCCCCCCCCCCCCCCCCCCCCAGTGGGGATCCGATTAGAATAGGTCCTCAGTATCCTCTGCTTGTTGAAGGGGGCGACTGAAGGGGGCGGTCCTTCGGATGAGACCACAAAAACCACTAAATTGAATTGTTATGCGCATCAGACAAATTGATATCTTCAAATACTAGTAAGTAAAGTTTGAGTTTATGTTAATTCGGCGCTTCACGCTACTCTGGGCTCACAAAGGACCCGTCATCGAAAATTCAGAGGGCCTAGCTACAACTCCATAGATAAACCACAAACATCAAATCCTTATGCAATACCATACACATGTTTTATTTTAAATCTCTTACCCAAACGTAGCCAGTTAACGTTGGCCATCTTATTCAAAAAGGCAAACAAACAAACAAAACTCTGTCTGTACCATGCAGTGGGCATTCTAACCACAAAACTAAATGAGATCTCGTCCTCCTTTAACCAGGCACAATAAAACATGTTTAACAGCATATTGAAGTTGTACTACACATAATATATAGCACATTGAAGTTGCACAGTGGCACTTTTAACATGCTTAAGTTGCATTACGCACATTTAATTTGCTTAAGTTGCACAACGCACATTCAGCATGTTTGAGTTGCACTACGCACATTTAATATGTTTAAGTTGCACTACGCACATTGAAGATGTTTAAGTTGCACTACGCACATTGAAGATGTTTAAGTTGCACTACGCACATTGAGTTGCACTACGCACATTGAGTTGCACTACGCACATTGAAAATGTTTAAGTTGTATTACACATATTTAACATGTTTAAGTTCCACTACGTATACTGAACATGCTTAAGTTGCACTATGCAGCATGCGCATATAACACGTTTACGCTGTACAGTTGTCAACTTCTCGCTGGCTGAAACAGTGCTCACTACAACTATTCCAACAGCAACCATGACAACCTGTGTCAATATTACTTTGTAATCAATGGCAGAAATTTATATTCTGCTTGGCTAAATTAGAAATAAATAGATTGAAATCATTAACCCCCACCCCAACACCCCAACCAGCGCAAGCACACCAGTCTTTACTCCCAGTCAGAATTGACGTCACCGTAAGAGTCAACGCGACTTGTGCAGTACAGGTCTAATGATACCGCCTAGAGAAGACTCGTCACGAATGTAACTAATTTATCTCGACATACCTGGAATTTTTGTTCTGACGTTTTCGATATACCCGAACGCTATTTATAAGCGCTGTACATGCTTAAATCATATAAGTAACATTAACGTCAGTAATAATATACCTATTTGGTATGAAACATTCTGCAAAATGATGGATATGGGGAAAGTAAAGAAAGATAATTTTCTACTATACACACAAACTGCAAATGACAGTGGCGGGGAAAAAAATAAAAAACTAAAATTGGTATAGAAATTTACAATGTGTGTCGATTGCTGAAAACCCATGTAAAGTTTAAAACAATGTTTGGGTTAGAAAATAGGTACTTTGCTTATCGCTTGCACTCGGAAAATTAATCAAAGATTTTGGGACAATTGTTCTTTAGGCAATGGTGTATATACTTTTTATATTTCATTAATTTTGTTTGTTTGTTTTACGTCACGTTGAGAATTTGTTCATTCATTAAGACGTGTACTTTTTGAGTGTACAAAATACGTCACATGCCGGGAAAATGTGTGGAATATTATTTAAAAGCAGCAGGCAATGTAGAAGTCTATCAAATTTGCTTAGATAATGAAGAAAAATTATCACGGGTGCAGTGTTCAAGTTTTTATTGAATAATACCGTCCCAAAGTACAATAAATAAATCCAATGTTTATGGTAAAAATAAAACCAGGTTCAAGTATAATACTTCTATAGTAGTAAAAAAAAAGAAGAAGAAGTATCTCATAGGCAGATGAATGATTGAATAAATAAAAATATGAATGCAATATTTACAGCATGTACAAATATAAAGGGATTAGGAGTTCTCTACTTGAGGGTGCTATAGCATAATTTTCATATGTGTTGAAACATTTGTTATTGGGCAATCGCCATTGCATGTCAATAATGATAAGTTGGGCCCGGAAAGAAATTGAATTATTTCTAAATATTTGTTAGTACCTGTGCTTTCGACACCTGTCGACTGTATAGAAATACCAACCCGCTATTAACCACTCTAAATTGCTCTCACTCTAGAAACTTCTATAATATTTAGTGTACTTACTTTCAAAATAATCACTAACTTAAACGTCTTGAACCTTCGACAGGATTGGGCTAAAATCGTTAACTGAATTTGGCATTTAAAAAATATCAAGCTTATTATCTGTCTTTTTAGATAAGAGTTCTACCTATATCGACGATATTGTATAGTATGTCGAATTAGGTGAATTATTCTACGTATTATACATTTTCCCGCGTGGTGTCAAATGAAATGAAATCCGCCCAAGTTTTGTAAAGTTTATGTCACGTGACTTAAGATGGCGAATTTGTGAAATCAGTGTGGAATGTATGTCAAAAGGTAATGTTTATTTATTTTAGAGTAAACACAATGCTTTATGTACTCATTGGTGTGTAATATAGATAATTATAAGTTCAGATCTTCAATTTCCAATTTTAGCTCCGTGTGGGTAGGGAATTTCCCACAAGCTGAAGCAGATCGAAAACGTAATCTTTCGCGTTCAGTGACCCCGTAGGCCCAATGTATAAAGATGTGGGGGGTTCTGGACAGGTGATATACAGGACCCTCACTGATATCAGGCCTATTTACTTATTTAAAGAAATTTACTTGTTGGTTAACGGACAAACCATGCCCAGGACTTCAAGGACTGGATAGGATTGAGTCAGACCCGTTACAGAGAAGAAATATCACAGGTGTCCCAAAAAAAACCAAAAAAAAAAAAAAACCCACATGGAATATTGTTATTCTCTATAAGTACATTTGAACTACTGTTGCAAGTAGTGGCATCACAAAGTTGAGTATTAGGCTGACTGAGAAAAGTCCAACTTTATTTCTCATACCCAGTTTCTACATGACAAATATTAGCTTTAAGTATCCAGATATTAAATCCTTATATTTTAAAAAAAAAAGATCTCTTGTTTTGATTAAATGTCCATCTGAAAGTGTTTTTGTGAAGCATTTGTACTCTGTGCAGTAGAAACCCAACAATTAGAGAGTAGGATGATAAAATTTTGTGTTTTGAAATTAAGTTATTAAATGACAATACATCTTAACTAATGTTGTGTGATCTTTCAACAGACATATATACATGTTTATTTTTATATTTCCGTCACATTTTGTTATAAAAGTATTGAACTGATTAGCATCATTTAGATTTAGATACTCTCAGTCTGAACCTTATGAGCATGCAATATCTGTTAATAGTGTGACACTGATATGTGTCAACTGCTTTAATTAGTCAAAATACCATGCATGTATAAAACCAGTTTGGTTTAGTTATTTTACTATTTGTAAATAAAAGAAAAATATGGGCAGGTTGTTAAAAATTTTGGCGTTATTTGTAGAGTTATAGCAGTTTAGTGTGAAATATTTCTATAATAAACATCATTGAGATGCAGATTGTGAAATGCTGCATGCACTAGCAATCAACTTCAAAGAAATGTTTGGAAATGAATGTGATACTGTTACGAAATGCTGAGTAATAAGGATTCACAGTGCCAGGTCAAAAATCACTTACAATCACTGATAGTAATTTGTATTAGTAAATTATGTTACATACATTTGTATTTGATTATATTCTAATCATTTCAGAAGAATGCTGAATGGCATTTGATAAGAATTCAAGCCCTGTCTATGTAAGTATAGTATGTACCCTACTTAATTAGATTAGCCAGGCTCCCAGAGAATGCTTGGGTTTTGGAATTCTTAACTATAAACCAGCAGGAAGAAGGCTCTTGCAGTATAGTAAAATATTGCTCATAATGAACTTAATTACATGTATTTTAATAATTACCCAACTGAAGTAGATTTCTAGAACAGAAAATTATTTAGAAATGAAAAATTCAGGAAGCTTAGATTGTGAAGATGAGAGATATTAAGAATTGATATATTTATATATGGTTTGCTGTAATAATACTAAATTGTTTACTGTGATGTCATTATAACAAGTGGATTTTGTTACAGGGAGGCAGGGAGATCAAATCAGAATTACCCCAGAGTGTTCCAATGGACTGCCCTCTGTACCTAGTGTTCGAGGGGCCATACCAGCGACACATCACCATGGGGATCAGACATGGTAACACCTGTGTCGCCATTATTCCAGGTAAGACTGGTTGCCTCTAATGAAGTCAGCAGGTCATTTTTGGACCTGGTGTTTTATTGTCACCTTTTTTGTCTAGGAAATTGACATGATGTTTTCTAATATTTAGAGGGCTTAAGCTTGTATGAATGAAAGTAGATTTAGTACATGTTTGTAATAAACTTCTTAAGGGAAACACTTACCACAAAGGTTGCTGACAAATTATACGATATATATTGTATAACACACAATATAGATTATAATGTAGAATATTATATTGAATTGAAACTTGATACTTATATAGATCTTTGTTCTGGAATTGAGACTGTCCTTTATTTTGATAAAATCTAGAATTTAATCCGAGCTGATATATGCTTACAAACACATTTACTTAGTAGGAACATTACGATCTCTTTTTTTATTCGCTAGCTACAGTTTACAATTTATGTATCAAAAAATGATCATGTTGACAAACACTGCAGGCTACATGTAGTGATGCCTGCAGCTCAGATCTCAGGAAGAATGTCCTACCTTTTTATTTAGATTTTAAAAAAAGAAAACATTATCTTCATCTGAGGTGAGGCCGAAGAACATGAGAAATTTTTTTAAGTCGAGATTTATCTGTGTGTATGAATTGAGGATTGTTTAAGTGAAGGGCTACAAAGGTCAGGGAGGGACACCAGTAGGGTTCCATAGGTTTTTTTTATGAAAATAAATCTATTTAAGAGACACATGTTTTTGCCAAATTAATATCCAAACACTGTCATGTAATGTAGAGGGGCCACACTTAGGGTCTTTGTTAAGGTCTTTGCCTTCTTCCTGAATAAAGCATGGGGACTTGCATAGGGGAGGGGGGAGTGTAGAAGCCAATATACTTCATGTGTTATAGTAAAAAAAATCATTCACATTAGGAGTATATATACATGTTCCTGTAATTAATGTTCTCATTTGTTTTGGTCTTATTAATTAAAGATGAATACAATGACGAAAACTACAACATACAGCACACAGAGAATTATACACAAATGTTTTTTCTTTTCTTTTTTTTTTTTTTTTTTGTGAGTGTGTCGTGTCATTATGTAGACTTAAGCTCAATATAGAATAAGGCTAATGTACATCTGACAACGTGCTTGGATCAATATTATAGCTGTATATAAAGGTGTAGGCAGGTGGAGTATTACCTGTCTCAGGTGGAAAACTTACTATAGCTGGACTCTGTTGTACACAATGTTTGTTTTTGTGGTATCATAAATTTCACGTATTGACATTTGTCTTAAATTGTGGTTACCTGCCTGATAACATTGTATGAAGTAAAGACAGTGATATAAATAATAGTTCTACAGCCCAAAAAATTGGACTTGGGAATTACAGAAATTCAAAGGGACTTTTTGTGTCTAGTAAGTATAGAATACTGGTTTCTTTTTAACAGCATTGATTTTTTTAAGGGGGGGAGGGGGCAGAGTTCTGATCAGTGTGTAGCACACCTGCTCAATGATTCTTAGTCATCAGGTTCATAGAAATGAGGGGATGATATGAGATCATGCTCACCAGGTTTTGTCCAAAAGGTTATTCTGCTTTTGTTTTGTCCCCTTATCCCCTCCCCCTCTCTTTTCAGCGTTGAAATTCCTTTCTATGTGTTTGAACATAGAATGTTTACAAGGAAGCTATGGATATTTGTGTGTGTGATTTATTCCTTGAGGGTGTGCCTATTTTCAGTTGATTTTGGACAGACCAAGTTGAGACTGAAATGTATTTGTAAATGATATAGACAGTCAATTGTGCATTGCAAGTCTTCCAAAAAATGCAAGTAGCTTCAAACACACCACTAAGCAATTTAATGAAATTGGAAAACTTCTTTTATGCTCCCAGTATCAGTGTACTGTGTTCAAACCAAGTTTAACCAATATTTTGGGAAATGCAAGACTTGCGTCACAAATGTTGAATAAACTCTGAAAGTTGTACTATATTTTGAAAGAACAAACTTTTGCTAACATTAGCCAAAGTTTTTTTGGTTTCAGTGAGCACTCTATAATGTAATTTATGGGCTTTCTTATGCCTTACCTGTTGTGTATGCAATAAGATTGACTAAAATAGGCCATAATACTCATTTTTCATGTAAATTCCTGTTTTACAAATGCATATAGTGCAAAAACACATTTATAGTTGATACTTATCGATGCGTTTTTGTGGTCACTTTGGCTTAGTGGTTAAAACCTTTGTTTCATGTACTGTGGACTTGCACCATGGACCTGTCGTATGAAAAGCTTGTCTGTGTATTCATAATAGCATATTTTTAGTTTTATAACCCTTAGTTACCATGGTGTAAATCTTAAGTCTAAAAGCCTAGTAAAATTAGAAATTTGACACAATTTTTGGTGTACTGGAGTTTTATTTCTGTTTTTTTTTTGGTCTTTTTTTTCTTTCCTTTTTTTGGTTTTTTTTTGTTTTCTTTTTTTTTATAGGTTGTACACTGAAATTGCAATATTTTATGACACAAGGACAAAATCTAATTTTCCCACACCAGTACATAGTTACACATATCCTTTGTATCCATGACAATTTTGATTTGTATGTTTTATCTTCTGAAGTGTCTTGAGCAAAGTCTTTGATTAGACTTTTCGAATGTGGTCTGAAAGCATCTTGTCTTTCCCAACTTACAGAATGCATGCTGATTATCACCATAATCTTTTTTTATCAATACAAAAGATTGTGTCTTTCAGACTAGGCAGTAACAAGCTTTCTATTTCTGTTCTCATATATATCCATTTTCATTATTCCTTGTAATATTGAGCAGACTATTGCTGAATTTAAACTTTTTTAGTTCCATGATTACAGAGAAATGAAAATGGGTTTTCATGTGTTGATACTGTCTCAAAGTGGAAAATGGTGTTGTTCCTTCAGAATATTTATCAGCAGTATGCTGGCTATCATACAAATGACAAGCATGCTGTTCTGAACAGCTCAAAGAATTGTCAACTTAGATCAACAATATTTTAAGGTTTCTTTGCAACTGCAATCAACTAAATGCAAAAAAAAACTGCTTACAATACCTGATTATGCTTGTACAACACCAAAGATTTAAGAAAATACTGAAGATCATTTACAAGACATTCTCCAGTTGTTTCTGATAGCCCGGGACATGTACTAGATTGATTGATAATACATTGTTTAATGTCCCACTCGAGAAGTTTTCACTCATATGGAGATGTCACCATTGCTGGTGAAAGGGTGCAAGATTTAGGCCTATGCTTGGTGCTTATGGCCTTTTAGCAGGGAGGGATGTTTATCGTGCCACACCTGCTGTGACACGGGACCTCGGTTTTTGCATTCTCATCCAAAGGACCACCCTACTTAGTCACCGCTTACAACAAGCAAGGGGTACTGAGGATCTATTCTAAAACCCAGATCCCCTTTGGGGCTATACTAGATTGAAGAACATGTTTAAAAGATGATGCTTTATTATTTTAATGTAATTTTGAGCTCATACTTTCAAACATGTACTTCATTTTAAATAAAGGTCAGTAAATGCACAAAACATTTTGGAGATGAAAAATATATAGAGAGTATTTTCACAAAATATATTAATCATAAATGCACAAAATATGTCTATTTAGTGAAAATTTATGGGAAGTTTTCAGAGTTTGAATGTGATAGAAATATGAAGATTTAGCTTTGATCCTAATGTAAGTATGCAGGAATGGGAATGAATGCAAGGGAAACATTAGTATAGCAAACCTATGAAAAATGTGGAAGCAGTTTCTCAATTATTTACAAGGATCAACAGTAACAGTTATCTGATTACCCAGGGCAAGTGAAGCCCAGTTGAGACAACCAACTCAATACTCACTTGTCCGATCAGGCAAGTGATTATTTCTGTTGGAAATGTGATTATTTCAATTGTCTCAAGCTTGATAAATATTTGAATATTAGGGGGAAAAAATGCCTGACTCCATATTTTCTGTGTTCTTTATGGAATCATCTTTTTTTTTTATTAGTGAAAACCCCTTTCCAGTAGGTCATACTGTATCTTATTCTATAAGTAAGTTGTTCTTAATAAATAAATTATCTGATCTATGACTTAATCATGTTTGTGAGAAAATGACAGCTTCACAACTTTTTTTCAAAGTATTTTAGTGAAGAAAATGCTCAGAAAGAAGACAATAAAAGAAAAGGCAATGTAGAGAATGATTAGGATTCTCAAGTAAAAATAAAACATGAGTTTCAGATGGTGTGACAATCTGCATTTACGAGTTTGATTGACACTGACAATGGTATGGTCTGTACTTTGTGTCAGAAATTCAGTGCTATACTGCTATTGCTACCTCTTGTTTTTTCTTACCAATAATATAATTTACTAAATAATAGCATCCATGCACATTTTTAAAGATTGATTGATTGATTAAATATTGTTTAACGTCTCGTTTGGGAATCTTTCACTCATATGGAGACGTCACCATTGCCGGTGAAGGGCTGGAAATTTAGGCCTATGCTCGGCGCTTGCGGCCTTTGAGCAGGGAGGGATCTTTCACGTGCCACACCTACTGTGACACGGGACCTCGGTTTTTGCGGTCTCATCCGAAGGACCACCCCATTTAGTCGCCTCTTACGACAAGCAAGGGGTACTGAGGATCTATTCTAACAACCTGGATCCCCATGGGGACATTTTTAAAGAGTTATTGAATAAAAACCAATTTCTTATACTTTCAACATTTTTTTTAAAATTGAAATAAAATACTGAGCATTTAAATCTGATGCATATATCAACACTTCACCACAAATTGTGTCCCTTGTTTGCTATTTTGCTGTTAAAAGATCTTATTTCCTTACATTGGCCTTTGTAATTTTCTGATCTAAAGCTTTGATTTTTGTTATTTTTTCAACAATTATAGACAGCTACAAATTACAATTATGCTCCAGGGTGGGACAACCTATACTAACTTGTATGAAATCTTAATAATTAGCTAGAATTCACAACATTTGGTTGGATAAAGAAGGAAAACTTGGCTATTCTCAGATTGACCTTTGGCTGACCCTGGCAAAGGGGGATAATTAAAATTATTGGTTAATAGGTGTATTGGAGTTAAAAAAAAAAATTCATTCAGACAAGTGAAAGTTTGAGTTTTTCTGCTTGAAGAACAAGTGAGATGAAAAGTTAACGTATATCCCTGATTAGCAACATAAATTTAGAATTTCCGCTGCCCTTGTATTGAATTTTGCCTGATGGGATTTTAGATGGAGCATTGGGCAACTGATATCCCTTGTGTGCAGAATGTATTGAATTTGAATGAAGATAGGATTTCTTTCTAACCCTAATGAGAGAGATTTTGTCTTATTAAACAAGCATCATCTTCCAAAGAGAAAAGGGTGTGTCCAAAGTCTGTAGGAATATAGGTGTGATCTTAATTATGCACCAAGCTTAGTGGATTTAGAGTTGCCAGTTTGTGTGTCAACCTGTTGTCCTAATTAAGGTCTACGTAGTTTACATGCAGCCAAGGGCAGGTTATGTCCGGAATGAATCTGCCTCTTGTGTGAATGAGGGAGGGCTAGTAGCCATCAATGTACAACTTCCTGAATGAGAAATTTGTGAATGAAAGAGAAATTGACCGACATTTTTCACAACATATTTTTTATATGTCTCAGACAGATATTGCTAATGGGACTATTTGTAAGGACTTAAGAAATCTTTGAGTTGGAATTTCTATAAATAATAAAACTGTTCATATTAAGGGATATTGAAAATAATGCTGATTTAAAATTTATAAAGGATCGGTAAATCAATAGTCATTGATAACCAGAGAAAAAATCATTACATTTGATTGTAGAACAAAACAGGTATCTTTGATCCCAGAGTTTGCCAACTGGTATACTGGCAAGGACCATGTATGGCCCATATGTTATGAAACGCATGTTGCTGGGTTGACTGTCATCAGACTTCTGATTTGAGAGGCCATGTTTGGTGATTGTCACAGAAACTCTAGTTAACCTTGAATATGATCAGCAAAAAAAAATGAAACAGCAAAGAAAGCTATTTTGAATTTCATCCATAAAATATTTCATGTACTAGAATTTCATATCATGAATTTTTCATTGAAATGATAGCTCATGTTTTTTGGAGTATTTTGTGTTGTTGACTCTTTATGGTGCAATCAAATGTTGTAAAATAACGATAAAATTGATTATAATTGCTTAGTTTAATCTGTCTTGCTTACCATGTGCATGATGAATTGTGATGCTGGCATAAAATGAATTAGTGGTAATGGAGTGCAGCCATTGTACACTTCAGTGTATTCTCTTACATTGTACATGAAAATTAATTTCTCACAGCTTTCTCTATGTGATTGTAAACTCTTAATCTCTTAGTCATGAACACGCCAGTCTCCTTGGTGACCTCTATTTAAAGGCCCTCTTGGGTGTTGGTGATGTTTTCCTGACAAAATCTGTGAATTTGGATACCTCTCCCTCTAATCCTCAAAATACAGGAACAATATGGTGACAATTTTAATCCCCCTCAATACGATAATATTTTCTCTAGACTATAATTCTACTATTAAGTCTTTATGGGTTGATGGTAATTTACAATGAATTTCAATGGACAGTAGACACTGTAGGAGTTTTTACAAAGAATTATAAAATCTCCAGTGTTTTTCTTCTTAAATTGACCAGATTATGTCTTCTGTAAAATCATTATTTTTGTTAAAATATCTGTTTAATGTCTCATTCCAAGTCTATCAGTCATCTGTCCAATTGTTGTGTCAAAGGTTTTTAGAATTTTTTTTTAACGTATATGAAAGAATTTTATTTGTATGAATGCATACTTGCAGAATGAACATTAAAGACTTCAAGCATTATTTTAGAAAATGTGTGAGATATTGCATTTCAAACAATATTATATCTACTGTGAGGTCAATACATTGTTGATCTGCACATAATTGCTTGTTTTAATACATCTGTTATGTATTCTCTAATTTGATTGGTCAATTCTCCAAGGTTGGATGCAGCTAAATGAACATACATAAGCTGCAAGAATGACGCACATACATAACATCTAATGGAAACATTTTGTGATATATCTCATGAAAAAAAAAATCTGAAATAACAGGTAATGAAACCAAGTAATCTTCTTTCAAAAGATTTTGAGTTCATTAATGCTGGTTTACCACTCACAAACTTATATTTTACTGGCTTGCTAATGCATTTTTTGTAAAATATGTGATAATTATTATGGAACCATCATGAATGATCTTTTAAAGTCTTGAAATAGAAGATAGTTATTTCCAAGTCTACTAGAGAAATACTCCGTCCAGTTGAGAAGACCCTGCCCTTCCCTTAGTAGGTAGCTGTCAAAATATGAACTGTGTGGCTGTGTCGGTAAAGTTCTTTCAAAAGATAAAATCTAGAAAAAATACAATGACGTTTTCTGGACTATTGTCAAATTTGCTACAATTGGGTGAAAAAATTTTCCAGTCCAGAACACTTTTTTTGAATCGAAATACAATATCTAGACTTTAAACATTTGGTTTTAGGATATGATTTTCTGTTTAAAATGCAGGTAAACTTGGTAGTCATTTTTATGTGTAATAATGAGTATGAAATGTCAGTTTGTTGTATTCTTTTTCAGGACAGACTTTTAATATTATAATTTGGTTTTTTTTTTAAATGAGCATCAGATTCAGCATTATGAAATTGAATTTTGGTATATAAATGAGCTGGTATTTTTTTTTTTAAATGCCCCTTATTTGATACAGACTTATAAATAGAGAATTAACAAATTGCAGTTCTGGTCTTGTATATATTTTATACACATACACAGATCAACCATGTTTTCTTAATGACACTTGATGTGAACAAGCCTTTTTCCAAAAATGAGGAAAATGAAAAGTAAATTATGGTTTTGTAAGTAAAATTAATACAATTTACTGTATGGGATGCCATTTATTCCCATGTTTTTTCAATGAAATCTTAAATAGTGAGAAAATTTGTATAGTTATATAGAGAGCGGCAATATATTTCAACTTTTGAACATCATAGAAAATTTAGAAGTCCCCCCCCCCTTTTTTTTTTAAAGGAATGTTATATTTGCTTATTACAAGCAAACTAAGCCAAAAATTATATATCAACCATGCATCCTTTTTATGTTTTGTTTCATTTGTATCAAGTGTCCTTAATAAAAAATTTAATTAAAGCCCAGGTTTTAAACTGTATACTTTACATGTATATTTTTTTTAGCCCATGGGGAGGCAGAGAAAGTCCAGGCGACCCTATTTAGTTACTATAACAACGACATATGTGCCTTGGTGACCTCCACCTTTGACTTCTATTACGACCCTACCTATTTCTTGGCCTGTTTTTTGGTGGAGAGTGTGTACAACTTGGAAGCCTTAGAGGATTTAGAACTGGTAAAATCTGATAAATTTGACCTTGGAGAGGAGGACTTGGATACTTTGGATCAGCGGTTGTATCTGGCGCTGAAGTATTTAGAAATACCTGAATGGTGGCACTTGCTTGGTCCCAACTCTCCTGCAGGTAGATAGCACCACATGTTGTGTGATCTAGCTTGAATCTGACTTACCAAATTGTAAATTGAAGATTTTGAATTATGAATGGGATGAAAAACTCATGTATGTTCTTTGACACTAAATTAGGAGGAAAACCTAGCAAATTTTTAAATTGGTTAAAATCAAAGATATCTTCAAGCAATAACAGCTTTCATTTTGGTGCTGGAATTTTTTGTTGTAAAATTGTGATTTACTATTTCTATGACGGAGTAAAAATTAAGGTTTATAAACTTATGTTATTACTATTTGCATTAAAGAATATATTCAGAGGCTCTGAATGAAGCAACATTATATTGTCTTTCCATACAAAAATTGATTTCTATTATAATGCTATATATTTAATAGAAAATAAATCTTTATTTTGAAAATATCTTAAAGTTAGTTTTAAGTTTATTGATAATAATGGTTAAAACTATTGTAATAGTACATTTTACAATGGCATAAAATTTTGAGAATGAGAGCCAATACTGCTTTAGAGGCACATATGCTCCAAATTATATGTTAGATTGTAGTAAAGATATCAATACTAAGGTATTCTGTGTTAGATTGTAGTAACGATATCAGTACTACGGTATTTTATGTTAGATTGTAGTAAAGATATCAGTACTACGGTATTCTGTGTTAAATTGTAGTAAAGATATCAGTACTACGGTATTCTGTGTTAGATTGTAGTAAAGATATCAGTACTACGGTATTCTGTGTTAAATTGTAGTAAAGATATCAATACTAAGGTATTCTGTGTTAGATTGTAGTAAAGATATCAGTACTACGGTATTCTGTGTTAAATTGTAGTAAAGATATCAGTACTACGGTATTCTGTGTTAGATTGTAGTAAAGATATCAATACTATGGTATTCTGTGTTAGATTGTAGTAAAGATATCAATACTACGGTATTCTGTGTTAAATTGTAGTAAAGATATCAATACTACGGTATTCTGTGTTAAATTGTAGTAAAGATATCAATACTACGGTATTCTGTGTTAAATTGTAGTAATGATATCAATACTACGGTATTCTGTGTTAAATTGTAGTAAAGATATCAATACTACGGTATTCTGTGTTAGATTGTAGTAATGATATCAATACTACAGTATTCTGTGTTAGATTCTAGTAAAGATATCAATACTACGGTATTCTGTGTTAAATTGTAGTAACGATATCAATACTACGGTATTCTGTGTTAGATTGTAGTAATGATATCAATACTACGGTATTCTGTGTTAAATTGTAGTAATGATATCAATACTACGGTATTCTGTGTTAAATTGTAGTAAAGATATCAGTACTACGGTATTCTGTGTTAGATTGTAGTAACAATATCAGTACTACGGTATTCTGTGTTAGATTGTAGTAAAGATATCAATACTACGGTATTCTGTGTTAGATTGTAGTAATGATATCAATACTACGGTATTCTGTGTTAGATTGTAGTAATGATATCAATACTACGGTATTCTGTGTTAAATTGTAGTAAAGATATCAGTACTACGGTATTCTGTGTTAAATTGTAGTAACGATATCAATACTACGGTATTCTGTGTTAGATTGTAGTAAAGATATCAGTACTACGGTATTCTGTGTTAGATTGTAGTAACGATATCAATACTACGGTATTCTGTGTTGGATTGTAGTAACGATATCAATACTACGGTATTCTGTGTTAAATTGTAGTAAAGATATCAGTACTACGGTATTCTGTGTTAGATTGTAGTAACAATATCAGTACTACGGTATTCTGTGTTAGATTGTAGTAAAGATATCAGTACTACGGTATTCTATGTTAGATTGTAGTAAAGATATCAATACTACGGTATTCTGTGTTAGATTGTTGGAAAGATATCAATACTAAGGTATTCTATGAATAAAATGCAACAAAAATCTTTCTTAAATATGCATATGAAAAACTATGGTTGTAGAGATATATATGAAAATAGCTTCAAAAGACAATCTGTCTTTTTAAACATTTCCTGAATCAAGCAGAATGCTGACCATTTGACTTCTTATTGACATACCACATGCAGTTTTTCTAGCAATTCTTACATCTGGCCTATCTATCTACCTGTCAATGTTTTACACATGATCTAGATAGCATAATGAATTTAGTCTGATGCTTCCTCACTCCTATATCTTCAGTTGACGAGCTCGATGTCAAAACTTACCAACGCCGTTTTCATTCTGACCATGTGTGAAGAAGGGTGCATTTATAACAAATAAGCCAACCTATTTTGTCTGAGAGTTAATTTAGTCAAGAATAAACTTAAAATTTTGACTTATTCCTTTCATCTTGGGTGAAATTAAATAGTTTATGTTGCGTAAGGTATTATATATCACCATGATAGATACATTAACCATGTTAGTTTGGAAAAAAGATCTAGTTTATAAGTACAGTGCTCCTTCGATCTTCGGATGTATTGCCAACTTTTGTTCAAGACTGATTTGGGCACTAAAGTGGGGGTGGCAATATATTGAATTCACCATTACTGACAATTCACAGAACAATCAAATGAAATTTCAGTTACATAATGTATTTGGGCTACTTTCTGTATAAACATTAGATATCTTGAGTTTTATTCACCAATTAGTCTTAATTAACCTGAATACCCTGTCTAACCTGTCACACTTCACACTGCATCCCTCTCATAGTACAGGTGTGATTACTGATGGGTGTTAGGTAATTGGTATTATTATCAAGGGTAAACCCTATAAATTTTAACCATTTGTTTGTGAAAATCAGTGGTGTATGGCATTATGTGGGGTTGGTTAACAGGGTGTTAACAAGGAGAGAAATTTGTTCTTTAGGAATTTCAGGCAATAGGGGGGGGGGGGGGTGGCATTATAATGGGGGACAATATATCAAGGGAGCACCGTACATATATATGAATGTGCAGATATTCATTATATGCATAAAGAATTCAAATTCTACTGATATTTGTTGAAGAGGGTGTACAAAATAATTTTTCTGCACTTTTCCCATTTTTCTTGCAAATATTTATTTGATATTTGGTACATAGCTTTATCATGACAAGATAAAGTTCCAATTTTGTTCTGGTCCTTTTATTTTTTACAGAGTTATGTACCCTGGAATATGATACTCAGTTTTTCGCACTTTTTTTTTTTTTTATGTAATGCACGTGGATATTCATTTGATATTTCATACATTGATTTACAATGTCAAGTTCCAGATCAAGTTTGAATTTTGTCTTTTTTTTTGTGATGAATTTTGAAGAGTTCTGGGAATCTTGGAAAATACCTGATGACTTAGGTCAATGGAGAACATTGCTATGCAATGCTTGTTAGTTCCCCTGCTGGTTTGTAAAACCAAAGAGGACTCTAGGTTTCTTTTCTGTCTGTCTGTCTGTCCCATTGGTTTTCCAGATTTTTTTCCATTATGTTGTGAGGATTCATGGACAGATGTGAAAGAAATTAATAGTTTACATTTTTATATTCATCGGGATTGTGTTCCAATGAAGAGGCTGTAAATGTAAGACATTTTCATATAGACAGTCAACAAAACTCTCACTGTTGTGTAAATAATCAATTCAGTTGCAAAAGGAACATATTGATGAAATCATATATCAAATCTGTTAATCATATGAGGTTTTTTTCTTTTGTCAGAGAGCAAAATATGATTAATTGGCAGTACTCAGTTTACCATATTCTGTAATCTGACTGAAATTGCGGGTATTCAAAATTGGCCTTTGAACAGTTGATTGTAAGCAGTATTACAAACAGGACACAAAGCACAGGGATTTGACACAATGTAAGAGAACTGGTATTATGTTATATATACCAGTTTGCTCAGATTGTTCCAAACCCTGTGTTTTGAACTGCATAAAAAGTACGCAAAAAGTACGTCCCACAACGTGCAGAATTTTCTTGGTTGTTTTTAAAATTATAGTTATCAAACCCTTTACTATGTGACATTTAAGATACATGCTACATGTTTATGAATTGAATTTAAGAATTCTAAAGTTCTAAATAAGAAGATTTCATCCCTTATAAAAACTACATGTGTCAACTGTAAGGACAATGAAATAACAACCTAATTTGATACTGGTTAATATGGTGACTTGCGACCGATGTTTTGGGTCATAGTAGCTCAAACAACATTAAATGTTCATTATCTCAAATATTACAGCCATCAATTAATGGGGCACTGGTAGGGGACGTGTATTGCTTATGCAATGGTACTCTATGAGTGCTTGTTTTTACTGATTTTTAACCACTGCATCACACTGTAATAATGTCATTCAGTCTGAGTTGGTTGGATGAGTTTATTTTTGAGTGAACATCACTGATTGGCATATTTTCAATCAAAAAAAGAAAGTTAGGTAACTGATTTTGAACATTTTTAGTTTCAGCAGAACAACTACCAAGGGAAAGTCTCTTACATTTTGTGGCACGCCTTGGGTTATACAAAGTTACTGTCTTTTTATTGGATAAAAATGGTGCACAAGAAGCTCTACGTCTTCCCAATCGCCATGGATACCTACCCAAAGATTTAGCTGCTGAAAATGGTTACACAGAACTTGCTTCAATTCTGACTGAGTATGTATTTGTTTGATGTGGGAGTTAGTTCCCCTTGATTGTTCTCTTCAATAGATTAATATTCATTGTAGCTTTGGAGATGAATAAGATAACTTTTACTGGGGTAATGTTTATCAGATATTGGAACTCATCTTAAATTAGATGATTTATTTATATAATGATATTCAGTGGCATCTTGTTAATATGGACAGGGGTCTAAATTTTTAAAAAATTTTACAACTTCTTATTTGCCCATGGCAAGAAATCCACTTGCCCAACTTCCAAAATTTACTTGCCCAAAAATTACTCCTCTCCATTGCCCAGGGCAAGTGCATTGTCATCTTGGGATGATAAGCTTGTCTGCATTCGACACTTTGATCCAAGCAAAATTGTCTGGAGAAATCAAGCGTCTGGATGAACAACTGACCTTAACCTCATTGATTTCTAACAAATAAATCGACACCTGGAATTATTAATCATTTACTTTTATTCAATAAATCATGGTGTTGTTAATGTTTTACATGTATGATGTATTTCAAAGCTTTGAAATTGAAGCACGCATATACTTATAAATATTCATTTGATCTGTCGGTTCTTGTGTGACATACAGGATTATCCTAACTGTTATCATAAACTGCTGCATTGCTTTGATCTGGCCTCGTAGGTCTATTACTTTGATAAAAATTTAACAGTACTCTTAACAAAATAAAAATTTCAGACATAGGTTTACGTATTGAATTCTGGAAGTAAGAACAGTAGTATTCTTGCCATTAGCTGTTCCTAGAATTGAAAAATTAATCCTACTTTAGGGTATCATTTCGAACATTAGTCATCCATGTGTGGCATTTTGTAAGGGAAAATAAAGTATCTCTAAAAAAGAAGTAATTTGTTACAATTGACTTTAGAGGAAGTAGAAAATTTGCAAACCTTCTGTAATAATTTGAACCTATATGCATTTATGACACAAAAAAATATATGTGCTTTTGATTTGAACAGATTGATGGTACTGTGGAAACATTAGGCCAAATTTTATGGAATTACAAAATTTTTATAGTTCTATTGGGGCATGGTTTTGTGGATATGGTTTTTTATGCATTGAAACAGTATAAATTTTGTAGTTCACTGAGGATTTGAATTTGTGTGAGTACCCATGAAATCCACCAAACTTGAAGAAATTATAATAACTCTATAGTAATTCAGGGAGGTGAGCACACTTTATGTCTGACAGCAATTCAGTTATATTTATAGGGTAGGTTACTCTTCATTTTTATGCCCCTGAGATTGAAGATTGGAAAAGGGGGGGGGGAGGGAGGCAATTATTGATTTTGAACCTTCATAATTACTTGTGAACTAAAGAATTTAGAGAATTGGTATTTAGCAAAGTGATAGGAATATATGATAGAAATATATGAGAGCTTTAATATTTTCTTTCATCAAACCATTTTTGTGAAAAACTCTCAACTGTTTATCATTATAAATGGTTAATCTAGGGGGCATTTAATGATTTGTGTTTATCAAAGAAGAGGAAAAATGCAAGAATTTTTGATTTTGACAAAAATTTAAAAGTTGTTTCAAGTCCAGTTTCTACATTTAATAAAATCACTAATGTTCAGATGTCATAACCCTGAATCAAGGTCATATAGACAAGTTCAAGGTCAAATTTGCCCAGTTTGGGTGTGCTGTATAGGAGTATTAGTCCTTTTAGGACAACAAAAGCACATGAAGATTAAGATGATGTAATGTAATGGAATGTTTGTGTTATTGTGTGGCCTGGTGAGTCTTAAATCAAGCTGATACGACGACAACTATTGCAAGCTAAATATGTTCGTGAATCTTTCATCAGATGACGGAAACATCAGAGAGCTTATAGTAACAGAGACCATCACATGGAAACTTATTAAAAAATGGATATTAGAAAAAGATGTCATTGCCTGTATTGACGTAACAACAATGGAAAAAACACACGAGAAGCTGTTGGATGTTTAGGCATTATTGGTTTTTCTGTGGGGAAGCACTCTAAATGAATCCTAATTCAGAGTATTTCATGTAAAACTCTCGTCTCATAAATAGATGATGCTGACTGGAATCATACTAAGGTGTATTTTCTCATTTTTCTGTTCCCCCCTAAAATCGTGGTAGAGCTGCTTAATCAAACGTTTCCATTAGACATTTTATCTATACAGATACTCAGATAATACAGAGTTCTATCTAATGTGGCTGGATAAATCACCCAGTGTACTATTAGATTTCATGTGTCTGTACTCCAGTTTTATGGTCAATCTGTACATGCTTAGTTTCCAATGCTAAAAGACCATTTATAAATAAAGAAAATTCAAAAGCACAAAATGTTTACATTTACTTCCAAAAAATTACTATACAGAGTTGTTTTTTAAACACATTTAACAGGTCAGATAGCTCACTAACTTAGTTGTGAAGATCTTAGTCCTAGTCTTCTGGATACCGAGTAACTGTAACACAAGTGTAATGCTTAAAAAGAAAAATCAAAAATAGAAATTCACCAGTACAAAACACCACATTAAATCCACAGAATATCTGGTCCTCTACTGGTATGGGCCCAGTCCTAAGTTTCACTGTTCTTGGTCAGTATTTTGTAAGAGATGGCAGATTTTCATTAAGTATTGAGTTGTAAAGAAAACTGGGATATTTCTGGCTGAGTTCCCAGACTGACACTAAGCTTCCTGTCTCCTTCAAGTGCAGGTGATTATATCGTGAGCTTGCTGACATCCTGTGTATCCGTTTGTCTGTTTCACAATGCAACATGTCTTAATGGCTCATCACCCAATCATAAGACCAACACCACACTGTTGTTTTTATTAAAGCTTACATTATTTCTTGGATTAAACACACAAAGGTATCTTTTTTTTCTCTCTCTCTCTCTTCTTGTAAATGACTTAAAAGTATGCATGTTTCATCCCAGTATGGGATTTTGGTTTGTAAACATTGAGTCCATGGTTAAAGGGTTTATGATCTGTCCAAGTCTCTATAATAAAGCATTTAAGATTTAATACTTCCGTGTAAATTTATATAGATATAGATATAGATATTGATCATATGAACTCTTCTGTCTGTTGCCCTCAATACAATAACAGTGGATGATGGCCTTTCGTAGTACTACTTGACTTTGTGTCTCACAGCTGGTACTGATAATGAAGACAATAATGTCACTTAGTACTGACTCTTCCTGCTATCAGGTGTACTGGAATATGCAAACAAAGCACCATTAGAAACAGGTTTGGAATACAGTTTTATGTCGATTTGTTGTTGTAATATCACAAAGGTGGGATTATGTTTATAAATATGAATTATGCTTGGAATTGGGGACATTTTTGTGAAACACTTGGGGAAAAAGACGGGTTTATTTACAGCACCTGGACATTGTTTTGTGTGTAATTGGAATTATCATTTTTTTTTCTACAGTTTTCAGCAGAATTTTTAGCGATTTCTTAAAGAGTGATTTTGAAGAGAATAAAGAGATAACTCTACTTGTACAATGGCATGACATGTTAGTGAATTAAATTGTTAACAACTTTTCATACCATTATCATAACATCAGAATCAGATTAGGGCTAAAATTCCAAGTATACATTACCTTAAATGTTGCTGATGGAAATGTTGATTATCCATTTTCAGATATAGTGGTCACTATATAAAACTTTACACGGAGCCAGTAGCCACAGAGTTTGGAATTATATGTCAACTGGACAATGGTCAAAAGTCAATGAGCACCATCACACGTAGACCTGTGGGTAAGTTAGGACTCAAGTGAGATGTCTAATCCATGGTCTAATTAATGGATGATGCTACAAAACTTAAAAATAAAAGATGGTGATAGAATTTAAAATCAAATATTATAAAAAATCGTAATCCAGTGGTCAGGGGATGGATTCCTCATTTGAAGATCTATCTTTTGAAATATAAAAATATAGGCTTCTTGTTTTTTTTTTTCGTTTTTTTTATTATATCCTTTTATCTAACTTGGGACTATAGTATTAGGGATATTTTAACCTTTAATGCCAAGGGCCAGGGGCATTCATATTGGGGAAAAACAACAATATTTGACTGAAAGGGGGGGGGGATATTTTTCTTAAACAATCTTAAAAAGCAAAACTAACTGATTTTATCTACCAATTCAAACAAACTTCAATTTCCTGGGGGTTTTGTTTTTGGTTTTTTTTGGGTTTTTTTGAGGAAAAAAAGGAATAGTTTGAGTAAGATTTTTAATCAAAGGAAATTAGCATCTGTCTCTGATGTAAGGGATGACTGAATCATCAGAGTTTTAAATCAGCAACATGTTTAATGCTTTCCTTTTCTTTATCATTATCTGAAACAAAAGAAATACCCATGGAATTTCCATTAAAAGACATTTTTATGCCCCCGAAATCTAAGAACATTTGCTTCATAACTGGGAGGTAATGAGTTCAAGTCCCGCTCACGTCATGGCAGTGTCATATCTAAGACATAAACATAGGAAGTAACTGCTCCTTTGCGAAACACTCGGCATTTAGAAGTAAGAATCATGAACTATTCCATTAATCCTGGTTAGTATTCAAAGTTTCTCTCCATGGCAAATTGTAATAGTTGTGTAAGATTCAGTATTTAAAGAATTTGGCATTAAAGGACTCCCCAGTGAAGGTGTCCCATTTTTGATTCATGGTCATTAGTCAGAAACAAATTACTTGATCAACTGTGGGAAATAATATACAGTTACTGTTTGTACACAGGTTATCTAACTTTATAAATTACTGGCTTTTAGTTATTGTAATTATTGAATTTACTGTGTTGTGTCAAATCAGAAAACTGTCATCCATGATATTTTTTAAAATTGAATTTAAATTGATATAATGATTTTTTTTAAAGGTAAGCCTTACCTTGTGTAGTGGGGTTAGATTGAAAGTCCCAAGAACCCCTTAACTTAGAAAGAGTACCATATATTGATAATCTGGCTTTAGGATAGGTTTAGTTTATTTCCTTCTTTGAAATTTTTGTTAAATTGATGGAATTATTAAAGTGATTTATATCAAAAGCTCAATATGTACATTTACCAGTATTTTCATTCAGATATGTGTGAAGTACCTATATGATTATCTTGTCAGTTCTGATATATTCAATACTTTTTCAACAAGGTTCATTGGAATATTATATTGAGTTTTCAAAGGATATTATGTAGAAGTTGCCCAGCATCTTGCATTTTTCTTCTTTTGTTGAAATGTCTCACAAATTTTATCAGTTTAAGAGAGGAGTTATACTTGTCCATTCTGTACATGGGTTACAAATTACAGTGAATTAGTTTCGTTAGCTAACTATAGAATTCATTCCAGAAAAACCATTAGATGTTTGGAACATTCAGTCAAAATCACAGACATTCTGCCAGAAGTGTTCTCGAG
Organism: Ostrea denselamellosa; assembly: GCA_024699665.1. NCBI lineage: Eukaryota > Metazoa > Mollusca > Bivalvia > Ostreida > Ostreidae > Ostrea > Ostrea denselamellosa. The sequence goes on from JAMZEH010000010.1 coordinate 16,553,614, forward strand.
CTCTTGTCATCCGAGTTATTGAACTTGCTAACTGTGACATGACAAGTTGTTGGATATTTAAGAAATAAATAATGTTTTTCCAATGAACATCATAAATAATAAATAACCCAGCAGAGCAATTACACTTCATAATGTCATTTTCACTGAAAACATTATTAATTATATTATATGTGTGTATGTAGTTGACTTTGAATATGCAGTATCTCATAGATTTGATGATAGAACACAACATATGTTCATTCCATACTGTTAAGTTTAGGAGTAGTGCTTACATTGTAATAGCGTCAGAAACATTCTGTAGGTTTACTTTTGGTAGTAGTTGGACTTGGACTTGGTTGGTTGTATTTTGTACAGAATATTTTGTCGGAAAATTTTGAACTCGTATGGAGAGGTCACCATTGCCGGTGAAAGACTGCAAAATTTAGACCTATACGCTTGACTCTTACGGCCTTCGAGTAGGGAGGGATCTTTAACGTGTCGCATCTACTGTGACATAGGGGCCTCAGTTTTTGCGGTCTCATCTGAAGGACCACCCCATATAGTTGCTTTTCATGACAAGCAAGGGGTACTGAGTACCTATTCTAACCTTGGTCCACATGAGACTTTAGTAGTAGTAGTACTTGCATGTTAGTGTTAAAAATATTCCGTATGTTTATGTTTGGTAGCAATACTTGCATGTTCAGCAGCAGCCGTATCAGACAGTCAGAAGTGACAAATACTTGAGGATTTGACATGGGGCTATTTTTCATTTTCATATCTATTTTCTATTAAATTTATTACATTAAGTCAATCAGTTTTGCACAAATCAATGAGCATTTATTTTATTTTTCCACAATGATAGGTATCATTAGATATTAAATTTCAACTTATGTATTACTATGCACAAACATCTGGGTTCTGGTAGTGTTCTTTAAGACTTAGGCCGCTGCTGTATACAGATTTAGCATAGACAAGTTTTTTCTTTATGCTTGGCATCGCTAATGTGGGTTGCATATTTTTTCTGCAGTGCAAGAAACTGCCATATCCCGTATACATGGAAAGCAATGCATCATTTAAATAAAAGATCAAGCGGAAAAAGTGCAATTTTTTTCTGAAAAAAAGGGAGAAATTTTGATGCCTGTTGTTACTTTGAACATGTGTTGCATATATAAATGCATATTGATTACATGAGATAACAACAAACATCATTTTGATTTTATGAATAAACTTTCAACAAATGAACTAATATACAAAATATGAAATTGATTCTTTGCTTGTAAATGGTCATAATTTGAGAGAAAGGTATTCATATTACAGTATAAAGTAACAATTTCTGTGAATCATTCAATATTTCTTGCATACTCAGTATTTGTGTCTTCATAATTAAAATCGCATTATTTTTGTTCAGCCATTTGTAGTTATCATAATCCACTTGAAGTTAAGGGGTCAGATCAAAAGATTAATGTCAGATAGATTACTTAGGTGGAAGGGAGGTAAAAACTTCTGTATGACTAAGTTTCTGTCCTGACAATGATTACATGAATGATTTGGGTATGCATTAACATTTTTAAACATTAAAAACCACATAATAATATTACATTTTGATAAACATTTAATAGTAATTTGTGAAATAACAGTAGAAAAAGTTTGCAAAGTGAGATATCACAGGCGCTTGACGTTTTAAATATCTATATATTTATAATAAAACAAAAATGATCTTCCTGTAAACAAATATTCACAAGATATATCAAGGCCACCATCTTGGTTTTCTTTTTTACCAGCTGCATCACTTGCAATTTTCGTTGAAAAGTTCGATATAATATTATAATTAGACCCTACCATTTAGAAGCAACTCTGTCAAGGTCTTGCCTCTCGTATCGTCATGGTGAACTGGAAAAAAAGTTCATTTATTGGCTATAATCAACTGTCAAGCTGGTAAAAAAAGAAAAAATAGATGGCGGCGTGATATACCTTGTGAATAGTTTGTTTACAGGAAGATAATTTTTTTTAATAATTATTTAAAACATTGATCGCCTGTGTGTGTGTGTGTGTGTGTGTGTGTGTGTGTGTGTGTGTGTGTGTGTGTGTGTGTGTGTGTTTTACTTGTTAATTGATTAGTTTTAGCATTCATTATTATTAGTTGGGGGGGGGGGGTCTTTGTGAAAACTATATGAATTTAGTTTTTGTCAGACATTGAACTTTTGATCTCACCCCTAATAAAGAAAGCAGAGAAGATGAGATTCTTAAAATTCTGTGGCCAAATATTATATCTTGTTCATTAATTGTGTTTAGCAAGCATTAAAATTTACAGATTATAATAGTCTTCTTGTAGACTACTTAGACCCACATTAACCAGCTAATCATGATTTGGAAGAAGTGACTGTAATGTATGTGTGTGGATGACAGTATACAAATATAGCCCTTTCATGAGGTCGATCCATAGATATATCGACTTCACAGAAAAGCATATCAACCTTGCACGAATCCATAGATATATCGACTTCACAGAAAAGCATATCGACCGAGCACGAAGTGCGAGGTTGATATGCTTTTCTGTGAAGTCGATATATCTATGGATCGACCGATTGAAAGGGCTACATTTGTTATATTATTTTCTTCATTAATAGTCGCAAAACGACCTTTTACTTCTACGTCTGCTGGCTTCGCTTCCATATTGTTTACATGTAGTTAATGACGTGACCCGGAAAGAGAATTTGATTGGTTGAAATGACATACGTCAGCGAATCATATGCATTGTTACACGTAGCAAATTTTCCCCAATCTATTATTAGAAAGTACAGGTCAATCCAAATTTTTTTAATGTTTATAATTAGAAAGACCTCGTCAATCCGCATTTCCATACTTTGACACGTGATATCAAACGAGCCAATGGTGAAGTACATTACAATACATTAAAATAATATTATGGTATATACAGTGCTGAGTACCAGACTGAGCTACATATACAGATATAGGGAGGGGAGCAGCGATTTCACACTGCTCTATGCTGGGTTTTATTAACATTGTTGTGGTTTCGTAATATCACAATTAGTAATTTAATCTAAACAAATAGTTCGTGTAGTCTGCATTTTGAGATTTGTGATGATGGTCATGTGAACTTTTTTGTACGAACACAGAATTTCCTGTGTTAAAGCAATACAAGTTGTAACTGACAGTATTTTTTCAACAATACGATTATGCACCATTTGACACCTATCGGTATAACTTATAAAATCCCCCAAGATCTGAAGAAAAATTCAGCAAAATAAACTAGGGAAGATTATTTTAGAGCATATTTACATTGAGCATTTCGTATAAACCACCATTGCATCGTACACACAGACCATTGCATCGTACACACAGACATGGGAACGATCATTATCGAACATAATCAAGTTGCACTGAGACTGAGGTCATACAAAGATAGAGACTGACGTGAGTAACTACAAATTCGTTTGTTTTAAAATATTACGTGTCATTAATGACTTTAAGTATTATAAGTGTAAGAAAGTAATTAAATTTCGCAAATGTCCACTCAAATGAAATTTTATCAACGAATTTGCTAGAAATTCGGCATATTAAATTGTTTATGTTTCTGGCATGCGCACTGTGCCTCTCTTTTTTGCATTTTTCCGATCTAGTGATCGAAGAGGTCAATGCACATCGGAGATTATGAGCAGGAATTTCTTGCGAGATGACAATGATTCATGAATCGACATTTTGTTGTTGGTTTGACGGGTTTATTGCTTCAGATTCACTCTTGATTCTATGAAAATATATATATTGAATCACAAAAATGTTATAATTAAAATTTTTCTTTTATTTTTCAATTTATTTATCATCAGTTACAGCTTGTATTGCTTTAAAGAAGTTGGCTTCTCAGCTTTTGAGCACAATTATGCAGGTAATGACAACTGTGTAGATACTGGTTCAATATTTATTCTACTGGTCAAAATAGATTATACATTTACTACTTAAAGCTATACAGTTGCACTTTTTTTTTTTTTTTGTCAATTCCAATTTTGAAAGGGTCTAGAAAGGTCATTTTGTAGTGAAGGATTCTTGAATCAAAAAGATCTAAATTTGCACAATTGTACAGTTTTTGTTTTATCATAATGATACCCCTATGCATGTATTTCAGTTTTGTAATTTATTATACAAGTGGTAGAGGCTTTGAAGTAATTCAAATGTTGTAAATTTTTGTAAACACAACACCAATTCTTAAAATAGCATCTATATTAATTTACCTGAAATTTAGTATGAAAATTCAGCATTTTGGCCAATGTTTCAAAACTTTTGTCTATAACTTCCACTTATTTAAGTTCAGTCTTAAATTTGAAGACCAGACTTGTGATGTATGTGCAGTATTAAAAAAAATGTCAAATCCTATTATGTTCTTACGAAACCCATAAATTCTATATGATGAAATTTTCCATATATTAAATGCAAATCATGAGTATTTTTAATCTTATCGCCTTAAGTGGTTTTTTTTTTATATTTAGAATACATGAGTGCTTATTTATTTGATGTAATGTTTGATTTTAGTTACATGTGTTGAGAATAACAGACAAATTGAGGTTATGTGAATAAATCTTATGTAGATTTTTAAGGGCAGAAAGGTCAATGTTAACACAATGTAGCTCAGTAACAAGCACCGTGATCCCAGTTTTTCTTTTTAATTTCATAATTCTCCTTCAGTGTAGAAATTACTGTAATACTATACTTCCCAAAAAACTGACAATACTAAAGTATCATGTACGTAAAGAGGAAAATCGCATCATCGTAATGGGTCACTTCCTTTTAAAACTCACAAATGTAGAAATAGACAACAGCAAAATATTCCTTGCCCTTTTAAATCTTATTGCTTAGCAAGAGAGCTCAGTGGGTTAACGTGAAAGGCTGCTATCTATAAATTGTGAGTTTAAGTCTAGGAGGGGCGTTGATCTCTTTAGGTGTCCTGGTCGAGTCATGAGTCACTCGCGTAAACCTCTGCAGTCAGTTTATGTCTCTCGTCATCTGTTGTAAGTTAACAATTAGATATTTCTGTTTTAAATCTTTTTGATAACTACTTAACTAATTCTTCTAAAAGTTAAAATGGTATCAAGACTTTCAGGGTAATTTAGGAATCTAAAATAAAATGTTAATTTCATGACTTTTACACTTCAGGAGGGGCCGTAGGGGCAGGGCAGAATTTGAGTCATAGTAAAAAATCTTCTTCTCTGGATCTGCATATTTGAAAGAAAAACTGAATGCATAGTTATGCAGAACAGGAAGTCTTCTATCAAGATGGTAAATTTCATGACAACCCCCCAACCCCCCTCCCCCCCCCCCGGGCAGGGGTTCATGTAAGTTTTATGAGTGATGCTAAGTTTTCAATTTCAAAATTAAATTATTGTGCGTATCATCCATCTTCTGTTGATAGCAATACTCTGTAGTGAGTTATCCATTCCCTCACTTTCTCTCACTTTAAAATCATATGCAAGTCCATACATTATTTAACTAAATAGACTGTGAACTCAACATGTTTATTTTGAATAAAAATTCGTGTCAAGAGACGTTTGTATGCATCTATTAATTTGATGAGTTGAGCAGTATTCAGAAAACTTCATAGCATGAATTAATTTTATAATATAAATTTCAGAATTACATTGGAATTGACTTAAGTAATGGATATTGTAAAGTTACTATGTAGAAATATAGTAGTATATAAAATTTTGATTGGCTGTCATGGTCATTCTGTATTTCCTTCCTGGTCCCAAAATACTCCATTTTATGCACTATTCTACCTTTGTAGAAAAAAAAAATCAAATCTTTGCCCTACTTCATGAAATTTCTTTGCATACATCACTCATAAAATTTATGAGCAATTTGAATAGAAATAGCAACTTGGCTAATGCACTGTGGTGTTTTGAAATTAATTCCTTGGATGCTTCTAAGTCCATAATAGGTCTGTGAACCCACATAATAGATAACTGGTTGCTGTCTGAAGACAGTAATTGTTTGCCTTGAAATAGATCTTGCTGCAATGAGTACTCTGTACGGTAAGTGCCTTGGGGTCATCCCAAACCCTATTTCATAATTGTTAAAATATATTTAAAACAATTGAGGTCCTGACTCCTAAACCATATAAATTCCTGCTGCACTTATCCAAATGCATTGAGTATTCAGATGGGCAAGTGCCCTGGGGTCATCCCAATCCAACCATTTTTTGATTGTTCATATATCTTTAAAATGGTGGAGATTCTAACCATTAAAGCAAATATATTCTTGTTGCACACAACACAATGCACTGAGAACCTGGTTTTTGTTTATCAGTTTACCACCCTGTTTGCCCCTTGTTTGCCACCCTATTTGCCCCTTGAGATGAAAAAAAATTTTTTGCACATCTAAAGGACACCACCAATCATCTCCCAGAAGATAATTTGACTACTGCATAATATGTAAGAGGAATTCTGAGAACCATGTGTTTGTTTTGCTTTTTTTTTTTGTTTTAAAGAAAAAAAGTTTTTCAACCCCCATTTGGGCTCTAGGGTGAAAATGAAAGTTCTGAAACCTTATTGCACATCTACAAGACACCACCAATTATATCCAAAAGATGATTTGACTACTGCATAAAATGTATTAGAAGTTCTGAGAACCAGGGATTTTTTTTTTTTAGTTTTGAAAAGTCATATTTTTTACCCCCATTTTTGCCTGGGGTAAAATTGAAAATTCTGAAACCTTATTGCACATCTATCATATTTCAAAAGTTGAATTGATTACTGCTCAAAATAAAAGAGATGTTTGAGGAAGAAGAAAGTGTAACAGACCAGGGTGACCACAGTACACCAGAACTTTCTTTAGGAAGTGTGGGTATAAAAATTTAATCACATATGACATAAGACATGCAGCCTTATCATAGAAATGCTTTGATGTATGAGAGAGTGAATCGGGTTGTACAATGTTTGAATTTATAAATTTGTTCAGTTGGTAGGGGGGTGTTCAGCTCTGCATTAGAATTGATATGAGAGTTTGTGAATTGTAATTATGCCTTAAAAGCCTTCATATTGAATTACATAACAGAGTACATATATGATTTTCTGGATGGAAGTTTTATGTTGCATTTTAGATTAGGTGTCAGTACACTAAAATTCTTATTAAAATTCTTGATTTTAAGCCCATCCTAAAATTTACTTTACCCTGTCTCAGTTGAAAGATTGTCAGTCAAGGTGAAATACTGTGGTAAGTATTGGTAGAACCACTCAAGCATGACATTGAAGTGGTCACCTTATGATTTGACAACAATTGACACAACCCTATTGCAGTGCTCTGATTTTCAGAATTGTTCAGCTAATCAAAACAAAAGCTAATTTAAAAAAAAAGCAAAAGATTTCAACCTATGGCTCAAAATTTGTGGAAGGTGTGTGTGTGTGTGTGGGGGGGGGGGGGGGGGGGTTGTCTTTCAGTGCATGGATTCAGTTCATCATTTCAAACTTCATTACTACTACCATAAAAAAGGGTCAGTGAATTGCACTTTGTGGGTAAAAAAAAATAACGGACTTTGTATATGGAAATAATAGAAGAAGCACATATACTGATATAAGCATTTATTATACATTTGGTGCTCTCATTTATTGCTTGATAATGACGAACATGGTATCATTAGATTTACATGAGGAAAGCAGCGGTGACGGCACTTTTTGCCTACGTTACAATAACTTTGAAATGGAGAATGTCACTGAACATCGTCCTCTACAACAAAAACCTCTCTCATCAATTCATCAGAGGGATATGGAGATAATCTAGAGTACTTTGTGTATGACAAGAGGAATTGGCAGTCTATAGAATTATTTCAGTATGTTAAATATAATCAATAATCAATGGATAATATAAATATCTGAATTTTGTTTCATCAAATCTCTAATTTCATATTAAATTTGCAAAACTGATTCAAATAACATAGCCTTGATTTATCACTTTGTTCTTTTTAGGTCACCTGAGTAAACTTAGGTGACCTATTGCATTTGGTCTTTGTCATTTATCGTGTGTCATCTGTCGTGCATTAACAATTGAACATTTTTAACTTCTAGATAACTAAATTCTAATTCTTTTCAAATTGGGTATGTGCATCTTTGGTAACTACCGTTACAGTTCTTTTCAAATTTGGTATGAACCATCTTTGGGACAAGGTGGACAGAAATTGTAAATTTCAGGACTCCTACACCCACCCCCACCCCCCCTGGGGAATTAGGGGTGGGGCCAAAACTACTAAAAAGTGACCAATTTTCAAAAATCTACTTCTCTAGAACTGTACATTTTAAAGAAAAACTAATTGCATAGTAATGTAGAGCAGGATGGACGTTTACAAGATTGTAAATTTCATGATCCCCGGGGTAGAGGTTCTGACCTCAGGGTGGGGCCAATCTTGGTATATGGTATTTATGGGTAAAATATTTATAAAACATCTTTAATGCTATTGAAACCAAATTTAAACTAAGTGGATAGTTGGATGCTGTGCAGGTAGCCTTTTACCAAAATTGTACATATCGTGATCCCAGGGGTAGAGTTTTTGGTATGAGGGTGGGACCAGAATGGTCAGTGACGGGGCCAAAACTGCCAAAAAGTGACCAATTTTCAAAACAAATTTCTCTGTAACTGTACAGTTGTAAGAAAAACTAAATGCAGTGTAATGTACAGCAGAAAGGCCTTTACCAAAATTGTTAATTTCATGATCCCCGAGGTAGAGGTTCTGACCCCAAGACAGGGCCAAAAATGGTATATAGTTTTCAAGTGTAAAACTTTTAGAAATGTCTTTAATGCTATTGAAACCAAATTGAAATTAAATGGATATTTAGAATGGGTAGGTAGGGACAGAATCCAAGATAAAAGGAATGTATATTGTGAAATTTATGATCATATAAGTTCAAGTCAGTAAGTAACCAGCTTAACTTATTTCCGGTTGAGATCCTCTTCATCTTTTTTGATGTAATTGCCTACTAGTGTGATGCACTTAGACCAACGATGTTCAAGTGCCATCAGCCCAGAACTGGAAAGGACAGGGTCCTTTTCATTGACCCACTCCACAACTGCTGTCAAGTCTTCCTCATCATACCGGAAATGACATCAGAGATATCCTTTTTCAAGTTTGGGAATAGGAAGAAGTCACTAGGAGCTAGGTCAGGTGAATAAGCAGGATGTGGTAATAATTCACACCAGTTTTGCTCTACAGCATTCATTTCAACTTTGCAAGTGTGGACTCTCGCGTTGTCCAGTTACAGCAAAACACCTTTAGAGAGTTTACCTCAGCATTTTCACAGATGAAGGTTCTCAGCTGGTATAGCAAGTTTGCATAGTACACTCCAGTTATTGTACTTCTCTTGGATAAAAAGTCCAACATAGTAATGCCTTTTGCATTGTAAAATACTGTGGCCATCACCTTGCCAGTAGATGGTTGCGTCTTGAACTTCCTTGGCCTCAGAGACCCGGCCCTACCCACTGACGACTCTGAGCTGTATTCTCTGGTTCATGATGATGAACCCAAGTCTCATCTACAGTCACCAGATGCATATGAAAATCATCTTGACCAAATACACTTCAATAAAGTGCTGCATACTGATGTTCTGGTTGCCATTTGCTCATCATTAAGGGATTTGGGGACCCAACAGCTGTTAACTTCCACATACCTGAACAATTAAGTAAGATAGATGAAACACTAACATGTGAAATGCCTAATACCTGCACTATTTCTTCCACAAGAATTGGCCTATGACAGTATACCAGATCCTCAACTTTGTTACACATTTCTTCGTCAGTGGCATCCAGTCGACATCCAAACTTGGCTTTATTTTCTAAAGATGTTCTACAGTTTTTGAATTCCCCTCCCCAGAATTTAACCTGAGCGTAAGGGGTGCAGAAAACCCATAAATATCAGTTAATTAGCTGTATATTTCCTTTCCTTTTTTACCTTTTAAATATTAGTACCGAATTACACCACGGTACTCAACTTTAGATGAAAACATGCCTTTGCATCAATAACAATGTTTGACATTCAATATCTTAATAAAAAATGACTTGATGTGCATGCAATTTTGTACCCAGGTATAAAATATGCATTGAAACAAAGCATGAAAATCATGACCGTCTTAGTCATTCAGAAATAAGTTAGGCTGGTTACTTATTGACTCGCCCTCATAGCTCGCCAAGGACCTCATGGTTGAGGCAAAAACTGAAGAAAAAAAGAATAAAAAGTGAAAGTTTTGAAAATTTTCTCTACTCCCACACATGTGGGAGAAAAACCATATTTATGGTTATTGTGTCTAATGAAGCCCTTTACCAAAATTGTGAAATTCATTGCACCTTGGTCAGAGGAAAATTGGCTGGTTTAAATGCTTCAAACTTCATATTTCCATGTATAGTAATTGAATAGGAATTATATACATATTTAGAAAGATCAAAAGAAAAGACTACAGAATAAGGCTTAAATGCAAATATGACACCACACACACACACACACACACACACATACACCCTGATAGGTCTGTGCATGGGCTATGATACTTAGGTGACTGTTGAGGCCTATGGGTCTCGTGTCTTCTACTGAGACCACTACTTTCTGTACATTATAAGTGTGTTGTATAATTGTACAGAGTAGCATTGCACTGTCATTTCTGCAGAGCATCATACCTGTAAAAATAAGGTTCACCCCTTGAGGTTTTCCCCTGGTACAAAAGTCTTGGCTTATAAGTTGTTAAGACAAGCAAAGCAGGTACTGGAACAGTCCGAGACTTCTCTCTAAACCAGGACTGTCCATTATAGCGAGATTGACTTCAGCAATAAAGTCCATTTTTGAAGAAGAAAACATAATGTGCAATACAGAAGATGCAGTATATCTAGTGACATTTAAACCACTGACATTTTGTATTGGTTGTCTACTCATCTACCACATGACCATAAACTCTTTGAATATCAACATACGATTTTATTTTTTATTGGGTACAAACTGAAATTGGGCAAAACTGATAGGTGCAAATGAATAGGTTTTATGTTATAACATTTACAAAAATCATTTATTTTTCTTTACAATTTACATTGCAGAAAAAAGCTATAGGAATTGGATTCTGCTATGATCATGATTGTAGGTATTCATCAAGGCCTGATACAGAAAAAAAGCTGTAGAAATTGAATTCTGCTGTGATTGTAGGTATTTATCTAGGTCTGATGTAGGGTGCTCGGGGACTTTATCCTGGCTCGTGGTGTATTGAAATCCAACCCAGAGTAAATTATACTACAGCCCAAATTAGACCTAGCTAAATAATATTACCAGTATATGTAATATTACAGGAATTACAGAAATTTTTCAGCAACTCCCTTAGATTCTAACGTTTCATTTTTGAATTTTGATTTTCATGGCATCAAAGAATCAGTGCACTTCAGCTATGAGATTTGGAGCCTTTTTAGCTATCATGTTTTATTTTGAATTTTAATTTATCAATGAATGACATTTTGATTATTGTACAATAACGTATTTTTCTTTCTCATATATTTCGATAATAACACACAATGTCATTAAAAAAACATGTATTAGCCTTCAATTCCAGATATCCGTTGATTTTAATCTGTCAACAGATGGGCGGGGATATATTTAAATTGCTAAAAAATGGAATGTTAAACAGTAACACAAGTGTGATGAACAGGCACATAGAGGGGGCTTACAGGCACATCGAAGGGGCTTACAGGCACAAAGAAGGGGCTTACAGACACACAGAAGGGGCTTACAGACACATAGAAGGGGCTTGTAACCAAGTTTTACATTAATACTGCACAGTAAATCATTAATTAGTAGTAATCCAATAAAAAATAAACAGTACATATGTCAGGAGAATAGACACCAAGCAAAGCTTTGAAGTAAATATTATTCAGGAATAATATAAAACATTGTATCCTGTGTTTTAAGAGTGATTCCATTTAAAGTTGTTTAATTTTGAGTGAATAACCTTTTAAAGTTCACATAAAGAAGAGTTGGTAGCATGAACACCAGACTCAAAAAGAATAAGGCAACTTTATGGAAAAAATAAAAGGGTTCTCAAGCTAAATAAATGTCTGTTAAAATGAAATTTACTTAAGCAAACTTAGTAAACTTTTTCAGTATTGTCAAGGGTTTTTATCATAATACTATTTATTATATTCCCGTTAGTAATCTGTATTTTGATACTGTTAAATACACAAGAGTGTGATCCGACTTTCCGGATCACCACACAGGGATCCAGATCATGTCTGTTGGAAGCTGATGATGGCACAATGCATTACCACACAGTTTCTGCAGAAAACAATTGACCATATCACACAAAAAAAATTGCAAACACTAAAGATAATTTCACGGTATGTTTGTATTTTTGATAATTTGGAATACATTTATTATCTTAGAAATATGGATTTAAAAATGCTTGAGAGTATATGATATATTAAAAAAAAATATGATGTGTGTGTGTTGTTTGCTGTCCTTTTTCATTTGATTTCTATTTTTTGCCAACATCAAGATTAGAGATGCTGTAATTTTTGTCCCTTGTTGAATATATATTCTCCATATGGGAATAGAGGAGGGTTGGATGATTACATGCTCTTGATAGCCAAATATCAGAAGTTCCAAACTCAGTGTTTCCATGTTACTTTGCATTCACTATCTTTTTCCTTGGATTTCTGATCATAATATTTTTTAATGTACAATATTATATGTGGCTGATTCAATGCATTCATTGACTCGGAGACTGTCATGCAAAAACTTCAAGCTTTGTGAATAAGAATAGTAGTTTCATGACTCTTGTACAAAAAAAAAGTTAATAGAAATACATTAATGAGGGTATTCTGAAATCATAAGAAATAAAACAAGTTTTTAAATTTTACAATTTCATTGTGGATATATTCACAATTCTTTATAACTCAATTTTATAACTATTGTCCTTTGTTCCTGACTGTCATTTTCAAGTTTTGGCAGTTTCACTTTCATTTTAAATCATTTTCTTCACCATGAACAATTGCCTAAGTACAGGAGTATATATGTTCTGTTATAAATGAAAACTACAATTAGTAGATCATTTTATTCTGTTGTCTTGTTCTGGGATGACATCAATGGAAATGTGTTCAACTTGTAGTTCTTGATGAATCAAACCTTAGTAACTGCTCTCATTATCTGGATTGTATTATGTTACCAGCTGAAAGATTTTCTATATGTTGTCTTATTTCTCTATTGCAGAGGAGGATATTTACATTTATCATGAAATGATGATCAGTCAGGAGGAAGGGGGGGACAACTCTGTTCAGCGTCAGTGTCAAACCATGTGGCCTGTTCTGGGGACAGAAAGTGACAGAGGTGAGTTCGGTTTAGTACACTGTAGACAGGGAAATATTTGCCCGTTTTATTTTCACCCTCATTGTCAGTGGGCGACATTAAGGTGACAGAATTGTTTTTTCTTTTAATTCAGCTGTGTCTGGGCAAATTTAAAGAGGGGCGAAACAATTGACAAGTTAGATAGGAAGGCGAAAATAACACTACACATTATGAGAGAGGGGGTGGGGGGGGGGGGGCAATCTCCAAGGTTTAATGTTAAGGATATACAGATAGTTGTAATTTAATAATGGATGGAATTTATACATCAAGTAAGTGAAGGCTGGAATATTTATGCCCCTAAGGTTTAATCTGTCTCTGTCATTCTGTCTCATGTCATTCTGACACTTTACTGTCTTTCAACTATAAATTTAGTCACAAGTTACATAGAGACTTCATATATGTTGAACTGGAAGGTCAATGTCAGAGTTAAATGATGATAAAGGTTTTGTTCACATATTGAAGTTGGTGAAATTTTCAACAATTTGACTTGGCTGTGATTAGGAGTATTCTCAAATCCATCTCATTCGATGTTAGGAAATTAAATTTCAGTAGTGTCAGCACTGTTTTTATTTGTAGAGTTTTTCATATGTATATCTGTTCATCCATCTGTTTGAGACAAAAAACTTTCATTGATGTACATTTTTTGACAATCAAGGCCTTACAGACAGTGCCGTTTTAAATGACCCTGTGACCTTGATGTTGACTTTTGATCCACTCATTGAAAACTGTTAACATTGATTGTAAATTTTTGTATCTATGGGAGATGATGTTAATATTTAGTTGATGTATATTTATGATAAAGCCTTTCACATGATGTCTCATTTGCTGACCATGTGACCTTGAAATTTGACCTTTGTAGTTTTACCCCCTCATTATAAAGCAGGGCTTTGGTATTTAATGTCTGGCCTTCTTGTGACAAGGCCTATTGATATTTATTGGTTACACTTTATGTAACAAGACCTTTCGACTGTGCCAGGTTTGATGACTTCTGTAACATTAACCTTTTACCCCTTCATTATAAAGCAGGGCTCTGGTATTTAGTGATTTGTCTCCTCTCAGATTATGCCATGTTATATAACCTTATGACCTAGAAATTGATCTTTCACCTGCTTATTGAAAACTTGAAAACATTAAACTTTTAAGCTTTGTAGATAAAGGCATTCTTAAGGAGGCCTTTGCAATGGAACATATAAAAGAAGGTGCCTTCATTCAAATTTTAACCAATGAGAGTGACTGAGATTTGGTTGATACAAGTACAATGTTTGAAAAATGGTCTGACTTTATAGGGGTAGATAAAAGCTTAACATGCACTACTAATACAATGTAATACTGCAAAGATGATAAATTAGGATGCTGGAGCTCAGTAGTTGTTCCAACTATTGCCCTTATTACTTTCCATCCATCTTCCTGTTCTCATATCTGTTTATATGTTTTCCTCTCTGTGCATATTCATCCTAAGTTTTTGTACCATCCTCCGACAGAGTGCAGTGATATTAGTCATGTGTAGAACATTAGAATTTTACACAGTAAATAATCATTATGTGTAGAGCAGTGACATTGTATACAGTAAATAATCATTATGTGTAGAGCAGTGACATCATACAAACTGACATCATCATTTGTAGAGCAGTGACATCATACAAAGTGACTCATCATTTGTAGAGCAGTGACATCATACAAACTGACATCATCATTTGTAGAGCAGTGACATCATATAAACTGACATCATCATTTGTAGAGCAGTGACATCATACAAACTGACACATCATTTGTAGAGCAGTGACATCATACAAACTGACATCATCATTTGTAGAGCAGTGACATCATACAAACTGACATCATCATTTGTAGAGCAGTGACATCATACAAACTGACATCATCATTTGTAGAGCAGTGACATCATACAAACTGACATCATCATTTGTAGAGCAGTGACATCATACAAAGTGACTCATCATTTGTAGAGCAGTGACATCATACAAACTGACATCATCATTTGTAGAGCAGTGACATCATACAAAGTGACTCATCATTTGTAGAGCAGTGACATCATACAAACTGACATCATCATTTGTAGAGCAGTGACATCATACAAAGTGACTCATCATTTGTAGAGCAGTGACATCATACAAAGTGACTCATCATTTGTAGAGCAGTGACCTTATGCAAAGTGACTCATCATTTGTTAAACAGTGACATTATACATGGTGAATAATTATATGTAGAGCAGTGACATTATACATGGTGAATAATTATATGTAGAGCAGTGAAAGTATATACATTATATATAGATATTTGTTTTTTATGATTTTTGGTTATATTACAGGACTTTTATAGCCAAACTTAAGGATGAATTATACAGTTTTACAATAGTACTGTGGCCTCTGTGGCTGAGTGGTTAGAGCATTGAGATAAAAAATCACAAGGCCTCTCACCTCTAGTCAGTGTGGGTTTTATTCTCGCTTGCGCCGATATATGTGAGAAAGTTTCCCAGTTTACTTTTGGAAGGTCGTTGGTCTCTTCCTGGATACATTGTATCTGGGTTCTCTCCTCCACCAATAAAAACTGGATGCCACCAGATAACTAAATTTGTTGAGTGTGGCAGAAAACAACAAAACAAAATACAATAGTACATGTCAATCTAATTAAAATCAGATCTTCTCTTCATTACGCTGGAGCCTCGTGGGGATCCGGGTTTTTAGAATAGATCCTCAGTACCCCATGCTTGTCAGAAAAGGTGACTAAATGGGGCAGTCTTTCGGATGAGACCGCAAAAACAGAGGCCCCGTGTCACAGCAAGTGTGGCACGATAAAGATCCCTCCCTGCTCAAAGGCCATAAGTGCTGAGCATAGGCCTACATTTTGCAGACCTTCACCGGCAATGGTGAATGTCTCCATACGAGTGAAAAATTCTCAAGCATGACGTTAAACAATATATAATCAATCAATCATTACACTGGTGAAGGATCTGACGGCATTGCATTTCAGGTTATGTTATTTAACCTTTCATGTTTAACCAATTAAATGGCAGCTTTCACTAACATGAAAGTTTTGCTGTTATATTGAAACATTCTATAAATTGCCCCACGTGGTAAGGTTAATTCCAACATGATGAATTTAACTTGGACTCAGCACTGTCTAAATTTTTTTTGAAAGGGCATAAAACAACAAATTACAAGAGATATTCGATGTATTTATTTCTCTTAAACTTATGGCATGGTACTGTGGTAATAAAATACACAGCTTTATGCAAATAAGACCACAGATTTGAAATCTGAACTGAACACATGATTAGTCACTTGACTTGCTATCTAAATTATATGCTTTTTGTTTCTTTAAACATGTATCAATAAATAATAAAAATCATAACAGTACTGACAATTTTGAACATTAGGGATGCATTAACTTGCTTTAAAGATCATCCAGAATTCAATGGTTTCTTCATTCTGACTCGGACATTTCACATCACGTGATCAGTATGACAACACTCATGTTATGTATGAATTTATTTAAATAACCCTTAAAGGGTCCACACTCACTTTTCAAATATGGGATTATTTCCTGCTTCATATAATTAAGTAATTATAAATCATTATTATAATAGAAAACCTTTCATGTCCATATCAACCAAATGATGTATTTTTAAAAGCATGCCAAGTGTTTTGATAAATATATCACATACTTTTAAAGCCCTGCATGTGTGTCTCGTAGCTAGAGGGTCATAGTAATATCTTCATGTAAATTGTAGTTTGTCTATGAGTCGTATCTTGTTCTCTTTTAAACCTTTTCTTGCATAATCTGTCAAAATTCGGGGTTTATCCATTGTATGCTTCTTCTCACTGGATTCCTTACCGTCTGAAGACCAAAAGAGGAAGTCTCAATGTTGTTAAGAAAGGGCCTTCAAAAACTATAAATTTTTGCATTTAAAAGAGAATTTTCAACATTAGAAATGTGTTATTTTTGCAAAGTTTATACATTCAACTATGCAACAAAATTAGAGAAATCTCGGAAAATTGTCATTTTACGATTTTTGAGAAAAATGAGCTGTAGTGTCTCTTTAAATATTACCTGACTGGTTTTTTTCTGTGAGTTTGAATACTAGACTGTAAGTCATGAGTGTGTGCCCCATTTTATTATTTTTAAAATGGTTTTACATTAAAATTGCTATTTTTTGCTAAAGAAAGTAAATCTGAAATATTTATTACCATAAAATATTTATATGTATTTTATACTTTTTCATTTATTACACATTTTTGTGTATTATTCTTTCTTCTGATAATTTCTTGCCTTCTTGGCATCATATAAATTTTATCTCAATAATAAAATCAATGATGGTAACTGCTCTTTTAGTTCCGATATTACAGGAGGGAAATGAGGATTTAATCACTCAATATAGTGCCTTACATTACTTGTATGATAGAAAGCAACTTGATGAATCTTTTTCATGGAGTTGCCTGAGGATCAAAGATCAGCTCAATTGGAAATTTGTTTAAACTGGTTTCACTTTGTATGTCTCTCTGTCTGTTGTCCACCAACTTTGTTTTATATTCACATATTCTCTCGCTGTAATTTTGCTATGAGAAAATCTGTATATGCTGATTTACCTATCGTTTTGATTACCTTTATTTGTGAGTTGTAGGATACCCAAGGTGTTGGATGCATCAAATGAAATAGGATTCTGCTGTGTTTACATGGGATTTTCTGTTATATTTGATCAAACAATACTGTAAATCAGTCATTAATATATGAAATGCACCAGTTAAAAGATGTTTTTGAAGGATTTCAATTTTCGGGTCATTTTCTATTGAATTTACAAGATTCGTTAAGAATGCAAAAATTAAGTTATTGCATAAAAAAATTTTGCGATAAATATGGGATTTCAGCCATATTAAAATTTGCAAATAGTTTTACAAAATTTTAAGCAAATTTTGGGGGTATCCTATGTCCTCAACTCAAACATGCTTCAATCATTCAATGATCTCTGATACAATACATGTATTTACATTCACTGTGTGTATTCTGCTTCATTTCTATTGAAATCCATTGCTTTTCATTTGCAACTATGAAGACACATTCTGTTTCAATCTAGTTGGATCAAGTTTTTTTGTGGCCTGTCCATGTGTGAATATACACAGTCCACAAACTTCATGACCAATTTCGTAGCTTTGTTGAACTGTTAGAAAGTATGTTTTCTGGTTTATGTTTTACCTTTGGTTTGAATTTGGTCTGATAGATAAAGCATACCTGAATCATACGTGGATTTATTTTATGAGTTTAAAGTTGGTCTGTCTTAGACCATTTTCCCATTACAATTGTTCAGATATGGAAATCATTAGTACGAAATATGGAGACGTCAAGTTGATGTTCAGCAGCTACATGTAAATAACTTACAGATCAGTAATATTTAAATTTTTAAGTATCTGAAAGTATTTATATGTATTTTTAAAAAATACAGAAAAATATAAACACAGGTAATAAAATGCTCTCTTGTTTTGTTAGGTGGGATATGAAGGTTGCAAACATTGCAGAAAAAAATTGCATAACGTGTCAATGCTGGTCATGCACACTGTTTGCGACCATCATATCTCCAAAAATTTGCCTAATCCACAGCAAATCAAAAAAGCATTTTATTATTGAATTACAACTAGTCTGAGGATCATACTTTAATAAAATAGATATTTATGATCTAATTTTGTGTAGTGACCCTACCCAAGATTATTTGTACAAGTTCAAGGTCATTTTGGAGACAGAATCTGAGAGATGGCCCCACAATGCAATATTCCATGGGGCCCTTTCTGAGTGCTCAGTTTCCTTATTTTTAATTTTACCATAAAGGTTTTATTTATTTGTATGCAAGGAGCTCTTGACAATACTCAAGGATAAATTTACATGGCATTAAATTTTCATATTATTGAAGTGTATTTAAACTTTAAAAAAAAAGGCTGCATCCTATTGATGCATTAACTTATGGTAATTAGAAAGATAAAGCCTGTAATTTATGTCTGTAGGAACTTGAGTTGTAAGGATAATGTCAATTTACATTGAAAAAGTGTAGAATGGTGGTTGTATTTCTATTGGTGATTAGATTAGCACACATAACGAACATTGAGGTCTTTTATCCTGTACTTATTGATTCGTGTTGGCTTAAGCGGAATTCCCTCTTTAAGGGTAAAAAATGACCACTCTGCATTCATCTGTCTTTTTCACTCTATCTGCTTCAGTCCACTTTGATACAGATGTTGTGTATTGAGTCTCTGATCTGATTTATATAGAATCGGTTGTTTTAACTCCTTTTATTGTGTTTTCTTCACAGAGAACCAGTCAACTTTGGAAGAAACTGACAGCGAGAACAAGTTACATGCCATTTTAGAAAAAACAAGAACTTTACAGGATACTATAAAAAATGTCACCAGTGATGACCTTGATAATTCATTGGACAACCTTGAATCACCTGGACATTCTGTGGAAGATTTATCGGATGTAATGTCCGAAAAAGATGGGAATCCTGATCATGCTGAAGTGATGGAACAGGAGATTTATGGTAGGTTTTATGGGATGGCTGAGTTGTATTTGTGACATCATTCAAAGGTAGGATCATGGATACTGAATTGTTAACAAATTTTAATTTTAGAGGGTTTTTTTTGTTTTTTTTTTGTTTTTTTGGTTTTTGTTTTTTTTTAATTGAAGGTAATATGTAATGTTGTCAATTTATTTGTGGTTTTAATCTATCATATTCTATATAGTTGTTATTAGACTTTCATGAATGGTTTGAAAAGTTGAAATTTACATGTGCATAGAATAAAGAGGTAAAAGAAATTTTTGTATTCATATATATCGCAGGGTCAACTGCAGTACCTGCAAATTAGGAGTCTAGAACTAGGTTAGAAGTTTTTGATAGGCAAGATTTTATAATTAGAGTGAAAGTTAGAATATTTTTCAAATGAATTTTTCAGGAACTCTTTAAATAACTACCATTTAGATGTCTTAATGACTAAAGCCTTAAGTGCTCTCACTGTCTGTCTTGTGCCTTGTTAATTTTGATGCATCACATTTAAGGGTTTAAAAAGTATAGTATGTGCTGTACTTTTAAAATGTGTAGTGTAGTATTCTGACAATATGTACTTGGTTTCAGGACTATTTTGATTTACCCAGTCAGAGTAACACTTCATTGTGAAATATAGCAGTAAAAGTTTATTTTTAGTAAATAAAGTCCAAATTATCACATCTCCATAGCAATGCAATAGACAAAAATTACCAGTACATATTTTGGATTATTACCTAATAATTTTCCGGATTTTATTATGCAATTGATAATGCAAGCCAAGTGGAAAATATATGTGTGGGAGCAGAGTTTATTGTATTTAGGAGTTTTGTGGTGAGTATTGAATTATATCTGAATTACTCTGATCCAAACAAAACTTCTCAGAAGTCACTGGTATGAATGGGAGGGATTTTATTTATGTAGTAACAGAGAAAGTTATAATTAGCCTCATCCTCAAGATGCCTATGTTTACTATTAACAGGGGATTCACTCCTAGTAATGCTTATTCATGGATTTGGCACAAAATTCTGAACCGGGCTGCAGAACTGCAGCATTGGGTTACACTACAGAGCTACAAATTCAACCTTTTTAAATCTCACAATGTATGATGTAATATTCTTTTTTAAAATCTCGTAATTTATGATGTAATATTCTTTTTTAATATCTCACAATTTATGGTGTAATGTTCTTTTTAAAATCTCGCAATTTTTTTAGAATCTTGTCATTTGTGGTGTAATGTTCTGTTCATAGTTCGGTTGTTGTAACTCCATATTATTTACAGATTAAGATTTCTCAAATAAAAAAATTCATAACATTATATTGTCAGAACATACACTGTACCTTCAAATATTCAGTAAATTGTTATTTAAATTAAAAACTTGCAGCTTCCTTAAATTTCACTTGTATAAGTAGAATATTAGGTTGCCAGTCAATTCTAATCCCAGTTCATTTAAAAGTATTGTATGGTCATGTTCCAATGGAACATTAATAGCAATGTTTTGAAAATCTGCATTGTGATGTCATTAACTTCTGTCAATAACACAGAGTTCAATGCTAACACTAATTCTGTAGTCCGAGGCTAATAAAAATACCACCAAAATAGTTGATTGTAAATTCTAGTAATATTTGAGATGAATATATTGGAGGCAGTGTAAACTAAGGGTAGTAACTCCTGTTTAGTTTTCTGTGTTCTGATTGTGTCTCAGTCCGATGGATTTTAATGGAGCCATCAGCATCTAGTGTAGACTAATAAAACTCTATTATATTGATTTGTTGGCGATGAACACGTGTGCTTACCTTTTAGTAAATCAGAACATGCTGAATTTCATGTTTTTTAGTGTTTTTCAACAAAAGAGGGATCTGATTTATGATGATATTTTGAAAGTTCTTTATTTATAATATTGAAATTTCAGTACATCTGCAAGAATAATGAAACCCATTTTAAGGTGATGACTGGAAACTGTCATATCTGCTTTGTGATTAGATGTGCACAGATGATAAAAAGCTTCTAACCAAACATGACATATTTTCCCTGCTGCTTCCATGTTAGAAAACCTGTATATTTGTGATAACAGTTTCATCTAAAAACAGTAAGATGCAGATGATTATAAGCAGAATTGTATTGTGTGAAGAAACCAATTTTGCTGTAATTTCTGGTAAATTATGTAGGATTTTTGCAGAATATATATTTTTGTGTCCTTGCCAAAAATGGCTGGAACATGTAGTGTTACTTCTTTCCTTCATCATTCCATTATAATTGTGTTTTTCCATAAGTTTTTCACTATATGTGCAGATATTGAGCTGATTTTTGGTGAGGTCTGAAAATTCATGAAGTTCAGTTTTTGAGACATTTTTTTTCATTATCCTTGCAGATGTTTTGATCTTTTTGATGTGTGATTTTATATTGATTAGTTTAATACTTGGAAAAGAGATTTGCTTGGATTGATATACTTTCAGCAGAGTTAATAGCCCTCATCTTCACAAGTCAAGGATTTTCGGTCCACTCTGCCCTCCACAAACCCATGGCAGATTATGCCATGAAAACTGTGGCCAAGTTTTCATTGGTTCCAAGGTTCGATCTTGGAACCAATGAAATGATAGCTTTCATTCACAAGAAACATGAGTGTCAAAAAGGTAAGCACATGTGATAAGTTTCGGGATCAATCTCTATGGTGGAACTGTGTCAGTTGTGTAGGGGTCAACTACCACTGAAAAATCATAGAGTAATTTTTACAGCTCTATTTAAAGTTTTCAAACAACTGTCAGAAGTTCTGAATTACAGCCCATACCAAAATGACAATCTGTCCCTGTGTAATTATTATGTGTGCAACAACAAGTTAATCAGGCTGAGAGAAAATTGACAAAGTTCAGTCACTTAAAGTTGAAAAGTCAACAATACTGCAAGACTTGTTTCATAAACATGCTTTATTTACAGTATGAATATATGAGGTGCAAAATTAACTGGAATTTCCTCTTACCAAGCTGATATTTCCTGTTCTGTTGCTAGTGATATTTGTCTGCCGTTGATATTACTTCAAAGACTCTTTAGTTAATTTCACCATATTTAAGTTGTTGAAAGCCATTACCTGATTGCCTAGATTATAAAGTTCAAATTCGGAACACTCGTTAGGTGTTGCCACTGTGGGCCACAGTTTTCGTGGCATAATCTGCCACGGGTTTGTGGGGAGCAGAGTGGACCATAGACCCTTGGCTTGTGAAGATGTATAGCCTTGGAATTTGAGAATTTTATTTATTTATTTATTTATTTTTATTTCATAGTTTATCTTAACAAATTTTTAGCTATTCTTGTAGATGTGTAGTTTTATTTGCAATATAGTTGTGTAATAATGGAGTAATATTAAGTTCAATAAGATTGATCTAATTTTGAAAGAGCATATAGCGGGTATTTTTAGCAGGATGCCAACTTTGGCTTATTTTAGCGATTTGATAGTAGTCTGCTAAAATTTTAATCACAAAATTTGTACCCTTAAGTATAGTAATGAACGCAAGAAAGATAACTTCATTCATTCACAGCGGCTTTAGTGATGCAGGGATTACAAAAGTACTGAAAACTCATTTTGAAAATGAACTTCCCCTGTCTACACTTACCAAAAATTGATGCCACATTAAAACACTACTGATAATATCAAGGTTACTCAAGATCTGAAATTTTTTATATCAAAAAATCATAATTTCTTGTCTTGTGTTTCTTTACATATCTAAGGTACATGGAACACTCTCCTATTAAGGAGGCAGGTACTGTACGAAATGCTTTGAAAATCTGTATCCACCAAAATAAATTCTGCCAAAATTATTGGCATACCTGTGACCAGGCAAAACACCAAATTTTACGCCCACTAAAAAAGCCTTCTATACAGTATCTTGGACTTCACAATGTCATGGAGTGAGCAGTTTTTCAGATCTATGGTTGCAGCTGTTTAAGTTACAGATGAAGTTGATTGTTGTACTTTCAGCAGAGTTATGGCTCTTGGACTATTCCAAAATTTCATTGATGTCATAGTATTGTTGAATTTTTTTAAATTTTTTTTTTGATATGCTTGTAGATGGTGAGCTGAGTTTTGGTGTATAATATTATCTGTCTAACCTTAGTTCAGCAGATTTACTGGCCCTTGGACCTTCAAAACCTCACAATTTTCAAATCCTTTTTCACTGTGTTTACAGATACATGTATATATTTGAAAGTCCGAGATTTTTCCATGGAAGGGGGTGGGGGGGGGGGGGGGGGGGGGGGGGAGGGGGGAGATCTCACAGGTAGTACTCTGTGTTTAGAATGGCTGTGCAGCCTACTCAGTTGTATACACTGTACTCTACACATGAAGGAGTGGTCTCATTAAAACAGTAAAATGATAAACCAAGCCTAACTAGTTTTAATCAGTTTTGCATATTTAATATGGAGGGTAAGATTTAAGGGGGGGGGGGGGTCAGAAATTCATATTATTTGTTGATTAGTGATAATTTTGATGCATTTGAAATAATTTTATAAAACTCCATGATTATTTGGATAATTCATTGCATGATGTCCTTGTTCACGACACTCCTTACAGTGGTAATGAATTAGACTCTTGTGCATCACAAAGTTCGGAAATTTTCACACTCTGAGTATCTAGATTGATGAGAGGGGTTTTTAATGTAGAGGCTGCTGTTCAGTGACATTCTCTGAGTATCAGGATTGATGAGAGGGGTTTTGAAGTGTAACAGATCACGTTTACGTTTCATATCAGTTGACTTACAGTTAGGAGGGTTTTGACTTTGACATTGTATAACTTTCTATGGTTGTCCATTTTTTGTGGATGGGGAAAATTTACCAAAATTACAGTTGCAAAAAAGTATATATGATACATATAAATAGGGGTAGGTATAATGCAACTGCAGAAACTGGAAACACAAAATACAATTTTATACCCTTTAGGTATTGGATTACAAAAATTTTCACCTGCAGCATGGTAATTTTAGACAAGTAGATTCAAGTGTAAATGTGATAAATTTTAGTTTTGACTTGCCTTTCCAAGTTCCAGTTGAAATATAAATTTTTGGATACAGATGTTTTATGGCAATGGACACCTTTTGAGGGGGGTTGATGTTGTATCAACAGTTATGACAAAGTAAAAATCAGGAAGAAAACTGTATGTTGGTTACTGTGATGTGAGAAGGAGTAAGAACTGTCTACACATGATTTAAAGTTTATTTTATCCTTACTAGGACCACAATGAAAACTAGTTGTATGCTAATTGTGTTATCCTGGGTAAATAAAGGTTATTATTATTATTATTACTTTCATTTTTACAGAAATGTTGCCATGGTTTTGTAATATACTCCTTCCAAGTTGATGCTTTCCAAGAGATGTAATTATAAGCATATACTGTGATAGTTAGCCTCCTGACAGCATAGGTGGTTAGCCCCAGTGAATTTTTGATGAGCATGATTCTCAAAGCTGCAGAGAAAGTAATTCAAAAGAGAGAACGGTGTAGATAGACACAGGAAACGCTGCAAACTTTTCGCTCGCTTACAAGTCCAGGCTAAAACTCCTTGGCCATTGAATTTTTTTTCTTTCGCTGAAATTCATTTCTATGGAGTGTTTTGGTCAAAGTATTGGTACATTTAGGATGTGCAATTTTAAGTTTATCCGACTTAATTTGTTACAGAGGGAACATTGACAGCAGTACAAGGACTTAATGAAGATTTGTTCAAGCTGCGAGATTTTCACCGCAATAAGCTACAAACACAGGTGAGAACTAGTGTATTATGATCATCATGGAAGTTTTGTGGTCACCATCATTCATGAACCGTTCAACCTTCAGACAATGAAGAGTGACTATGTGGACAGGGAAAATCCTCAGTGTGAGGTCTGTTTTAAGTATAAAAAAGGCTTTCAGTGAATTCTGTATGTTTTCATTTTTTTGGTTTTGTTTTTTTTTTTTGAAATTTGAAGAAAAAAAAAAGACAATGGTTGATCTCTAGCCATCTCTAGCCATTAGTGTTTCCTAATAAACCACTGCGTTTGATTTGTTTGCTAAAACCATTTATTGGTGCCAAAAGGCAGTCTGACTATTTTTCTACTCTATTAAATACAAATGATAATTGTTCTGGTGTGTTTCTTTAACAAACACATTTAGTTTTAATCAATCCAACTGTTATTATGAACCTGAATGATTGTTAATGAAAGTGGTACATTTGAACAGTCATACTTATGATCCTAAATGGATGTACAGTGTATTCTGAAAGAAAAATTAGAGAGAGAGAGGTTTTATATTTTTATATATTTATCAATACCATATGGAAAGTTGATTTCAATACAGCATGTTGAAATAAAAGACATGCGATTGCCTGATTCAGTAGGACCAAGTGCAGGTTTATCAGCAATCTCAGCAGCTGAAGATGTGATAGGGCATGGATGCTGAGTGAGAGATATCAATAAGAATGAATTTATGAAGTTTTGTAAGCCATTTCAATTAAGTTTGTAGTCATTGTTACATAACAGCCACAGATCTGATGAGATTGTTAGAGGAAAAAAGAACCTAGATTTTGGAAGTTAATGTATTATAAATGATGAAGGTGTGGTTTAACTGCTGTTATAAATCTATAAGTGTGTTTAGGTTAAATACTACACAAAAGCTGCAAGGTGTGTTTTGACTAGGTTAAATAGTACACAATAGTCAGGTGCGTTTTGACTAAGTTAAGTACTATACAAAAGTTCAGGTGTGTTTTGATGAGGTTAAATACCACACAAAAACTATAAGGTGTGTTTTGACTAGGTTAAATAGTACACAAAAGTCGAGATGTGTTTTGACGAGGTTAAATATTACACAAAAGTTGAGATGTGTTTTGAGGAGGTTAAATATTACACAAAAGTCGAGATGTGTTTTGAGGAGGTTTAATATTACACAAAAGTCGAGATGTGTTTCGACGAGGTTTAATTTTACACAAAAGTTGAGATGTGTTTTTACAAGGTTAAATATTACGCAAAAGTTGAGATGTGTTTCGACGAGGTTAAATATTACACAAAAGTTGAGATGTGTTTTGAGGAGGTTAAATATTACACAAAAGTCGAGATGTGTTTTGACAAGGTTAAATATTATGCAAAAGTTGAGATGTATTTCGACGAGGTTAAATTTTACACAAAAGTTGAGATGTGTTTTAACGAGGTTAAATATTACACAAAAGTTGAGATGTGTTTTGATGAGGTTTAAAAAGTTGAGATGTGTTTTGATGAGGTTAAATATTACACAAAAGTCGAGATGTGTTTTGACGAGGTTAAATATTACACAAAAGTCGAGATGTGTTTCGACGAGGTTGAATTTTACGCAAAAGTCGAGATGTGTTTTGACAAGGTTAAATATTATATAAAAGTCGAGATGTGTTTTGACGAGGTTAAATATTACACAAAAGTCGAGATGTGTTTTGATGAGGTTGAATATTACACAAAAGTTGAGATGTGTTTTGATGAGGTTGAATCCTACTTAAAAGTTGAGGTACATTTTGACTAGATTAGGAACTTCACCAAGTCAAGGTGTTTTTGACTAACTTAGGTACTATATGAAGTATAGGTATATTTTGACAAGGTTAAGTACTTCACAAAGTCAAGGTGTGCTTTGACTAGGTAAATACAAGTTAATTAAATACAGTACAGGTTAGGTAAATACAATACCAGTGTAGGTATGTTTCACCTAGGTGCATTAAGCTCAGACATAATATGTAGATGTATTGCAACAAGCTGTAAAGCTCTTGTACCAATATACAAGTGTATCAAACAAGTGTTCTCTATTCTCAAAAGAGATTTACATAGTAAATTTAGTTAGAAAGAATATGTAGATTTTCATTAGTCAGTAATATGTGTTTTATGTGGGGGTGTACCATGCAATGCTGGGTGTTTGTCTTTCTTTCATTCTGTTTATTGTATAGGTACATGAGATAATCGATATGATCAGCCTCTATCAGAGGTTGTATTCAGTTCTACAGGGTTACACAGTGCTTAAGCTTTTCTTGGTATTTTTACACTGTGTGTGGTTAAGGGAGCTTTCACATAGTTGGTTTTTTTTTTATTTTTTTGTCCCAAGAGCTGATATTTTGTCATGGTCATTTTGATAAATGAAGCCTCCTCCTAAAGTTTCTAACAGATGTAAAATTTTCCAGACCTAGGCCAGGTGCTTCAGGCATTCTCAGAATTTTCCAAAACCTACTCAAGTTTAGCTGTGTATTTTTTTTTTTTTTTTTTTTGCAGCTTCTAAATAAATTATTTTTGGAATGTCTTTAAGTTACTCTGTCCTACGAAATTTATCTCATCTACGATGAATCAATCTGGGTCTGGTGAATTTTAAATGTATAAAAAATGATCTAAAATATCTTCATATTTTATTTTCATGATTTGTAGAAAAATCCATTGTAGTGTACATGTATCTCTTAGTTATTAATACTTTGTTTTTTTAGATGATTTTTAAATAATTCTTAGATGAAGAAAGTAATAGAAAAAAGGGAGGCCACCCCCTATTAACATGTCGATAAAGTGGATATTTTTCTTTTCTTTTTAGTCCATAAAATTATAAAAAATAATCAAGAAATCACTTATTCTAACTTGTCAAGATGTTTGAGCATCACTTGTGTTGATTGGTAGCAGTTGCATTTGTAGGTCTCTGAAGAGTGGCTTCATTTGTAGTTCTATATTGATGTCTATGGAAATATGACATTTTTTGGTTCAGAGGAAGTTGGTAGATTTCTGTATTGGAAACAGTCTTTAGATTACCACCCCCTCATGGTCTCCAGGGGTCCATTATATACTGAAAAAATAGTTCAGTCAGAATCTTGCCATATAAGTGCATAAAAAAGCTTAAAGCTAGCATACCAAGAGTTGGTGAAATGTTGATCTATGGTTCTGGAGATGGAGAATTGCAGGTGGAAGGCTGCAAGAGAGACAGAAATCACAGTATGCTTTAAAGTCTATGGTGAGATATGCAGATTTTCATGTAGACTTTTGTTGAACACAATATTTTAACAATGTTTTGCTGATCGTTTGCTTCATGGAGAAATAAACAATATATTAGCACTAATATTTTAGTGCTCTGCCGGCACCTGCTGTCATTACAAAGTATGACCTAATCAGCTGGGTACTGTCTCATGCCAAATTATAGGGTAGGAAGTTCTGTCAGACAAAAGAGTAAATGTCAGATTTTATAGAAACTCATCTCTGTTGTGATACAAGATAAAAAGTATCACAATGAAAAGATGAAAAGTCGTGGGGAAGGAAATTTTGTTGTTGTTTTTTTTTGTTGTTGTTCATTTAATTGGTGTAGAAGGATGACATGATCTGATTCTCTAGGTGTCCTTGGCTGATGGGTATCGGCCATGACTAGTAGAGTTTGTCACTCTGTATAGGGACAAGATGAGACATACCTTCGTTATGAGCTGAGTAGGGAGTATGATTATGAGGACGTAGCTCGATGAGATGCAGTGTGTGGGACGAAGGAAATATTCTAAGGAATGGTCATTTAGAAGGCATGGAGATCTGCATCTAGAAAGTTTGCCTGTGGTAGAGAGCTGTGGCTTGTGCACTTGTAGGGTGTATTTATTATGAACAATTTGCAGCTTCTGTGTAAAGTGGTTAAGAAAGTATTCGGTAAGTGTATTAATAATTCAAGCTTGCACTATAAAACTGATAATGTTGATAAGGGTTTTTCAATAGAATCGTTAAGATGGGCCTAATTCTGGAATTAATTTTATAATAAATGTTGGCTTGATATAATTCCAGATTTAAAAGCATCATTTCTGAACATACATATTAACAATTCTGAACTATGATAAAATACAAAATAGCTATAGTGAATTGATGGTAAACAAAAATATGGTAAGAGAGAAATGGTGCTCATGTCTTTTAGAGATATGGAAGATCGAATAAAAGTTGTTGGTTTAAAATTTGTTTAGTTTTAATGGATAATACGATGTTATCTTACTTAGAGAAACATTTGGAAATGGCAGTATTGCATTATTGTTATGTAAGCCTGATTTATTTGGATATCAAGTCAGCTCCTTCATCTGTAATGACAGCTTTGGAAGTTTTGTACAATGTGTGAATATGTCCAGACATTTCAGTATTAACACTGATGCAGCAAACATACGAATAGAACAAAACTTTTCCAAATCCCTGACAATGCCCTTCATGTTTCTTAATTTAGAAAATTAGTGATATAACAGATTTAGATGAGTGACTTTATGGATGCAGTGAAAAGTTTTCATTCCATGCAAAACATTAATTAAAATAATATATTTTTACCAGCGAAAAGTAAGCTTTGTGTTGATAATTGATATTTGTTTAATTCTTCTACCTCATTTATTGGATTGTTTCACCCTCACAATTAACATTTGAGATTCTAATCACTCTGTTGAAAACTACTGTGACTCAGAATTGACTTTGCAGTTGGGTGATTAATCATTGATAAACATCAAATAAAACAACAAATGATATCTCTGCATATGTTTGTACAAGTGGCAGGCGAGCCCATTACAAGAAGCCAGTGTAACCGGGATATTCCTGAAGACAAACCTAACCAAATCCATTTTATTCAAATATTGTGTAAAATATATCAATAATTATTGTATGAATTTAACTACAAAGACTGAATGAATATTGTCAATCTGTATAATCACTCCTTAACTTCACATTTTATCATAGAAATTCCCAAATGACATATATCAAAAATAAATATATCTAAATTTAGTTTTTTGGTTTTTTTTTACAGAAAATACAATTTATCTGTATGATATCAGCACAATTTGGAAAGGAAATCATATACCTCGTATACCAGTGTTTTAACACTAAATTATGTAGATAATTAGAAGACAATGGGTAGCATAATTCCAGGTGAAATTTTACAGATAATTGTTGGTTGTATATTGGTTAACATCCCACTTGAGAATTTTTCACTTATGGGATGTCACTATTGCCAATGAGGAAAATTTAGGCCTATGCTTAGAGCTTACAGTCTTTGAGCAGGGAGGGATCTTTATTGTGCCACATCTACTGTGACGTGGGGCCTCGGATTTTGTGGTCTCATCCAAAGAACCAACCCAGTTAGTCACCTTTTTCAACAAGCAAGGGGTATTGAGGACCTCTTCTAACCCAGATCTCTTTTGATATTTGTTGGAATAAACTTGTACATGCAATTAAGACATGTATTGCTTCATCAACTCAGATGAAGCAGGACAGGAATTGATGAATATCTTAAATCACAATAAGTACATTCTTCTTATCAATAAATTTAAAACTTCTATCAGTTACAATTATCAAATTTGTCTTAAAGTATGATTTTAACCAAGTATGAGTCTTGCTGGAATATTAAATATAGTATAGGAACATTTCAAAATTCAATTGCAATGTGTTATAAAATTTTTCTTTAAATCATATCAAAATGTCAATGAAATTCACAATGAATTTGTGAAAATGTAGCAACTTGTGATAATTGGCTTTAATGATTTAATTGATTGATCAGGATCTCTAATATTGTAACAGGGATGGAATTTTTATTCTGTGGCCGATTTGGAATAGAGCCATGAAATTCTGATATCTGTAGTATCAAATGTCTTTCATGTAATCAATGTATGGTAAAATAGAGGCTTTATTAGGGAAAATGTATGCTTCTTTGTCTGGTTCTCGGTGATAACACATTGATTTTCTACTGCAAGTTACTGGCCAACATAAGATTAATAGAAAATTGAAAAATGAAGGAAAGTGCAAAGTTCCTCTAGCCAATTGCTCATGTGTTGCAAGCTATCATATAAATTGGTTTTGTTTGATACCAATAAGTTAAACAAAGTATTGTATAATTTTTTTATTTGTTTGTACAGCGTGTTGCTACATTTGTGTATGCCCGCAGTAGACAAAGTATCTTGCTTGCATGCAAGTGCCTCTGAAAAAGAAGTAGGCTATTCCTAGATTTGGTACAAAGATGGGAAATGGAAAGTAAATGATGACTGTATGTGGGCCATTGACAAATTATCTAGAGGACATCACATTTTTATTTTAACTCACCAAAGCTGAAGGCTCCATGTTAGATTTTCTGATCGAAATTTGTCTGTTCATAGGTATGTCCGTTGTTAACATTTTGCATTCTTGACTTCTTTCCAGACTAATTTCATTTTCTTTTTCGACGTCAGTTTACCATCAACATAGGTAGAAAACACTTCCCAAAACAATAAATAGAAAAATAGATAAAAATATTTCTTACTTATATGATTGTCAGTTTGGAAATGAAGGAAAATTTTGCATTAGTCTTAACCGTTCTATGATTTTGCTAGCAATCATATTACATGTAATATTTTCCTGTTATAGCACCACAACTTTTTTCGTAGTTTATAATTCACATCATGTGAATGATTATGCCAAGATAGTTAAGAGTTATAAAGGTATTGTATCTTCTTTTCTTATCAAATTGCTTTGAAAATGATTTGCTTAATGATGCCAGAATGATGTTACGATAAAGAGTGCTCGATAGTGATACTCTGTTTTGTGTTTGTAAAATCTTCATCAGAACCTAACCTTAAGTGATGCAGAAAAAATAGAATTTGAAGCTCAAGCCTGACTAGTGCTGGTCCATGGAAAGAACAAGGGGTTTTCATATGAAACTACTGTACATTAGTTAAATATTCCGAGAGTTGTAATTATTGAACATGCTTGACTGGAGCACTTTTGGAATTAAAACTTTCATAAGTGGACACAGCATGGCTGATGTTGGTTTGAACACATTGGACTTGAAGTATGCAAGATTGAGAGTGGCAAAATTTATTCAGTAATAGTATGAGTTTTCGGGGTGGATTTAACAACACAGACATTTGTTCTGAATGTAAGAGAATAATAGTACAGGTGTTTTAAAATGATATGAAATGCAGGAATTTTTTTATGATGTGGATGAACTGGGTGGTACTGAATAGCAAGCAGTAATATTGTTATTGGTTAACAGATTAGATGTCTATGCGACATTGCTTCTATCATTTTTGTTGATGTTTTTTGCAAAGATTGCAGGATATATTGTGCTTACATTTTTTTTAACAACTTTTATAGATTTATGGGCCACAGGTAAGGTTACAGGCTCCGTTTTGCAGTGCTCTTAATTATACATGTATATTATTATAGCATAGAAAAGGGATCTGAAGTTTTCAAATTGAAATGCTAAGAATGAAGGTGTATTTTCTGTAATTGAAATTTTGAAGAATTTTGTCGGTTGTCACATTGACACCAATGAGTATCATTTAAGGCCTTTTGCACCTCCCACACAGAAGATCTCTTAGATAGATCATGTGACATTTCTGTGTGCCGAAGGAGTGAAATGATTGAGTTGTGTAATCTTCCCCTTGATTTCACTGTCACTAATGTTCAGTGTACATTACAACAAAAGAGAATAAATTGTTTTCCATTATTGTAAAGACATCCTAGTTTATCCCATACACACCTAATGAGGCTGATCACTATTGGATTTCTCTCCACTGAAAACTGGCTGTTTATTGAGAGATTCTCTGTTTATGATACTAATTCTTCAAGTAAAAAAGGAAACTCTTCCAATTAAATGACTGTGTTTTCATGTCATTTATATCCATCACGATTCGAAGATAGTGACATTTATAGCATACAGCCTTTAAATGTCAAGGTCATTCTGAAAGGTCACTGACCTTGGTTTTGTATGTGCTTAATTATGATGTATTGCTATGTGACAGTGATTAGTATCGTGCGAATTTAAATGATTTGTTTTTATTATCTGGATGTTAGTGGATACTGTTATGATTTGCAATGGATACCACCTTGTGTTATGAGCAGAATCATGTGGTGTAATGAGAAAATCTTTTTTCTATGTATTTGTTGTCCATTTGAAGATTGAAGTCAAGGTCATGTTTATAGCATTTCTTTCAGAAAGAGGGTAACAACCCATGGGTATGTTTATTGCAAAGAATGTCTTGGCAGTGACAAGCACTGATAGCAGAATGTGATCGATGGCTGAAGTAATGAATGAGAGAGAGAGAGAGAGAGTGAGAGAGAGAGAGAGAGAGAGAGAGAGAGAGAGAGGTTGCTATGATTAGAATAGAGGGAGAAGTGATTCTAACAGCCTGGGAGGAGGTGAGATTGGTGGCATAAGAGAGCATTTTTTAGATCCTATGAAAGTACTAGAGAGGAAATTAATTGTTTATCCATACCCCAGATTTACTGCCCTGGGAGCTTTGATGTTATAATGAGCAAAGCTCTGCTCTTTTTCCACCCCTCTGTACATCAAGTTTTTAATATTGTCTCAGCCTACATTGGACCCCATAGTGATCAGAATGAATACACACTGCAGACAGAATCAGAGAATCATTATCTGTGTGTTTGATGTGCATCTAGTTCTCTGACTGTTTGATGTGCACCTAGATCTTCGTCAAGTCTATCTGAAAAAAGTGATCATACAAGGAAATGGTGGAGGCAAATGACTCAAGCAGGAAATAAATATCAAATATTTATTCTCTGATCTTAGTAATAATCTTTCTCTTTATTAAATAGCTTCTCTTGAAAATTTAATGAAATTTAATTTTTGTAAGATATAAATCAAAATGCACTGATGATAGGATGGTTTTGCATCTTAAGAAGATATTTTATCTCATCAGAAATTGCTGTGGTATCTATCTGCTGGTCATAATGTTGTCATGAAATAATCACATTTTGATGCCTTATATCCTCTCCACTGAGCCAATTTCAACCTAACTTGGTGTACAAAATATCCTTGAGTTAAAGGGAT
This sequence comes from Ostrea denselamellosa, assembly GCA_024699665.1. Taxonomy (NCBI): domain Eukaryota; kingdom Metazoa; phylum Mollusca; class Bivalvia; order Ostreida; family Ostreidae; genus Ostrea; species Ostrea denselamellosa. The sequence goes on from JAMZEH010000010.1 coordinate 16,588,262, forward strand.
TCAAGTCAGAACTAATGAAAGGCTATGTCTCTTTAGTGGAGAGTTGGACTAGGAGAGAGTTAGGTTAGATGTTTTTTTAAAATCCTCTCAAGATTTATTTCTCTAGAAAGCCAATAGTGTCTGCAGCATCCTTTTTCCCCTCCCCCCCCCCCCCAAAAAAAATACATGTCAGGGAGGTATAGAAAATTGATGAAGAAGAAATTTAAAGAACAAGAAGCTTATTTGTTTATTATATACAAGCATCCTGGAGTCAGATTGGAGCCACATTAAGGGTTTAAAGTTTTAAATCTTTTGGATCATTTGAATTAATCTCTGCTTTTTATGTTGAGTCAGTTTTGAAAACTCATGAGAAAGAAGGTGGAATGGAGAAAAAACAAAATTTCATTCAAATAAAATCTTAACCACTCATTTGGTGATCAGTAAAACAATGACAATGTAAGTTATAATATTTGGGATTTAAACACTTGTAGAAACTCAACCTTGAGATAATCCTCGAAAATCCTTGATTTAATCCAGTTGCAAATTTTGCATTTATTGTACTAGTAACAACTACTTCCTCAGAGTCTATCAAAATTTACTCATTTCTGTAAGATTTTACAAAAAGTATCGAAAGAGCTAGTTAAGCTCGTTTGATGATTTTTTTCTCTCTCACCCCAGATCACCTTATTACTTTCTAATATCATAAAAAAAAAAAATGAATGATCTATGTACCGACTTTAAAATGATGGCATGTTCATCAAAAGGTTGCACTATGAGCCAACTTGCATAGCAGACTGAATATCTGTCCAGGAAGCAAAAATCTAGGGGATGTAATTTGAAGATTCTAATGTGTGTTTTTTTGTTTTGTTTTTTGTTTTTGTTTTGATTTGTTTTTTTTAACTTGAAAATAAATCCAGATAAATGCATAAAATTGTTATTATATACAGATAACTACTTGTACGAGTCATTTGGACTCATTTGACTTTTTCCAAAAATTTAAGAAAATCACCTTTACTATAATCCCTTTGGAAGTATAACAAACAATATTCATAATTAAATTATGACAATAGGCAGATTAAATGTCTAATGTTGTATTGCAAGATGGTAAGGGTCTTCACTCGTCCCAACAGTGACACTAAAAATTTAATTTAAAAATTATTTACATTAGAATAAGGATAGTATAGGTAGTAAAATAAAATTCTGAAACCCATTTTGTACATTCATACAAAAGATGTTCTTTACAGTTTTCAAAAATATTAGTTTTAAATTTTAAATGCAGTGTACTCTTGATTGTTGGCAAGTGCATTAAATGGATTACATACAGTATATATCAATATATATCAATATATATATATATATATATATATATATATATATATATATATATATATATATATAAAACACAGACATAAAATATAAATTATCACATCAAACTGTTGACTAACTGAATATATGAATGAAATAATAATGAATTTACCTTGGAAAGATTATTTTGGGGGGGACTTTTCTACTATAATACTATTTACAGACTGTTGCAATTTCAAAATATTGGCTACTTTTTATATTCAAGATACATTTTGATCAATCATGTAGCAATTACATGTTGAAACTAAGACACTAATGTTTGTTTGTTTGTTTAACATCCCGTCGAGAATTTTTCACTCATATTGAGATGTCACCAGCTGTAGGTGAAGTACCACAAATTTAGACCTATGCTTAGCGCTCAGGGCCATAGTAGTGAGGGTTCTTACCTACCGTGACACGGGACCTCTGTTTTTAAGGTCATATCCGAAACACCCATGATTCTCACTTCTAAATGCCGAGCCTTTGGCGAAGGAGCAATCACTACCTATTTTTCGTCTTAGGTTTGACGCAGCTGTGGCATGAGTGGGGCTCGAACTCACGACCTCCCGGTTACGAAGCCAACGCTCTAACCACTGAGCTACTGTGACCGGTGCTAAGACACTGAAAATTAAAAGACATGCATTTATCTTATTATACCCCCACAAATGAAGTTTGGGGGATACACTGGAATCACCTTGTCTGCCAGTTCATTTGTCTGTAGACATCATTTGTACAGAGGGTATCTTTAACATGATGAAAACTTTATGTATATATATCTTATATTGAATAATGAAGTTGTGCACCTGCTATTTTGATTTGATTTTTTTTAACATTCTAGGAAGTTATGGATATTTTTACCATTTTGAGGGATGTTGTCAATCATTTTTTTCTGGAGAACCAACAAACAGTTTTAATTCAAACTTTGTGTATATATTATGAATATAATGAAGTTGTGCAGCTGTCATTTTTATCAAGATTCTTTAAAATTCAAGGAAATTGTGGATATTTTTTTCCATTTTGAAGGGTGTTGTCATTGTCCAGAGTATATCTTTAAAACCAACAAACAAATTTGATTCAAACGTTGTGTATATATTAAGTATATAATGAAGTTGTGCACCTGTCATTTTCATCAAGATTCTTTAACATTCAAGGAAGTTCTGGGTATGGGTATTTTCATTTTACATGTATTTTTTTCAATATTATTCTTTTAGATTTTGTTCTCTCACAAAAACTACTGCATTAGTTTAGGAGAGGGTATAATGGAATTATCAGTCCATTTGTCTGTCTACCCATCAGTCTGTGAATATAATTTTGTTAATAAGATGTTTCATTCACTGGTTCATGTATGTGGAATAGTTATCCATGAAGTAATATTCAGAAGTTATATTAAACTTGTCTTCAATATTACGAGTAAAGCTTTACTGCAGAATATGTAGTCTTGCATATACATTCATTGCTCTCAAGGAAAAAGAATTCATCATCATGTCAAAAGGATGTGTTTATTCTGCACAAATTTACTACATCCCACCATCCAGTGTGCTGGATGGGGGAGGGAGGGTATTAGTCCTGTTAGGACAGTTTTAGTTATATCAGGAAACTAGTACTATGTCATAGCATTTGCACACTGTGGTCAGCTGATTGGCTAGTTAGTAAAATTTCCAATCAGTTGTGGGATTTGGGAATTATTAGGGAACCGTTTATGGTCTGCAATTTGGATGCTCATCAAACTAAATGAAAATTTGTAATTCTGGTGAATTTCACTGTACTGCTTTGCTCATGAGCAAGATTGAAAACGATCACTTGGCTAAGCCGTAAGATGCAAGCTGGAGTTTTGTAACTTTCCAGACATTAAGTTCTCTGTTCTGATGTTGTAATTTTAATAACTAGGGAGCTACAATCTCGCAGCTACTTTGATACAAATCACATATCATTATATGGAGTGTTTTGACAGAAAAAAACCAATTGTTTATGACTGAAAATGTAGAAATCTAATTAGGACAGTTTCATTGTTCTAAACTTAAGAATTGTGAAGATTATTCAGGTGAGCCAAGTAAATCATGGGCCTCTCACTCTTAGAATTATACTTAAAATCTGTAGGAAATGAAGAGTATATTGTTCTCTGTGATAAGTTAACAATTAGCGTTTTATTTGGTGGACAAATGGTATAATTATTGGTGAATGTTTCTGACAGAAGTTATCTACTTTGCGTTTTCATAATTAAATATAAGTTACAGCCCTGTGTATCGGTGTTAATCATGATGCATTTAGTCTGCGAGGTTCATCAGTTTGCCTGAGTTATAAATCAGTTCTTCTGATCAGTTGTCATAGCTGGAATGTCTGAAAAATCGGTCTTGGGAACTTGGCCAACACTTTGGATATAGACAAATGAATATGTACAAAAGGGCAAAATAGCAGTGGCCATTTGACCTCCAGGAAGTGAGATCGACTGATCAAGTTCAAGGTCACAGAGAGCTGTATTCCTGTTCGAAGGTGAAAAGCACGTTAATATTTATTTCTCATTTTGATAATGTTTGATGTGTCCATCCAATCAGGCCTTTAAGATAAGAAATAGAGAGATATATATCAGTAATGATAAAAGAGTAGTTTGTTATGTAATGACTCTGTAGCAGACTTGCTTTCTGTGAGTCCTCCATGATAAGCTCTCCAGAGATAGCTGTTTATCCAGCTGCTGGCTGATAAGACTTAGCCATTCTCAGAAGACCTATTATATTTCCTTATTTATTACAAAATCAGAGCCACTTGTGCATGTTTCCCCTCTCTTTCTCTGGGTTTTGTATTCTGTACAATTCCTCTTTATCAGCTGAATAGTCTGGGTTTTTGATTTTATGGATTAAAAAAAATGATCACGCAATCATTTTGAAAAAAAAAAATGGGACTATCATGAAATATTCCCATTTACAGTCAAAACAGAGAGATTTTTTATGTTTTATTGAAATGCATCATGAGACTTCTTCAACCACCATTTTTTTAGTTACCTGAATTGAAATGGATAGTATGTTTGATTAACACAAGGATGAAAAGTGTGTATTCAATAAAAATCACACAGGAAGAAAAGGACACATTTACATATACATAATTTCTTGTCTCTTATAAATTCACAAATATCAAAACGTTTGGTAAAATCACATTAAAACAAAATCAAAACAGCTTAGGAATATTATCAAACACTTCTAATACACACTCAGAATGTTCATGTATCACGGTTTTATTTTGGAAAGGCTGTAGATAAAAAATGTGTGTCCCACACACTATAAAGCTCAACTTTGGTTGCAGAATGAATGACTGTGCTAAGATTACATGGCAATTGATGATACTATTGCTATGTATAATTGTAATGATTTTGTTGCTGTGGCTGATTTTTTATGGTGCTTCTATAGATGGATAATAATTGTGTTGCTGTAGCTTATTTTTTATTGTGTTGCTGTAGCTGATTCTGGATGAATGAGTAATTGTGTTGCCATAGTTGAATTTTTATGGTGTTGCTATAGACAATTAGTGATTTTGTTGCTGTAGGTGATCTTTGATGGTGTTGCTATAGAAGATTAATGATTGTGTTGGTTGTAGCTTACTTTTTATTGTGTTACTGAACTGATTTTTGATGCTGTAGTGAATTTTTTTGTGTTGCTCTAGCTTATTTTTGTTGTGTTGCTAAAGCTGATTTTTTCTAATGTTGCTATAGACATTGAATAATTGTATTGCTATAGATGAATGATATTTAAATGGGATATGACATTATCTCTCTTTTCAGGATCATTTAGCCAGACACAGTAACTCTTGTCCTTCACTGGAAAACGAAGGTCGATTTTCACCTCTGTCTGTCGTTCAGCAAGGTAAAAAGCATGTGGTACTATTTTTTTTATCATGTGTTCAACAAATTCTAAAAGTTTACTTTGTAGAAAACTTCTACTGCAGTATAGTGTTTAACTTAACAGTTCCCTACTTGCATATCTTGCAGTTAAAACTTGATGAATGCTTTTAGATATTTACTTGAAGTCCAATTATAATGCAAATTATTTATTATAAAGACTTCTTATTTGGTGTGAATGAAAATGGTTTTACAAGTCTAACCATAAAATGTAATTATACTTTTCATGTAAAATACTCGAATCTGATTTGCCAAGAATCATTTGAAGGGAAAAAATAAAACCACGTTTACGTGAGGAAAAATTTACTTTTAGTATGTTGTTATATAGCAATTGAAAATGTATTCCTTGACAACAGGTAGCATGAAAAATGTCAAATGCACCAAATTCATGTGTGTACAAATCATATGGCATCATTTGATAATCATTTGATAGTTCTATGGAATTCATTTAATAATACTACAGAATTGGACTGGCTGGCGGCAATAGCCCGATTACAAACTGATCAATATGAACCCAATTTCATAAAAGTAAATTTACAAATGCTTACAACAGCTTTAACAGTATTGTAATTTTCAATGTTAACCCATCAACATGCAATACTGTCATTTTTTGCCAGTGTAAAGGAATTTTTGGCAGATGAATTCCTTGGCTTCAAAATCTCTCGAGTACTGTACTGATAGCTCAATATGGAAACTATCAGTTTCAGTGAGACTCCCAAGAAAAGAAATCAAATCTTGTCAGAAGGCAGCAAGCTATATTCAATAAAACCAAAGAAACTTCTTTCCTGGGAAGGGATGTGTGGGGATGATAGAAAAAAAAAGATACAAAAATTGCATGAAAATGAATATTCCAGTATGATATTATTAGGCGGAATGATATGCCTCCTCAGTTAGGATTTGAAACTGCAAAGAAATATTATGGCGCAGAGACTGCACACAAATCTCTCAACTCTTTGTATTGCTCATATAGAGCTGAATCAGAAATGTTATTGCAATAAAGGTGTCTTCAAACTCTGCAGAAATCAATTTCTGACAGGGAGCAGAAAAAAAAAAATTACCTTAGCTTTTCTGGATGATCGTAGTATATAGTCATTCTGATCTTTCAGGTGAGCAAGAAATTTCATAAAGAATGATATGATTCAGTTTGATGATCTCTTTTATTCTTTTATATGCATTGAGATGTCTAGATAATTAATTCCGGATTGTTTCCGATATTTCATGTAAGGGACATAAAGTGATTTTAAATATGCTCAAGATCAATGTCATAGAATCAATTTTATTATTTTCGTATTCTTTTATGTCTTTAGTGTTTTTTCATGACCTGAGCCGGAGGTTTAAGGTAGCTTTTCTGAGCAAGTCTTCTCTGCCATCTGCCCATCTGTATAAAAACTCTTCACACTTTGCATTTTCTTCTAAGATTCACTGAGATAATTGCAACTAAACTGACAAAGCATCCATAGGAAATTCATTTTTTTTTTCAAATGAAGGACCATGCTCCTTTCCAAGGGAAGGTAATCAAGAAATATTGAAGATACATTAGGGTGCTGACAAATTTTCTTCTCAAGAACTGATTGAACCAGGAAAGCCAAAACTTGTTTGAAATTGCCATTTTACATTTGAAATGTAAATTGGTTTGAAAACACCGTAAGGCCTCACATATTACTAGGTGGAACTGCACAAAGCAGACATATTATGTGTATATATAAATGAATGTTAAAGTTGGATTTAACAATGACAGAGTCACATGACAGAGAATCGCTTACTTCAGGTAGTCACTAAGGCAGGCTAGACTCTATATGCAGGAAATTTTTTTTAGAAGTATCCTCCCATATGCATACAATTTGGGAAGTTAAATGCAAGCATCCTTATGTAGTGCAGAATCAAATCATGACCTCTGACATATATGATGATATATATCTGTTGTGATAATGATTTTTTTTTTTCAAATTTCAAACATTGTAGGTGAACGACATAACTCCATGCTAAATTTGGCCAAGGATGAAGTGGAACCCTTTGATTCCCAATGCATGTCACAGATTCCGCCTGATTCCAGTGACCAGTCCAGCATTCAGGTAAGTTGCTCACCTGGATATTGTATCAGTGGTAATTTACACAATGCAAGAAATTTTTTTCTTGCATGCATATTTCTCTCTGTCAGCAAGTGCATGCGAGTTATTGATTTAATCTATGTGCCTGCTTAAATCTTTTCATATTCTTGATGAGAGATGAAAAAAAAGGAGGGGGGTTGGTGTTACAGATATTGTCTGAATATATTTCTTCATTGAACACCTTTCTGAATTACAGTGGATTTCTTTTTCTGTCTGTTCATCATTGAAATTTGTTTAGACTGCAGTCTTTTCATTATAATTGTATAGCAAATGGTGTAGTCTGTCACAGATCTGTGTTCAATAAGTGGCCTTGCAGGAAAGTGTATTCAGTTAGTTTCAAAATCAACTAAGCGTCAACTCAAATAGTCTACCTGTGATATTAATTTAAAGCAGTTTTGATTTTCATAAATTGATCATAGGATATTGCTTATATGAGATATTTAAATTATGATTTTTATACAACTTAATGCATAAATTCGGAAAATAAGGGCAGCTTCTGTGGCCATTTCCTTTTTCTGTCCGTCGGGCATCTCTGGATAATACATGGCCAGTACTTGGATGACCCAACACACAGAGGGCCCTATGATATACCAAGACCACAGCACTCTTGAGAAATAGCCATGATGGGATTCAAACCTCTGACAATTTGCATATTTTAATTTGTAAGATGTTTACCATGATGGGCAATTTCTGATATTGTCAGTACAGAGCAGAAGACGTTGATATCATTGTACGACCCATTTTACCTCGACTATGTATTGATTGTCCCTGTTGTAATTGCTCAGCTTTCATGTCTTGCTGCTCATGTAACATACTATAGGTGATGGCAGGAGACAAAAATGGCTTTATTTAATTTTTCTCACAGGTAGGATTAGATTTATTTTCTCTTTCTATGCTGCAGAAGAAAACAATTGTTTGTAGGTAATGCTTTGTGGCTGTGTGTTGCATGATTACAAGTCATTGTGATATTGAAATTTTCTTTTGCTTCAGCAGCAGAACAATTATGTGCAGTGTGATATCAAGGTATTAATTTGTACACAAGATGCAAAAATAAATATATCTGCACAGATTTAATGGATCCACAGCAAACAGAATCTTGTAGCAGTGCACAGAAATATATTATTCACTGCCCATAATCATAATTATTCAGTTGTATAAAATTTCCAATCTAAACAGATGTAATAATTGTTTCAGTACATTTGTGCACAATTTTCTTGTTTATTGGTGTATTGAGCAATAGAGAGGGTTACACTAATGCAGGGGAAATCATTGATTTCATTGTCACATCTGTTGTGATGCACATCTCTTGCAGTGGAAACATTTGATATAATTTTTATGCCTCTGCCATGAAATGGTTGGGGAATATAGTGTTACCCTTTTCCGTCATTCTGTCCTGTCATAATTCAGTTTCCGCTCATTATCTCTGCTACAGATGCATGTATTCATTTTGAATGGAAATTTGGGATATAGATGCAATTGAAAATTTGCTGGTCAATTTCACATTTGGTTCTAGTCAAATTATTTTTGGAAGAGTTGAGCCACAGATTGAAAATTTCAAACAATTAATTTTCAGTTTTGCCATCATTTCTGTCAAATATGAACATTTAAATTGAAATTTGGTATATAAATGCATAGTGAAAATAAGCAGGTCAAGTATTTTTTTGGTCGCAGTTGTTTAATTTTTGGCAGAGTTGTGGCCCTTGGGCAGGAGCATTTGTATCATGCAAACACATCAAGTTTATACAACTTTGGCTTCATGTAATGTATGTAATTATGAAAACTTTATTTCATTGTATATGTAAATGCAAGCTGTTCTATAGATTATTGGTTGAAGGATAAAGGATATGCAAAAAAAAAAAAAATTGTTATAGAAATTTGTAAAACTATTCATAAATGTTTTGATATTGCTAAAAACTTATATTCACCATAAAAAAATTTCTATGAAACAACATTTATTTTTGCATAGTTCACAAATCTTTACTTGAAAAATTCAGTGGAAAAAACATCACACAAAAATTTGAATTCTTTAAAAAAAAAAAATTCATCTTTTTGTGGGTGGATTGATGACTAATTTACAGTGTTGTTTGATCAGATATAACAGAAAATCCCATGTAAACACAGCAGAATCATACTTCAATTAATTACATGTTTTATTTGTTTTAACATGCATAATGTAGTAGAAATAGTTTTTGATAGACGATATTTTGATGAAAGTTACTTCCCTTTTTCTGCCATGTTGGGGGATTGCACTTGCTCAAATCCCTTCATTATGTTACCAATTTCAACAATTTATACTGACCAATAAGGGGTATGTATGAATCATTGTTTTCCAAAAACATATACATTAGTTAAAACTTCCACTTATTCACAATGTTTTTAAAGTAACAATTTTATACCATTATTTGTTTCGCAAGTTTGAATTTGGTTACACAGAGAACCAAAGAACGAATATCATTCTCTGGACCTCCAACATGGTAGCAAAAGTACATAACTTTTGGTAAGATGACATTATACAAAAGCTATCTATTGCAGTGAAGGTTAGTAATATTTATATCCCATCTTGATTTTCTTCACAAAATACCTGGAAATTAAGAATTCACAGGGCTGTGATTGCTTTGTGACATCACATTGCCAAACTAACCAATAACATTCAAATAAAACCACCATGGTGGATCCACCATGTTAATCGACAAATACAGGAAGTCCGCGAACTACTAAAGTTACATGTAAGATTAAAGAGATATTGAAGCACTTAATGACTATTATCTAAATTCACACATGTAATATATGTGTTACTCAATTGTCTGCTAACCTGTGACATTCATGCCAGTATAAATGTCAGAATATAAAATATGAATTATACATACCACTCTGGAAAAATATGGTGTACTGGAAGAATATAGAATATGCTTTACTTCGAGATTTTACCATGTACCATGATAATGTCTGTCATTGTTTTTCACATGGGTTTATAAGTACAAGTATTGTGTTTGTATTGGTTTTTGTCAAAAGTTTCCACAAAGTCATGCTAGTTTCATTTTCATTTGAAATACACAAAATCATAGGGACCACTGGTATGAACTCCAATGGTATTTTCTTTTTTTATAGAATCACAATCATTTTTATCTCGTTACTTGTAAGATTTATGTGACTTGTTACACCAATGACTTTTGTTGGCCATCTTTGGTAGATTTACGTGAACGGAAAGACAGTTGATCATACTGACGGTCAGGAGGATCGCTTAGATTCCAGCCTTAACAACTTCCTGAAGGATTACTATGGAGGTAACACCCCAGGAGTGAGACGTAGGAGCTGGGGACCCAATTTGATGACACAGAATGCTTTAGAACGCAGAATAAACAAAAACGTCAATCCAGTATTGTCTGGTAAAAGGTACAGAGTTTGTATGGAAAACTTTAAGGTTATTATAAAAAATTGCATAAACTTCGTCATTTTTACAAAACCTTAATGACTGTCCTAAATTATGTATTATGTTGATTCTGAAAACCATTGGTCATATTTGCAAAACTGGTAGAAAATCTGATTGATTGATTAAATATTGTTTAACGTCCCGCTCGAGAATCTTTCACTCATATGGAGACGTCACCATTGAAGGGCTGCAAATTTAGGCCTATGCTCAGCGCTTATGGCCTTTGAGCAGGGAGGGATCTTTTATGTGCCACACCCGCTGTGACACTGGACCTCGGTTTTTGCGGTCTCATCTGAAGGACCGCCCCATTTAGTCGCTTCTTACAACAAGCAAGGGGTACTGAGGATCTATTCTAACAACTCGGATCCCCACGGGGAGTAGAAAATCTGAATGTCCGATAATATTTGTAATGCCAAGATAGCCGCATGTGAGAATTTAAAGTGGGTGTATGCGAGTGATTCAGATTGTAAATAGAATGAAAGTGAAAATGAGAGAGAAATAGAACAAGAGATAGAAACAGATTATGAAATAAAACTTGATTGAAATTTGAATGTTTTACATTACTTTTGTAACAGTAACATTATGTGTGTAAGTATCACCCCAGCCCCACGATCTGCAAAATAAAAAAATTACCCCAGCCCCACAATCTGCAAAATAAAAAAACCCACCCCAGCCCCACAATCTGCAAAATGAAAAAACCCATCCCAGCCCCATAATCTGCAAAATAAAAAAACCACCCCACCCCCACAGTCTGCAAAATAAAAAACCACCCCACCCCCACAGTCTGCAAAGTAAATAAAAAAAACAAACCATCCCACGGTCTGCAAAATGAAAAACCAACCCCAGTCCCATGATCTGCAAAATAAAAAACCTTCCCAGCCCCACAGTCTGCAAAATAAAAACCACCCCAGTCCCAAGGTCTGGAAAGTGTTCACTGATTATCAATCATTGACTGGTTCTCTTTTAACCTATCATTAGAAAGTTTGGACAAATAGAGACATAGATTTACACAGTTTCAAAGAATTTTGAAATATTGATGCAGACTATGATGTCATAATACAAAGTTATGAGAAGTGTGACATCATAATGTGAGACAGGAAGTCAGCAGGAATGTATTGATGATTGATAGGTCTTTTATTCATAACTTACAATTTTGTAGTATGTGTAACAAACTTTTTGATGACAAAATTTGATTAACTAACACCAAAACTTAAGGTTCAGGTAATTTATTAATTGTACCCTTTTGTACATAATGAAATGATTATTTGCCATGCATTTAGCCCACAATATGTAGTGGAATAATTGTCTAGAAACTAGGCAATTTCCTGGATTTAGGTGGAAAATGTAACCTACAGGTACAATGATGTCATAGTCCTGCAATCTTTTGACTTCAATTATGGATGTGAAAGTTTAGGTATAACTGTATTTTCTTAGGTCATTAGTTTTGTCATTGTGAAACCAATTATTCTGGGTTTCTTATTTCCTCGTCACTTTCTTCTCCCCAGAGTGTGTCAAGTCCACACCGACTGCTGTTATGTGGCTGTAATTCAATAACACCGTGTGTCACAAAAACGGAGACTTTATTAATGAGAAGACAGTTAGATTTTCTTGACACAGAGACAAGAATAAATCAATACAGTAAGATGAATAATTCAGGTCATCTTTATTAACTCGATACTTTCTGAATTTGACCATTAGATGAAACAAAATGGTTGAAAAAAGGACATTCAATTGCAGCATAGGCCATTGCATCTTCCAGTCATATCAAGGACTAATTCTTGAGCTTATATAGATGTTGTGTACAATTGTGTTGAGGTATCAAATGTCAAGGCAATTCTGAGGAACTCAATTTCTTTTTTTCTTTTTTTTTTAATTTTTGTTTTTTAAGATATGTGTTTTTGTTGGATTTATTAGTTCTCCATGACATCAAAGACTTCCAAAGACTAATTCTTGAGCTTATATAGATGTGGTGTACAGTTGTGTTGAGGTCATCAAATGTCAAGGCAATTCTGAGGACTCAATTTCTTATGTTTTTGGGGTTTTTTTTTAAGATATGTGCTTTTGTCGGATTTTATTAGTTCTCCATGACATCAAAGATTTCCAAAGGCAGATTGTGTATTTAATGGCATCTTTTAAATTCAAAAGTAAAGGATTTTCTAACTATGGACTTGTAATTTACAGTTAATTTGGAGAAGTGTACTGTACATCACTGTTACTTGGGTCATCTTAAGGTAGCTCACTCCACCAAGGTTTATACCCTTTATGACACAATGTCACAAGATGGCGATTTAAATGTTTTGTGAAATTGTTTGTACTGATCGATTGTATATCATAACTCCGTGGTTAAAGCATCAAGCTGGTTAACTGCAGATCATGAAATCAAATCTGACAGAGGCTTTTGTTTATGTTTACTTAAATAAATTTTTGAGATCATATATTTTTATCCAAAACTGCATAATATCCACTTTTTGACTTACATACTTCTAATATATCATCATACTAGTGTCTTTTATAATCAAATCATTTCGTATTAATTTGAGAAACTCTTTCAGGGTGTAGTGAGCCACCTAAAGGATCTTTATCACCCCCCCCCCTCCTCCCTCCCATTCAGGTCATAGATCAAGGATCTATTGTGTTTCATTTGTCTGTTTCTCTGTTTGTAATATTAACATTGATTATAACTAATGAAGTATACTAGATAGGAAATTTATATTTTGTAAATCAATGGGTTAAGGTCAAATCTTTATGGTAGGTCAAGGTCATTTATTAATGTCATAGGTCAGAGAGACCATAATCATGGTAGCCAGTTCTTTATTTTAGTGAAACATTTTGTTCATAAATCGGTGGAAATAAACTTCCATATCACAGTCAATGTTTCAGGACTAAGTCCTGAATTTTTATTGGACCGTAGACTAATTTGTACTGTAATTTTACCAGTTGTAGTCTGAACAGTTTAGATGGAGAAGATTCTGACAATGAAATGTCAAATGATGACACTGATGACCAGAAGCTGGCATCCCCCAATGGGTCACATGATCAGGAGGTCCCTCCTGTAGCCATGGAAGGACTTGTCTTAGCCACACCCAACACCTCGCACTCCAGGACCTACAGTAAGACACAATAATATTGACTTATTTGTAAATATGATTTTTAAAAGAGTAGTTTTCAAATTGGAGTTTTGAAAAATGTGGTAGCAGTAAGCAATATTGTGAATTTCTCAGTTTTGATTGGTAACTTTCTAAATGAAAATGACCACAAAAAATTACTACTTGGTAATTTTGATGATGTGTTGATTTGGTATCTAACTCAATTAAGAATACCATGCCCCTCTCCCACCCCCAAAAGTACATCCTCAAACATTTTTTATATTTTTATGCCCCTGAGATCGAAGATTGGGGGGGGGGGGGTATTGTTTTTGTCCTATTTGTCATTCTGTCTGAAACTTCAACCTTCCTAATAACCTTTTAACAGTAAATCCTAGCACTTTGATATTTCACATGCGTATTCCTTGTGACCTTTACCTTGGTTTTTGACCTACTTTAAGGAAACTTAAACCTTGGCCATAACTTTTAAATGTTAAGTACTTTGACTTTCATATTTCACATGAGTATTGCTTGTGACAAGAGCTTTCAGTTGATACCAATATTTTTGACCTTGGTGTTTGACCTACTGTTTAAAAACTTTCACATGGCCATAACTTTTAAAAGGTAAGTATTAGGGCTTTGATATTTCACATGAGTATTCCTTGTGACAAGACCTTTCTGTTTGCACCAAAATTTTTTACCTTGTGCCCTTGATCTTTGGATATGACCCACTTTTCAAAAACTTTCATATTAGCCCCAACTACTAGGGATTTCACATGAGTGTTTATTGTGACAAGACCTTAGTATAAGTAACAAATATTTGACCATTTGACGTCATTTGACTTGCTTTTTAAAATATTTAACATTGGCATGGCCATCATTGGAATTTGCCATAAAAGGGGGAAAGGGGAGCATTTGTGTTTCACAAATACATCTTGTTCCAAATGAAGTTTGAATTATTGATTTTTATCTTGGACACTCGCAGAGCAGATCCACAATATAATGTGATCTAATAAATGCTGAGAAACTATTATATTTCATTGCAAAAATAATGTGTGTAAAAATATATAGTTTTCTGTAAGAAAGGGGCAAAAGCCCTTTTCTATAATGGTGGTGGAGAGTCACTACTGTAAGAAATATACTGAGAATTAGAAACTTTTAAGATTAGGATTTTTAAAAGAGGAGTATTTAAAATTTGTCTTAGAGGAAGATGGTTGTAATTATGTTGGGTTTTTCTCAAGTGATCATCCAGAAATTGATGTTGTTAATAAGTGATATAATGTATAATAACTGTTTTGCAGACCAGGATGTGAATAATGTTTATCCTGAAAGCACAGGCCAAACTTTGACCGGAACACTTCATAGTATGAAGAAAGAGCTTGTCACACCTCGACCAACAGTGGTAAGTCTGGGTCAAGTGAAATCTTTACAGTCATGATGATTTACTATGTGAGAGATGATTTCAGGTTTTTCTGAGCTGGAGCTTTTCTGGTTTAAGTTTATGGATGTTCCCCTGAGCTAGTTTCAGGCCCAACTGATATAGTTTTATCATTCTGTAGTGCAACCATGCTTACTATGAGATAGTTCTAACATACTGTAGTAGAGCCATACTTACCATTGTTGATGATCAGACTCATTCTCCTCTGTATTGTTTGTCATCAGTTGTAAACTTTTTATGAATTCAAAAACAAAAGTTTCAAAATCGATTTGAAAATGTCCTTGATATGTTGTTTATTTTGAAGTTTTTTCTCCATATCATAGTCAATAGTTTTGTGTGAGACCACAGTAAAGGGGTCAAACGTTTGGTGGAAGTTCACATTTTTCAGTATGTACAAGGTGTTTGAAAAGGTTAACATTTCTCTGTGTTAGCAAATAGCCAAAGTGAACATTGTGACCTGTAGAATGCGTTATATCTTTTCATCATTTTGTTAAGAGGAGTTAAATTGATACAACAGATTTGAAATAAATACCTTTAACACTAAGAATAAAAAACATTTTTTGCAGTTCCTGATAAATGATTTAATGATATTTCTTCCCACATTACAGAAATCCCTGTCACATGATGGAGAAGCAACGATGTCGGGTCAGAGTGGAGACTCGACAGATGAAGATTTGACCTCGAACCTTAAAGTGCCACATTCCACAATGACTAAGTCGCTGTCTACACCCTCAATTCCCGCAGCTGTTTCCCCCAGTAAGTAAATACAGTGCAGTATATGTACAAATATTGACACTCCAACTTAATTATTCAATCTATGTATTGAAATCATTTCCTATGTATTTACAGAACTGTCATCTTCATTGGGCATGATTTTATCATTCAATCAACAACATTTGTTGAACATGTTGGGTGTAAGTTATTGTAATCTTTTTCTGCAGCAGTTCTAGTTGCCCTTGCTTTACAAAGCAAAATGATCAATACACAGAATTTACTGTCTCAGTGGGCGGCCATACATCAAGCATTTGACAAATGTCTTGCATTCTTTCTGAATATTTATGACCCATTTTAATCTAGGGCAAAATGTCAACTGCTCACAAAGATGATATATTGTATATCCAAGAGTTAAGTGCTAGAATTTGAAATTGGATTTTCTTTTCTGAATAAAGCCAATATTTGATGTTCCTTGCACTTTACTAGATTGGTGGAGCAAAGTTCTAGATGTAGGAAGGCATATTTTTGACTTTGAAGATACAGATACAAGTATGTTGGTGGGAATTTATAGTAAATCATTACCTTTAGGCTTGGCTTTCTATATACTCAGCTTCTATGTTTGAGTTTTTAACAGAATTTAGTTTCATAAGTATTCAGATGTTTGACGTGGGCATTTCTCTTTCTCATTTTTCTTTTGTTTTTGTTCATGTTTTACGTTTCTGACGGAGAGGGTTTTTTTCTGTTTCATTTCAATACAGAATATAGTGATTTAGGGAAAGAACTGAAAACACACACATAGACAGTAATTAAGATTCATTGATTTTAACGTTAGATTTCAGTGTTGAACACTGTCAGAAAGGTCATAGATCTGCTTGGAATCAATATCTAACTACAGTGACCTTTGGTTTTTGGTTGGAATACATGTATTTTATTCAAACATACTGTCTAATACAAATGTCTCAAAGAAGACAGATTTTGCAGCATAACATAGAAATTATGACTATTTTGATCCTTTTTTTTTTTTATTAACGAATAGCATACAGCTGGATGTGTTCTGTGAGCATCATTTGGTTTTGCTTATCATTTCAGCTGAGAGGAAATCATTTCAGAAGGAACCAAAACAGTGAGTAGGACTCTCATGAATCATAGAAGCTCATTTTTTTCTCCTCACATTTCCCCCTTGTATATTGTCATGATAAAGTTTGTTGGATGAAGCAGTCACTAGATTGGTTCTCAGTCTTACAGTCTTTATCAGATCAATTCATCATGTACTTCACTAATATTCCAGTCATAATTTGATTTAATGAAGTAGTATTTCATAGTGGCAACATAAACATTTTGTCACCTTTTCATTTCTTTGATATTCAGTAGTGCTTAGATTATATATGGTTTTGTATATACTAGTAATTTGTAAGTGTTTTTTTTAATATCATAAATCGAAATGAATTGCAACTAATGTCTATGATTGCCAAATATTAATGATATTTAATTTAAATATAAGATCTTAACTTCAACATGTTTTGAATTTAGACTCTTTGAAGTTTGTTTGTCCCAGGTTATATCCTTGACGAATAATTTTTATCAACCAAACTCCCACCCACCCAAGTTTCCTGTAGATATTAGATTCTTAAATTTTTTTCCTGTTTTCATTTGCTGTCCAGAAGGGCTAAACTATTCCGGTATGTGTATAGACATGAGTTTGTGAACGTGTGCAATGGCAGACTGGTGGTGCATTAGTCTTTTGTAGAGTTACGGCCCTTTTAATGTAGACCTACTTTGTTGTATTTTGATCAGAAATATGACACAAATGAAGAAAGAACAAAAAGGGGGTGTATGCTTGGTTTTTATTGCAACAGAGGTCTACACTCCTATATCCTGCATGGCAGCTGGATTACTACAGTTAGAGAGTCTGTTCTGTTTTTCCTTCTTTCTTTTTTTTTTATTTTATTTTGGGGTGAAGTCAGATATTAATAGTGTTGTTTTTATTTTTGCTGAATTCAGCTTCTTTTTTTGTTAACTGCATGTGGAGGAACAAAATTAGAGTTACTTGCCCTTACAATTGATAGACATTGATTGGACTTTAAAACAGTAAATATGTGATCATATCTAGATATTTATCTTTCAATTCATGCTCAGTTTCAAATTTGTTAATACTCATCACTAGGAACATTTATGATCATTTTATTTGGCAAGTTTAAAATAATTTGATGTGACCCAATTAGTATGATCTGCACTGTAGTTAGTTGTTGAATGATAGTCGTGCCTTGTGCCTTCAGATCCAATGCCCCCTCTTATCCACTCATTCAAAAACTTATTGAGGAACATGAGTGAGTGATTGCAAATGTTTGCCTGCAGAATTTTGTCTTCTCTTGTTACAATTTCCTTTGTGCTCTGAAAGATTTCTCCCCTCTCAAATTTAATATTTCATCTCCATTTATCATCAGCAGTATATATTATATGTGCATTATATAGGAGCTTGAACTTTTGATAAAATCGTCCAGAGAATCCTAACTTCTAAAAATTTAGACCCTTGGAAATTTGTTAGCTGGACAAAAAAAATTTTATCAACCCAACTCTCACCCATCCAAGTTTCCTGTAGATATTAGACTGTGATTTTTTTTCTTGTGTTTTCATTTGCTGTCCAGAGGGACTAAACTGTTGGATATGTGTATAAATATGAGTTTGTGAATGTATGCAATGGCAGACTCCTTTGTAGAGTTATTGCCCTTCTTATATAGGCTGACTTTGTGAAGAAGGAACAAAAAAGGGGGTGTATGATTTGTTTTTATTACAACAGAGGTCTGCACCCTATCTCCTGTATGGTAGCTGGAATATCACAGTTCTAGAGTCTGTTTTTTTTAAATTCATCTTCTTTTTGTTAACTGCATGGAAGGAACAAAATTAGAGTTACCTGCCCTTTACACTGATAGAAATTGATGGGACTTTAAAATAGTAAATGTGATCACTAAGATATTTTATTTTTCAGTTGGTGCTCAAATTTCAAACTTAAAAATACTCATCACTAGGAACATTTATGATCATTTTATTTGACAAGTTTAAAATAATTTGATGTGACCCAATTAGTATGATCTGCACTGTAGTTAGTTGTTGAATGATAGTGGTGCTTTGTGGTATTTTATTTCAGATCCAATGCCCCCTCTTATCTACTCATTCAAAAACTTATTGAGGAACATGAGTGAGTGATTGCAAATGTTTGCCTGCAGAATTTTGTCTTCTCTTGTTGCAGTTTCCTTTGTGCTCTGAAAGATTTCTCCCCTCTCAAATTTAATATTTCATCTCCATTTATCATCAGCAGTATGTATTGTATGTTCATTATATAGGAGCTTGAACTATTGATAAAATCGTCCAGAGAATCCTAACTTCATTATTGTGGAGATAAATATAATGGATTGCATTGTTTTCATACAGAAGGACTTTCTTTGCAAATTATTCATGTGTATTAAAAAAAAAAAAAAAGGAGAGAGAACTTTTCTCACTTTCAGAGCACTGACTGAAAATGTTGTGCAGTGCACTCAAATCTGTCCAGTCAGCTAATAACCAAACTGACATGCATGTTTGACCAATCGCGGCCTATTTTACTCACTGCATGTGGAAGCTGAGCACTACTGGCCTTGGCATGCTTTCTTTTGTGCATGGCATTGATATTTTGTGTTGATCTGTTGCATTGTCATTTACAGACGATGTTCAGTATCTTTATATGCACTTTGGATGCACTATTTGAGGTAATCTTGTTTGACCCCATGATTTTTCTGATCTACTAGATATTAGTAAACATGTAGTATTTGCCAGAAATTGTAGAGAGAACTAGAAAATTTTAAAGACTTTGAAAATTAAAGAATTTAACAAAACAGTTTGGAAAGAAACATTACAATTGAAAAGTTGTTTTCAAGTTAACAAGGGGTCAATTTTAAAAAAAAAAATTTAAAAAAAGCTACCTGTACAAGCTTAATTTGATGTGAAAACTTGATCAGGGATGTGTGACTTGGTAGAAAAGTCTTATAAATTGTTTTAGGTTTGCATTATAATTCCACCCATGCATAACTTAAAAGATTCTGCTGATGTATATCAAATTTATTTCTTGATTTAATATATGTATTTAATTTGATGATTCAGTCCTGATACTTAGAATTTATGAATTCAACATAAACAGATGACAAAGGTTTACACAGGTTCCATCAAAAAGCATAGATTTCCGTGTTAGTTCAGCTTTATGCAATTGTAGCGCACAATTCCGACGGCAAGAAGAAATTCGAGAGGATGATGATGAGAAAACGAACCGTTTACTCAGCCGTAGCAACAGTAAATCCCGCAGGAAGTCGGAACTGTCCCTGCTAGACTTCCTCACTGAGTAAGTGTCATAAGGCCACCAGTTGTGGGGAACCAGCTCACAAAGGAAGAGCACCTGTTTTGAGGTGCAAGTTCTGATTTCACCAAGTTCTGTTGTTTTTTTGAGGGTGTTTGATGAAAAAAGCTGTTGTTTCAGTTTACTCAGACATTTGGTTGAATTTAATACAGGATTTCTCTGATTTACTGTGTGGTTTTTGGGGGGTGGGGGATGGAAGAGGTAAATCTGAGAGAGGTGGTGGTTAATTAATTGCACAGGGCTAAAAAGTAACCATGCAAACATTGCTTCTGCTTAGACACATCATATTCTGCTTGATAAGAATTTATGCTCACCAATTAATGCTAATAGTAATGAACCCCTGAGGACTGTTTGGGAACTAAATGTAATGAGTAGTGTAGTTCTATAGAGACATGAGGATGACACTCAAACAATAAATCCTGCTAAAGAAGAATATAGATTATGATTAGTGAATAGTCAACATTTAATCAATTAACATGATAAACAGTTGACCTACTTTACATACTCTATAGTTTATCTTCTTTGTGGATTTAATCTTTACATTTAATCACTTGATGTTGTAATTTTTTTTTTAAAAATTAACTTTTTCACTGTTTTATAGTATTTGTGTATAATCAGACTCTTAATAGTAAATACTCCTTAAATGTTTGATTTAAACCATAAATAGTTCTTTTATGTTGTGCTGAATTTTCAAAATTTAATTTGTACAGCTCTTAGTGTCTTCATTCAGACTCCTTGAATATAATTATTCTCACACAAAATGAAGGTTGCACACTTGTCAAATGTTTCAATGTCAGCTGCTGTATTCTAGAACTGCCAGCTACTCCGCAGAGGAACAAGCAAAGATCGCAAAGAAAGAGAAGGAGGAGAAGAAACGCAAGACCAGCGTGTTCTCGCGATTGGGCAGCAGCTACAGGACAAAGAAGGTCAGTACAGGGGTCACCTGGTAATAGTGTATATGCAAGGTCAGGGGTCACCAAATAGTACTGTGTACTTGAAGGTCTAGGTCACCTTACTGAAATGTGCATACAGAGGTATGGAATACACAGAGGTCAGACGTTAACTGATAGCAGTGTATATACATAGGTCAAGGGTCACCAAAGTATACAATGCAAGGACACCTGTTACTAGGGAGATATGGTAAACAAAATAACTAAGGACAAGTGATGTTGCCTATTACCCGCACTGCAGCAAATTTCAACCAGTAATGTAGATTCCTTATTTTATGCGAGTGCTTAATGTCGCAAAATGACTCGTGGATGTCAAATTGCAAGAACATGAATTTGTGACTGGTCTGTCAGTCAAAAGTTTTTACATGTATTTTAGCAATATAAAATAAAAGTGAGTAATTCTATTTTGTGGGTGATGCTTCTTGCAAAATTACAATATAATAAATTCATCACATATATTTAGGAATCTACAGTTTTTAATTTACATCAATAAAATCAAGAACAATGTACAGTGTACGTAAATTTGTTGGAGTGTGAGCTTGAATCCCACATTGAGGGGAGATAATTTGGAAAAATATCTTTTTAAAAATCAGTGGTAGGATGGTTACTGAACTTGCAAATAATAAATATTTTGTAAATTTAGATGCGTTGAAGATTTCTTTTAAACCTGTTTACTGATGGTATGAAATTCTTAAGGTGTGTGTTTTTATACCCACAGACTTGTCATACTGAGTATGGGATATATTAATGAATACTTTCTCTCTTGTTCTGAAAAGTCAAAGATTTGAAAGACAAGGCTTTAAAATTTGGAGACTATGAAAACTGTGATACCCTAGAATGCAATGGCAAAGTAAATATACTGGAATTAAATATGTATTGGAAAGATTTCATTGAGCACATAGCCCACCTAGTAAGATGTAACAGGTGGCAGGTGATGTTCCTGTGAGTGACAGACAGGTGGGATGATTTGTTCTTAGGTCATGGATAATCTCTATCTATAGAGTTGAATGAGAAGTAGGTGTAATGATTAGAAAATGGTATGTGTTATAATTGATGTCCTTTTCAATTTCATTCTTAAGTGTACACTTGGGAGTTGTGAAAAATATTTCATTTCAGAGAGTGACAGGGTCCCTCCCACAGATAAAATTAGCTAAATTCTTCACACAGTATGGTTATAGTCTGTACTGATTTTTTTCAAATTACCACCCCCCCCCCCCCCCTTCTTGAATGAATTATTTGCAAGTGTTGTGGATTGACTTGTTGTCATACTAGAAACTCCAAAAGTAAATTTTTGACTTCAATATCACCTTGAAATTCAAAACATGATATTTCTATCTAGTTGAAGGGTCTAAAAAACCAAACTGTAAGTCTGAAGTCAGTAAAAAGCATAAGCTTGTATTATATTAGTTTATGATATCGAGAGAATTAATAAATGTCATACAGATATGTATCAATAGAATATTTTGTAACAAGTGTAGAACTGGGATAAAGGCTCCGGGTATTGAGTACAATTGCATAATAATTCACACAAATATTTGTTATTAAATCAATTGTGATTCAATACTAATAAGGTGTTGTAAATGGTGTTGAGAAACTGGTTTTTATGGATAGAAGTGAATTATACATCACTAATCAACACCTCATGCATCAGCAGGTGCTTTCTGTAAGAGCTGCAGTGAAACAGAGTAACAGAAGGTGACAACTCATTATGCTTGGCCCACTGGTGGATTATAAGCCCTAACTAGTTACTGACCAATGGTCAGAGAGTATCCACTGTAGGACTGTCATGATTAGAGTTTGACATATTTATTGGATGTCTTCATTATCTGATTGATCAGGGAGTCAGTAAATGGTTTAGTGATCGTAGCTGGACATCAGGACATTAAGCATACAGAAATAGTACATTGCTTTGCAGTTTTTAAAAGAGAAAGACATTTGGAGACAGGAATATGTGCTAGGAATACCAAATATGTTTAGTTATATCTGAAAATTCCATGCTTTACTTTGATCATTATATTTTGCATTGGTTTTGATGCACTGATATTTCCACACAAGTGTTATTGACACTATGACAATTAATTTAACTGGATCCGATGTGACATTGTGTAATGTGATTGGAATTGCGTGATTTGATGTGACATTGGATGTTCTATGTAAGTGATATCTCATGTGGGATCGATCACTGGGCTGCAATGATGCTGTTTTTTGTAACGTTACACGATACAGATAAAGCTACAATTTACATAGTAAGTAGTTTTTACAGTCAAGCAAATCTCACACTTTTCAACCCCATTTCACACTTGCACAGGGGTAATGAATTTTCATGCTTTCTTAAATTTTAAAAATAAATGATTGTTACTCTATGTCTCTAAAATTGTTGGATCTTGGATGAACTGAACTGAATTATGAAAGGTAATATGAAATTCAAATGATTGATGCAATGAACTGTCCATTTAAAGGTAAATAAAATGATAAAATAAATAAATGAGATAATTATTATTTTCAGTTGATTAGACGCAGATCGAAAAAGTAAAAATGTGTGTTTGAGAAATTGATTAATAAATTTTGTCAACTTAATTAGTTTGGACAGAATTTACCCAGTCAACATAATGGTTGTAAGTAATTTTTTACTGAAATAAAACTGGCCTTTTAATTAGCTTGGATGTTCCTATACTTGGCTTGACAAGCTGTTGGTAATTAATCATTAATTGGCTTGGGGGACAATTAAAAGGACTACCTGCCATAGCTGATCACTTATTTAGAAACCATTTCCCTACAGAGATGTCTACACACATTTTGTAAAATTCATATCATTTTGTCCAAAGTAAAATGCATTTCTAAATGTGTATCTCTAACTATTACAGATGCCAGCTTTAGTGTTAATAATTTAATAAATGATGATCTTATTCATTATTCATAATCTTATTCTTGTTCTACATATGTTAAAAAAGGATTTTTTTTTATTATTTTATTTATTTATTTATATTTGTTCGTTTGTGTTATATTACTTTGAGATTTTTAGGTCACCTGAGTGAACTCTGTTGATGTATTGCATTTGGTCTGCGTCTGTCATTGTCTGTCAACAATTGAACGTTTTTAACTTCTTTTTTATAACTACCATACCAATTCTTTTCAAATTTGCTATGAACCATCTTTGGGACAAGGCTGACATAAATTGTAAATTGTAGGACTCTTGCACCCCTGGGGCCTTAGGTGTGTGGCAAAAACTGCCAAAATTGACCAATTTTTAAAAATCTTCTTTAAAACCACACATGTGTAAGAATACATAGTAATGTAGAGCAAGAAGGTTTCTAACAAAATTTTAAATTTCATGATCCACGGGTTAGAGATTCTGACTGCGGAGCAGGACCAAGCTTGATTTTATTAATGCATATGTGTAAAACATTGAATAATATCTTCTTTAATGCTATTAATACTAAATTGAAACTAAATGATCATTTCACATTAATGTTACATATATTAAATTGTGTAAAGTCTCACATCAGTATAGGAACTTTTGAGGACATTTAAATTTGTAAGAACACATCTTGTTTTATATGTGTACTTTTGCTGAATATTAGAATTCAGAACAGAAATTTTTTTCTCTAGATTTTGTGGGACAAGTGATACTTTTAACTAATATTCAGGTGACTGATAAGGCCTGTGGACCTCTTGTTTCACTCGTATTGAGATGTCACCAGCTGTAGGTGAAGTACCACAAATTTAGATCTATGCTTAGTGCTCAGGGCCATAGCAGTGAGGGTTCTTTAATATGTCAACACCTGCTGAGATATGGTACTTCCATTTTTAAGGTCATATCTGAAAGACCTGTGATTCATACATCTGAATGCCTAGTGTTTGGCAAAGTGGCAATCATTGCTTATGTTTACATCTTAGGGGCTCAGACTCACAACCTCCCAGTCTCAAAGTGAACATTACCACTGAGCTGCACAAGAAGTTCATTTAAAAAGAAGGAGCATTTTTTGGTTTCAGAAAAAGCAAAACAACAATGCATACTTGAGTATTGTATGGGGAATTTGTCAAAATCTAAGTTATTGTGATACCAACAAAAGTTTTGCCCCAAGGCCCCTAAATCTCACCCTTAAACGAGCAAGATGTTATCTGTTGCTTCAATACATTTATCATATGTAAAGGAATCACCATGTTCATCTGTCTTGTCTGTTCATCAGTCCAGTATTTGTCCATTCTCCATCAGTATTTGTTCATCTTGTCTGTCAATCAGTATTTGCCATCCTGTCTGTCCATCAGTATTGTCCATCCTATCTGTCCATCAGTATTTGTCCATCCTATCTGTCCATCAGTATTTGTCCATTTTGTCTGTCCATCAGTATTTGTCCATCCTATCTGTCCATCAGTGCAGTATTTGTCTGACCTGTAATTTTGTAATTGAGAGATTGAAGCATATATGTAGTACAAAGGCTACTTATAACCAGTTGGTGAGTCATGATCTTGAACCAAGGTCATTTGGATGTGTCTTGACCTTCTATTAAGGTCATTTACAACTGGTCAAGGTCACATAAATTAGAATCACAGTGTGGTCCATTACTATGTAATGCATGGATTATTTAAGTTGGTATGAAATAAGTTATGATATATGTATACTGTATAGAGTATTATTTTAGCAGTGGTCATATTTTAACCATTTTCACATTAGCAGAACTCTGTTATCTCCTGTGCACAGTGTGTCTGTATCTGTGAATACAATCTTCGATTTTATGTATATATATTTAACTTCAAGAACTAAAGTCAAAAGAACATTGTCAATCTGCATTGTTTGGAGCAATTGCTTCGTAACTCTGGACTTTTGATTGAAATATATTGAAATTAAAGTATTCTCTAATTTATTATTTTGATAATCACCATCCTACAGACAATACCGCATGAAAGTCAAATGTGTACCAACACCCAAAATAATGAAGATGGCCTGATGATAGACAGCGTAATGCCAACATTATCTACAACCTAAATTATAGGATACAGTTATTGATATTTTAGAGGTTGATATGATGTGTTATCTACCAGAGAAGTACAATATTCACAGAGCAATTCTAAAGTAGCTAAAGAAGCATATTGACCTCTAAAATGTCCATTGTTTTATTATGATTAAATAATTCAATATTTTGAAACCAGCTTATGAAACAATAACTTGTTGGTCATGGAGTGCAAGACTTAGTTAAAAGTGATTAGAGACACAAGTTTTCATTGGATGACCAAAAAACTTAATCAGTTTAGGAATGTTCAATTTTGCATCAATGTTAAGGATACCCAAATTCTGCAAAGTTTGTAAAAATAACACTTTTTGCATCTAATTTGGTGTGTCACCAAAATGCATGCCTCTGTATGGATGTTTGTTAGACAAAGCTAGAAATATTGGATATCCCAGGGAGGATTTCGCATTTTAGTATCACATGATCACAACAGTCACCTGACCCGATATTTGTACATTAAATAAAGCAAGATGGCTTAAATGCGAGATCCATGACACAAAATATTAAAGTAATTACAAAGTTTAGTTGGATCTCAGCCAATCAGAGATCTTGGAATTATACAGAAGGTATAGGATTAAGACGCATATTTACTGTATCAACTAAAATGGAGCGGGGTGCAAATTGACGGGCATCTAAACCATTGTAATTACAATCCTTGTACCAATAACTTTATAGCAACTATTAATTCAATTTTGTCTTGTTGCCCAATGATTTGGAGTTCCTTAGAATGCAGTTGTAGCAACTGTAGTTCAGCTTTCTGTTTTATACAGTGTAGGCCTGTTAGATACAAGGAGCTTTAAATCCAGATACATTGCACAGTACAATAATCAGGTAGATCTCCTGTCTGGATAGAAAAAATTCTACACTTGTTCTATTTTTTTTTTTTTTTTTTTTTTTTTTTTTGAAAAAAAAAAAATGCCATTTAGATAGCAAAACATTGATGAGACCGTGACTTTTATACGCATTGATGAAAATGCATCTGTGTGAAATTTGCCTGTTGATGAATAATATCACAAAAGTTGACATGTTTTATTTTGTGAGTTGTATTGAAGTAATTTACATTTATTTTTGAAAAGTACATATGTACAATGATACGATATAGTAAGTAATCATGCACCTATGATATATTTATCCATCATTACTAACACCCAAACTGATACCTCTATAGCATATTATCCAAGATTAATGATTTTAATTTCTCATTGTAAAACGCAATCTGATTGGTTCATTTGACTTTACCAACAGGTTTTATACTGTGTAAACTGATTTAAATTGCCCCATATGACGACCTCGAAATGACATCACAGTATGTTTGGTTCCAGTCCTCTGTTCTCGTTTTATTGCAACAGCTATATTGCTACCGCATCATGTAAAATTCATATTTACTTTACAGTTGTTCATCAAATTAAATCAAATGCATTTTACTGAATGCAATCATGTGGAATGAAAGTAATTTATGCTGATTTTATATGATATAAAGTAACTTAGGATAATTTACACTCTTATTATGTGATATGTGTAAAACCATTGCTGCACTCGAAAAAGGACAAAAACTGTTCACCTATATCTTACAAACTTTACAGAATGATCCAGATAACTCTATGGTTTATCTTGTGAGTAGCCATGTCTAGTATTTATAGTCAGTTTCCCGGTATATCGTGGGTTCCATTATTACCTGCTTTTACAACTTTCTGATGGCGTTCTGCAAGGAACCCAGTGTAGTGCCTTGTATAGTGGATCACTGAATAATTAATACATACATATGCCCTCCTTAAACATAATGAAAACACAAAGTAACACTCAGAAGTCACAATATAGATAGTAATATTCCTGCACTTGTAATCTCACATTCAGCAGTGTATTTGGTCAATCACAATTTCATATCATAAATCATAACTAATGTATGAGTTTTTTATATTTTAATCGGAGAGAATCAATATTAATTTAGCAATTATATTGTATATTTCATTATAGGAAGACAACTATAAATAGAATTGTTTATAAATAAAATTGCAAGACAATTTTTTTTTATGATATAGGTAAGTGTATTTTCATGAGAGAAAGAGAGAGAGAGGGGGTTGTTCAAAAAGCTTTGTCATGGGAACTCTCACAAAGTTTCCCTCTTAATCTAAGGTTTTGCAGTTTTTGTCTTCAAGACAAATACAGATTAATAAGAAAAAGACAAGCATGCATGTGCTCTTCCTTACAGTTTCCAGAAGTAATGGGACTTTTATCAATCATTGGCTCCAAAATTATATGGTCACTTACAGTTCATTAACACCAATTCTCTTAAGGAAAACAAATTTTTTTGATGTATTTCTGCAACAGTAAGCTAAATTTTCTTTCTTTGTCAATCTTTGAGAATTGAAATCTTTTTTTGGAAGCAGTTCTCCAGAACATTTAAGACTAATTAATGTGTTGATTGTCATAGGTGTCTCCAGCACCTAGACAATGCTCTTGTGGGATGTAAGTTAATTAAAATGCCCCTTTGATGTGTGATGTCTTCATTTCTCCAGCTTCTAAGATGTGAATTAAATTTTATGTAACTGTTGTATTCTCTTTATTTCAGCACAAAGAGAAGGAGAACAAAGGTCGCCATGGACACCATTTTGTGACTGTCAGCTTCAGTAACTCCACGGCTTGTGATGTCTGCTCAAAGTCCATGGCCAATAAACCAGCACTCAGATGTGAAAGTGAGGCTCTAGTTTTCTTACTTTGAGAAACTACTGGTTGTAAATTCCTGTGGTATTCTAGTGATACTTTAATACATGGTTGTAACTATTTTTCAAAACTCATTTAATACAGCAAACCATCAAAGACAATGCACAGTGCATGATATTCAAATGTGTAAATGTTCTTCAACTTTTATTTTCTTTAGTATTTTAGATAACAATATTATATATATATATATATGGTTGATATATGTCGCGCATTAATTTTATTTTGGAAAAATTTTCATTGCAGATTGTTCAATCAATGTACATGAAAATTCGTGTAAGGAGCAGAGCCCAGTATGTGACAAGAACAGAAACTCCATCAGGGTAAAGCAGAATTGTTTTATGAAGTCTTCTTTCTTTTTAAAATGAAACTCGTGCTAGACATGAGAGATTTAAAGGGGTGTAACTCTGGTACACTTAAGAAGGTTGAGTGAGTACAAAACCTCCCACTTGCAAATGCTTTGTTAACTGGGGTGTACCAAGTGTTTACAAAGCAGCTAAAATTAGCTTGTGTAGAATATAGTTAGATTTATTCTATTTCATTATAAACACTTAATGAAGACAGCATGGTGTGTGTAAGAGAACAGAGAGAGTATTTAGGTGTATAGAAACAAATTATTATATTTTGTTTATTTCAATTGAAAATATACAGAAGAAGAAAAAAAGGGTGAGATGTCTTAATAAATTTCTTAGATTACTAAATATGACACCTTGAATGTATTGAAATTTTTACTACTTTGCTCTCAGTTTTCATACTTGTCCTTTAGCAATTGAATCACCTTTCATTCAAAATACTAGGCATGAACATTTCCGTATCCTTAAGTTTTTATTGATGGAATGAAATAAATTTATAGGTCAGAATGTTTTGCATTGTATTGCTGTCCTATTAAATTTATGGCTTGTGAAACATGATTCCTCTCTGGCACACAATAGCTTGTTTGTAAATTTCATTCTGTATGCAGGGAATGTTTACAGCGCCTTAGTGTACAAATACCTATAATGTTATGTAATGGCAAGTTTCTGGGGACCCTGAGGGGTCCAGGTCAAAGTTCAACTACCTGTCACACTACTAGTTGGACTACTTGGTTTAGTATTGTGTTTGTTTTGGGGATGTGTGGAATTGAGTACACATGGTAAGTGGACTTGACAGAAATGGTCAGTATATTCCTTTCTGACCTGGTTCTGATAATTAACGAGGCAAGATTTATTTCTAAAAGCAGGCTAAGTTATGACAAAGAAAAGGTAATTTATGAAGCACAGAAAGTTAGGAGAGGGCCATCAATGTGATGAGAATGTTTTTTTCCCTCTGTAAAATTTTTAAAGTACTTTTTTAACATCCTTGGTTGTTACAGGTAACTGTTTGATACATTGTAGTGTGTAATTTTCTGCAGTAAGTGGTGTGCGAGTGTGTGTGGGTTTTCTTTTCTTTCTTTTTTTTGAGCCTTGAGGGACAATATAATTCTGTCTTCTCTCCAACTAGAAATTTATAATACAGGATGCATGTCAAAGTCTTCTCCTGACCAAGGTTTGGAAGTGTATACTTGAAGTGGGTTGTGATACAGAAGGAGGAGAAGGGGATGGTGATATGGAGGGGGAAGGGAGGGATGGTGATACGGAGGAGGGGGGGGGGGGGGTAAGCTTTTGACTCTTGACAGCATCATTTTCGAAGACACAAGTCAGTGTTAACTTTACTACCACTTTAACATAGCAACTCAATACATAACTACATAGCATACAGCCAACTGTGCATGCTCTAGAGACCAATGCAGTGATGAAAGCTTTCTATTGAAACAAATTGAAATAAGTAGTATTTGTGCTATCATTTTTACTGGACAGTAGATAAATGACTGGAAGTGGACATAGGTCCTCCAGGTAACTTCCTGGCTGTACACCATGATCCGTACCAATTCTTTAAGGCTGTTCTGAAGTCCTAATCCTGTGAAGCTATCAATTACCAAAATACTATTCTCAAAAACATATTAAACACTAGTTTACACTTTCCTTTCTTGAATTTTTAGGACTTGCATAGTTTTTAACATATGGTTTTAACACTCCTTCTTTGTCAATCAACATTGACTAGAATGAAACCTACACACACTCAGGACACACCAACATGCAAATGCACTTTTCATTTTCTCTGATGACCCCTAGTATCAGTCTGGGTGGAGGAACAGCCCAGTTAAGCTCTGAAAAGATCTAGACCACTATACCAGTAGTACCTGTACATCAGTGTTTAGAAGGGAATCTGAAAAACTAGTGGTATGCAAAGTTAATCGACCAGTCATCACAATCACTCAACTTGTTCAAGCTATCAGTAACTGCATTGTCTGCCCAGGAATCCACCTGTAACTTGGAACAATACTGTTATTGAAGTAAAAAAAAAATTTCAAGACCTAAGCAGTATTTTGGTAAACTCAGCTGTTTTTCCAGTTGACCATTAATCAGTTCTGAAGGGATGTAATGGACCACTGTGACCTTGGCTTGTAATACATCATCAATCAAGCAAAGTGGAGGAATTGTCTCCCCAAAGGGGATGTTAATTACCACCTCCTGTGTTTAATTAATCCACTGACCATCATAGAGCAGACCCAAGCATTACTACTACTGAGAGAGAGAGAGAGAGAGAGAGAGAATTATCTCACTCTAGCCTAGAAGTCAATAGAATCCAATGTATTCTTGTATCTGGCTTCCTGTCAACCAGATATTGAAATGATATCCACCCTTTTAGAATGAGATATCTTTGATGTCAAGCTTTGACAGTGCAACATCATTGATATTTAAACATGCAACTTAAAGAATATATTGGTATGATTATTAGTATGAATATACAGTCCGGATGTGATTGTTAAATCATGCTGGTCACATTGGTAAATAAGCTGGATCATATTTCTGTATTCCTCCATTGAAAACATTGATAATGTACTTGAAAAATAAAGGTGAAAACCTTACATCAGAACTTCATAGACGAGGATTCAGTAACCCTTAGGATGTGTAATTAGGAAGAGCTATCAGTGTAACAGAATTAATCCTGTCCTTTACAATGCCTGTAATGAGATATCATTTGCAGTTTTTTGAATAGGGTAATGTGGACACTGTTGTATGGTACAGCCAGGTACAAAAGTTAAGACCTCTCAAATTGTGTTGATATTACATAACAGAAAACCCATTTGACAGTGTGAGTCATTGTGGAGGAATTGAAGTAAGGACAGATTCAAATTACCTGGGCTGAATGAAGGAGAATTTTTTTCTTCATAACACTAATGATACAATCTCTTCTCCTTGTTCAAAAATAAGAAAATTACAGTGTGAAATCTTGAAGCATGATAAAGATATACTTACAGAGGAATAACACACCAAAGAATGTTATGGATGAAAAATGGTGAAGATGTACAGTAATATTTGAAATTGAAAACTTTCAAATTTATCATGTTTAGTTAAAAATACAGTTTAAGTAGAAATTAATCAGGAAAAAATTAAACGCCTGCTGGATTTGAACCTGCAATCTACAGATCAGCAGTCATCATATTAACCTACTGAGCTACCCAGCTATGCAATGAAGATTTTAAAGGAATATACAAATATTGCTGATGTAAATAATTTCTTTCATGTTAGCCATTATGATGCTCTAGCATACTCCTTAACATTGATATTGAGTGGGAGGAAAAGAGGATGGAGAGGAAGAGGAGGGGAAGGGGAGGGAAAGAGAGGTGTCCCTCCAACCCCTGTGTTTGCATGCAGTTCTAGTTCAATGCAGAATAAGAGGGAGAACTCTTTTGTGTTACATTGTTAATTGAGGCATGATTTGACCTTAGTCCAGTCTCTGGAGTGTCCAATCTCTACATGCTCCCTGAAGGTCATCTCTGTACTGAAGGTCATCTATGTGGATATTATAGAGTGGAGTCAGGTCTCCCCAGTGTTGGACAGATAACACTGGCTAATAGATTTTTTTCAGGCTGGTAAAATTGCTCTATGCTAATATAAAACTATTTATATAGTTTGTGAACATTACTGATGGGCTAGTGCTCTGAAGACTGACTCTCCTCAAATTTATAGACAATGTCCTAGATATACAAATGCCTTCTTTGATATAAAGAGATGCTCTCTTGAATTACATTCTATATTTCTCACTGAATTACTTTGATTACTTAATGCTTGATTTCACATTCTTCTTTGAAATGTGATGTACAAACCTGACCAAGTAGTTCTAATTGATAAAACAAAATTAGATTATTTTGAGGATGCATGACAGTTAAAAGTGAAATGTAGTCTATTTAAGGAAGAATAAGACATCTTCATAGTGGCCAGGGTTGGTTTTCTTTTGTATTTCAAATTGAAAAGAAAAAAATAGATATCAATGTACCTTGCCCTCTTAAGCTGTATTGACAAGCCAAGTTAGCTCAGTGGGTTAGTGGTAAAGTTAGCAATTATATTGTGAGTTCAAATGTTACAGAGTTTTTAATTTAATTTTTTTCCTTGTGACTTTTTAAAAACTTGTTTAATGGTGCATTTTTTGCCAAATGAAGAAAATCTAAAGTTTTTGATTTTTGTACCATTTTCCATCCAATAACAGTTTTCTTTTGATTAATCATAACACCCCCCCCCCCCCCCAAATGATTTGCTTTTGTTCAAAGGGTTTTGTACTGACTTATAATGCATAAAAGAGTGGTGAGATGATTTTTTTTTACTCATGTCCTTGTTTTAACATTATTATGGAGGAACCATCCCTATGTAATGCTGTCCTACATTTTAGGTTCCACACCGTGGTCAAGAAACCGGGTCAATGACGAACCTTAACTCACAGGACAAGAATCTCACCATCGGAAGTAAGTACACGGTTGTCTCCCTTTGTTTACATTAGATCTGAACAATTTTTCTCCCATTAATGTCTACACAAGGATCTGTAATACACAGTTGTCTCCATTTAATGTCTACAAAATGATCTGATTTATATCTGAGACTTGTAACTTAATTAAACATACTTGTATGATGTTGGTTGGTTATTTTACATTCCATTGAGAATTTTCCACTCATATTGAGACATCACCAGTTGTAGGTAAAGTTCCACAAATTTAGACATATGCTTTGCACTTAGGGCCATAGCAGTGAGGGTTCTATAACATGCCAATTCCTGATGTGACATGGTACCTCTGTTTTTAAGGTCATATCTGAAAGACCTGTGATTCTCACTTCTTAATGCTGAGCATTTGGTGAAGGAACAGTCACTACCTCTGTTAATGTCTTGGCTTGGAGGTGGCCATGGCATGAGTGGAGCTCAAACTCACGACCTCTTGATAAAGTTTTCTTATTTTAAAATGAAAGAGAGAGTTAACTGTTATTTCTCTTGTTTTGTTGTCTAAACATTATGATAAATTTTCTATAAAGTCTTTTTGTATATTATATAAAAAATGATGATATCAGATAAATAATTTGCATGATTAAATGATTGTAATGAAATATTGAATTCAATTTCAAATTGCTACACAATAACTGTTGATAAGAAATTCTATGGTGGCAGTTCTACTCTTCATTTATGTACATTTATAACCATTGCATGAATATTACAAATTGCATTGTACATGAACACAAGATTTCAGATTCTGTGGGGGTAGCATCTGATAATTTTATGCAGATGTTAATTTCTAGCTTTTATTCCCCATATATTATTTACATGTGGGATATGAACACATTTGAAATACACAGTTGTCTCCCATCTATTATTTACATTAGGGATCTGAGCACATTTGAAATACACAGTTGTCTCCCATTCATTATTTACACTTTGAATCTGTACACATATGAAATACACACTTATTTACACAAGGATTGACCTCAAAGAGAACATTCACTATCTTGTTTTTCCCTGACTTTAACATTTTTACTTAGGTTTGTGTATTGCTTACATTGCAAATTTTGAATATGCACACTTTTATTCTTTATCAGTACAAGGAATACCAACCATTCCAAACTGCCAGAAGTAAAATTAAATGCTAATATTGGGTAGTTAATTTAGACTGCCATAGAGAGCCATTCTACACTACCTCCAACTGAGTAGATCAGTTTTTGTGGCTAATTATATGAACTCAGATACCAGACTCTCTCTCTCTCTCTCTCTCTCTCTCTCTCTCTCTCTCTCTCTCTCTCTCTCTCTCTCTCTCTCTCTCTCTTTCTCTTTTTTTTTTCTACACTACCTCCAACTGAGCAGAGTCTGTTTTTGTGGCTAATTATATTATATGAACTCTGATACCAGATATTCCTTTATGAGAGAGAGAGCCATTCTACTTTTGTGGCTAATCATATGAACTCTGATATCAGACATTCCTTCATTTTTCTCTCTTTCTCTCTATAGAGCCATTCTACTTTTATGGCTAATTATATGAACTCTGGTACCAGATATTCCTTTATTTTATCTCTCTCTTGATAGAGAGAGAGAGAGCCATTCTACTTTTGTGGCCAATTATATGCACTCTGATACCATACACTATCTCTCTCTCTCTCTCTCCATTCTACATTACCTCCAACTGAGCAAAATCAGTTTTGTGGCCAATTATATGCACTCTCAGATTCCAGATATTCCTCCATTCTCTCTCTTTCTATTGCTCACTCACTTGCTCCTCTGGCCTGTACATCAAGCAGAAGTTAATATCTATATGACACCTGAGCTTACCTTTATAATATATACAGCTTAATGTATCTAGGTACAGGTAACAGCACTCCTGTCAGTCATAAATAAGGCTAGGGTTAAGGTATGCAGAAGATTATAGAAAAGTTCTGAATGGGGGAGAGAAAAAAACAAGGTTGACTGTCCCAGTAAAAGTGGCTGTTATATTGTCTGGGTCAGGTGACACCACTGAGTTAAGAAAGGTATCGTATATACAGGGGATACAAATATGCAGAGAATGAAATAGTTTGGAATTTAGGTTGTACGATATAGGTAAATATGAATGTAAACATTCAAAACATTCCATTAAGCCAGCACTTTTGTTGATGGAAAATGGGGGTCAGTCCGTGAAGCAGAGGTTAATTACACACAAAGAGATATACTTAGTAGATATGATTAAATGACCGTTAGTAGATATGATTAAATGAGTGTTACCAGAGGAGTTTCTGGTATTAAATGGCACTGATTGAAGTTTAAGTGGTGGGGTGCTATTAGGGACAGAGTAGATCAGATATAGGTATGGCTGGACTGTTGTTTGGATGTCACCAATAATTGTAGAGTCATGCACTCAGTAGCTGGAGCTGTAAGTGGTTCGTGTATAAAAGTACACTTTATAGTAAGGAGGTCTTAATTAACAACAAGCTGCTTATGTTGGTCCAAGATGGACAAATCCCTGTCATTAGAAATTAAGCCTATATATTTACATTGTATCAATACTTAGTGAGTCATTGTGATACAAAGGTAGGCCCACAGCCTCTAAGAGGGGTAGACACAGATTTTTCCCAGAATAGTTGGATCCTGGATCTAATATTCTAAAATTGTATAATGTTAAGGTTTTATGTCAATCATGAAACATATAACACCAAATTGCGTTTTTGTTATATTTTCA
Organism: Ostrea denselamellosa; assembly: GCA_024699665.1. Classification (NCBI taxonomy): domain Eukaryota; kingdom Metazoa; phylum Mollusca; class Bivalvia; order Ostreida; family Ostreidae; genus Ostrea; species Ostrea denselamellosa. The sequence goes on from JAMZEH010000010.1 coordinate 16,624,851, forward strand.
CAAGTTCTCAGTCAGTAAGATGTGAAGTAAATACACATATTACTTTGCTCATGTTTGCTAAATCATTAAGGCAATTTAGTGTTTACAGTATATTTTGGACAAATAGTTTCCATGTTTTCCATTCAAAACTCAAAATTCAGAATATTTTAAAAAATAAAAAAATTATATTTTTGACTTGCAATTTTTTTTTAAAAAAGAAAATACATTTCTGCATAGTAATGCAGTTGTGGGTATATGATAAGATCAATTTCTGGTTGATTCTGGAGGCAGATTTGTACAAGTTTTTAAATTTACTATTCTGTATTATAACTGTTCTTTTGATGTACTGAATGCACTCTTAGTTATTATAGTGCTTGAACACTTAGCAATGTTGTTGAATAGATATATGGACCTTCAGAGTGTGAAACATATAATGAATATTTAATACTTCACAATACAAAACAGTGAAATTCTATAATGATTTTTAAAATCTTCCTTCACATAATATCAATGGGAAAACTAAAGTTTACATGAAATTTAGGTTATATGCACATGAAATAGGTTTTATGACCAGGAGTTTTTTACTGTAGTACTAAATTGTCTAGGCACCTGGCTTTGTTTAGCATGAATGTGAAGGTCATATAATGCTCATATCATCTGTGTGGAAGTTGATAATGTGTTGAGGGTGTTAATCAGGAGGAAATTAGATACTGTGGATATCACGGGTGTTAACACTAAACAAATGTACCCCACAGAGGGGACCAGCGAAGGTAAGCCTCCGGCCCCTGGGGCCGTTAAATGTGTCAGTAGGGTCAGATTAACGTCCAGATCACTAATACACCAGCATTTATACTCTTGTCCTGGGGAAAAAAAAACATTCTATCTTTACATCATGATCTTTTCTGTTCTATGTGTGTTTTATTAGATTGATTCGTTTCAGCTTATTTATGGCCTGTGTTTGGGAGTTTGGAGATATTTGAGGACTAGGTTTAAATTTTTCTGAAGTAAACTTGAGGGTGTAGAATGTAGGTCACAGATGTGAAACAGTATACGACAGTCCAGAGAAAATTTTTTTTAATTCTTTTTTTTCTTCTCGTTTAGCTCTTGGATGGGAGCGTGGTGTTGTTAATAGATTTAATTCTTAATAGAGGGGGAAAAAATAGATGTGAAAAGTTGAAACAGACCAAAAAAATCAATTGTAAATATTGATTTTCCTGGTGTTAGATTCAGAAAGCAATAGGAAAACATTGTGCCCTTATAATAATTTAAATCTCATTTCAAAACAAAGGGGAAAATTTTGTTTTGTAACAAAGAGGTCATTATTTCTACAACCCATGTGTTATGTTAATTTAGATGTCAGTTCAGTAAGGTTTCAAAGGTCTAGTCTAATGAACGTTTTATGTCCCATCTGTTACGGAGATTCCAGGAGTCGGGGTTATTATTGATCTGATTGTGTTTCTGTCCTCAGTACCATAACTCAGATTTTTCTAGAAGTTTTTTTTTTTTATGTTTAGAACTAGGATTTACTGGGAATCAATAGGCTATCATTAGGTCTCGCAGTAGTACCATATTGTTTTAGTGTCCTTTTTGGTTTGCAGAATTAGAAATGAAGTCATACTGAAGCTTCCTGTTTGATAAGTCAGACATGCTATACTTCGTACTGGTTAAAAAGAAACATAAGTATGATTTTGCTGATGAAAAAACAACTGGCTTTTGTAGGATTATTTTTGTGTGACATCAGCCAAATACACTCTGTAGCTGGTAGCACTGTTACTGTAACAGCATCATTGTACACACAGACACCTGTCAAAGCCAGTTTGTTGGTCGTATGGGATGGTGCTCACAAAACACTGTAGCTGTCTTTCCTGTCTTGTCCAACAGGATTGCCCCAGAGATCAGTTAGGAGTGTGAGGAGAGTGTGTAGTCAAATCTGTTTGTAATTAGCTCAGGGCCCTTGATTAAATAATGATTAATGAAGTATTTTTATGTTAATCTGTATAGAACAACAAGTAAAGATAGCCTAAGTAGAGCATAAGAGTCAGCAGCTTGGATGTATAATGCACCTTTTGAAATTTGAAATTTTCACTTTCATTTTTCATCTCATGGTAATACACACATATATTTCATTAGAAATTAATATACACATGTACTTAATTAGAAATTCACACACACACACACATACACAGAAATTAACACACACATGCATTAGAAATGAATACACACGCATGTATTTCATGAGAAATTCAAACACACACATACACAGAAATTAACATTCACACATGTATTTCATTAGAAATTCACACACACCGACACATGTATTTCAGTAGAAATGAACACACATACATGCATTTCATAGAAATTGACAGATATTAAAACACACACGCATACACACACCCACACATGATTTCATTAAAATTTGAGATTAGATCAGAGTGAAAACCACCTCCTCCCAAACTCCCCAGCCACCATCAGAGAGACACTGAGGAACACAGGAGCCAATGAGAGCTCATTACTGTCACAGTCCTCCCCTATCTCCACACTGACCTTTAAGTTCAACCAGTTTTATGAATCTAAAGATGTATGGACATGTTTCTGTATATATCAGTTGTAACAAGCTGGACGTGTGTATGTTTATGTTTTGAAGATCATGTAGATGCAAAAGGAAATTTTTCAATAACTTATGAGACTGGAGATTTAATGTTATAGAAATGTCAGGTGTTTGCCCTTTTTCACCATAACTTTACAATTTTCTCCCTTAAGACAAGTTCATATATTTTCACATGATCCTTACAATATAATCCTGATGAATAAGACCTACAGTTTAGTAAGCTGACTGACTCAAGTGTGCTCTGCATTTTAATTTAAACAATATTTTATTCATGAAATGTTTATGATTCCATAATCTGATTATTAAAAATAATCTTTGTGGGAAGTGGACATTTATTATTATTTTTACCTTTGTGACCTTTGCTGCGACACGTGTTGGACAGACATAACACAGTCTTATAGACACCACTAACACTGTTTTACAGTCACAGTCTTTTAAAAGTCTTATCGATTAAATACTCCTATTTCGTGTTCTTCAAACCTCTTTTGTCGTATAATTATCAATAAGTGGAAATAAGCTAGTTATGAGGTCAGATGTTGCTCCTTTTTTAAATAAACAGATCAAGTATAGTCAACACAGTCAACAAAAGAGAACTGTTCAGATGCTGTAGAGGTTACACATAATCAATATTATGATTATAAGGTGTACCATGCTTTTCTGGAAGACATAAACTTTACCACTGAAACATCTGATGATGTATTTTGTGTTTGGGTTTCTGTATTTTTATCTGTCATTAAGAACCTTGTCAAGAAAAATGCAAATTGGTTTTGAATCTCTTTGTTCATCAGGTTTGTCCATCTGTCTGTTTAACTTAAAGACTGGTGTCTATTCATGTATCTTTCCTTTCTGTTTAATTTCATTGACAGGTGTCTGTTCATAGGTCTGTCCTTTTAACTTCACAACTGTTGACATGTGTCTGTCCTTCTGTCTGTTTAATTTCGTGATTGGTGACACATGTTCCTTGGAACAATGTAGATATTTTCATATAAGCCGACCTCAATGATTAACAGATTTTTTGCTGTACCAATGAGGTGTGTACGTTCCTGTATCACTAATTGCTACGAAAGCTAATTGTTTACTCTTGCTAAGATTATTCATTATTGGGACTGAAAATATGAAGGCGTATTGTTGCCATACATAAAAGCCATGAAAATGGAAACCACCATTGGCCGTAAATAATGATGTTTTCACAGTATGTCATCCTCTGTGTGTTAAACTACAACCCCCTCCCCTCATCTTCTTCCTCTCCCCCCCCCCCCCCCCCCCCCAACAAAAAAAGATGTTTTTTAAATGATTACTAATTCTTATGATTTTATTTGTAGCGGCTTATGCGGGTCTGCGACCCACCCAGTCCTTCAAAGAACGAAGTCCATCGACCAGCGTTCCACTGAGGAATCAGGTAACCTCGTCACCTCCAGGTGTCTCTGTACCCCTCTCTGCTATTCCTGACTCATCTGAGCCTGATGACAACCAGGTATGCATGATGTATCCTTCTGTTAATCTCTCACAACTGCATCACACCTACAGGGACCAGTCACTGAAATTCACACTTAGTAAACTACAGGTGGTGTAACTGAATGAATATTTAGAAGCATTGTAACCAAACAAAAACATGTAAATTTCTGTGATGTTGAAGTTTTGGTAGCATCAATTTCTGAATCCGATCTTTGTTGCAGAAGTTTTAAAAAAGAAAAACAACAAAAAAAACTGTAGATGTGATGCATCGTCATGTATTGGAATAATCAAGATAATCAACTATAATGTCTGTATCAAAAGCTTCAGTAATCTTGTCAAAACAAATAACACATTGTTATAATATACACTGCAGTGTATAGCATATTGTAATTGTTAAGAAAGTCTCATTTTCATGTAAATCCTGTATGGTAAGAGGTACATAATTTTATACTGATCTGTAACCATGGTAACCAAAATGGAAAGCTAATACTTTCAGATTATCCTTATTGTTGTAGATAAAACTTTAATACAAAAAATGTAGTGCCTCCCCAACCCCAATTTATTCTAACAATTAACATCCATTTTTATCTTCTTGGTAGATGCATTTTCAGCTAACCCTCAAGTTTCTTATCAGCAGGCAGTGTCATTTCTTAAGCATTGCTTGAAAATCACTGAAGACTGATGTCAGTTTGTTCTGCAATGAAAATCATGTCAACCTGCCTGACAGTCCCTTTTTGTACTTTGATTTTCCACCCTTTGTGATCTCCCCTGTATTTACATAGATTTTCTGAGCTAGTAACTAAACTTTATTACATATATCTCTCTCCTCTCTGCTGAATTGTTGTCGGACTCTTGTGTTAATGTTACTGTTGTCAGTCCAGAGAAAACTTATCAATCCTGAAAAGAGACTTCTTCCTCATCTATTTTAAATGTTTCGGTTCAAGTATTGATAAATAAAGGCTTGCTTATAAGTGATGACAGATGTTTATGCATAGTAATCAAAGGCAATTTAAAGTCACAATTTGTTGAATTCATATTCAGATTTTCATAACAAGTGTAGTATGTGATTAAGAACATGAAGTGATTGACATGTTGAAACTTTTTTTCAGGGAGACCGACTTCATGCAGCTCTTCACAGAAGAAGTTTACCAAACACAAGGTAGAAAAATACAGGTCAAGGTCACTCATGTCATGGCTATTGCCCATTTTAATCATTAGGGGTTTAATTATTACTAAAGTATGTATGAAGGGGAAAATTCATAATGTTGATTCATTTTGTTGAATAAGTTTAGATACAAAATTATCAAAAAATTGTATATACCAGAACTAGTTTTGAAGAATGTTGGTAATTTTTTAAACATGATTGATTCAAATGATATTGTCAGGTATTTGAAACAACTGTATACTATACATATAATGTATATATATATATATATGTATATACTCCTGTGTACACACACACAATTAGTCTATTCAGTGCATTCACAGTTTATGTACACAGGGTTTTGAAATAGCACGGGTGCATTGTGGCTACTAACAAAACACAAGCATTAATCTATGATCCTTATCATTGTATCAGAGAGCTTTAATCCTTACAATCAGATTAAGATCACCAGAGAACAAATGTGTAATGAGCCAGGCAGGGTTAGGGTGGAGTCATTGCTTAACAAGAGTTTACTATGAAATAGAACAGTGGATTAATCAGGCTGTGTGTCTAGAGGTTGTGTTAATGACAGAATTCTTTTAGTGCATGAGAATTATTTTTTTTGTTAAATTTCCTACTGTACAGGATGTCTGTATGCATCAGTTCCCAGGCAAAAGTTGTCATTTCAGTCTTTCTCTCGTGTACAGAATTTCTAAACATACAGATTCAAAAGTTTCATTGGAAACATTCTGAAGAAAATAATATCATTGACACATACTCTAAAGAAATCAGTAGCCTGATATATTTATGTATGAAGCACTTGCTTATGCCTGTATAACTCGGAATGCTCTGAGAGATTCCATCTAGCATGTGATTCCAAGCATCTATTATCTCAACAGTTACTCAATGTCTCCTCATTACCAGAGGCCCGGGGTCCAACACTGGCGGCGAGCCAGGGAGAAGCTTATGGGCATAGAGTAAGTCCTGCCTCACTTTTAACTGTTCGCTTTGCTGAAATTGACCAGTGTTCCTCTCGTGAATTGGTGAAATCCAATTCCCACGCCAAGTCCGCAGCTGATAGTTGTTATGTTTTGAAAAATTCCTTCATTTTTAAGTGTAATCTGTCATTTATTTTAATTTGCTTGTTATTTCACTAACATGTTTATAGTCTTGCACGAGGTTTTGGCACGCATGTTTTGTTTTTTATCATTATGTTTGGTTTTGGTTGCATTTCATTTGCATGATTATTTTTATATATTTTTTAAATATAATTTTTGAGCTGACAAGCTTTTGTTGTGAATGTTTGTTTAAGTTGACCCCATGTTGTTGTAGCAAAGCTATTCATGAAGAAACTGACCAGGAGAGACTGGGACCAGGACAGGATGTTGGTCAAATTGGGTGAGTTACCACACTCCTCCCTTTCCGAAAATCAGGATATAAATATGAGAACACCATGTAAGGTGATAAATATTTGTTTCCTTGGTTTACAAGTCATTCTATTTATGAGTGAATGTGATAGTTTAGGTTAGTCAATGAATATTCTTTGGGTCAGTTGATATTTTGAGATTGACAATGCTCTGAGTAATGCAAGCTTGTTCAATGCAGAAAAAAATATTCACGAAATAAAATCATCACTAATAAATACAGTTATTTGACAATTCATCTTCACTGTTCGCTCTTGGACTTCATCAGTATCAGAATTATATTTAAAGACTGTAATACGTTATAGATCCAAGTAATGGAAGTCCCTGAAGGTGTAAATGGCTGAAAATGACATGATTTCTGGAAAATAGGCTGGACTTAAGGTTATTGCCATTTCATTTTGAGCAAGTTTCCAGGGTGTTTTGTGTACACAGAGCAGAATAACTGCTGGGTGGTCATCACTGGTCAAGACTCTTGTATGGTGTGTTGTTGAGTGAATGGCCCATTTGCTTCACATTAGTGTTTCAAATGTTGAGTAAGCCAGGGTGTTTTGTTTTTTTTTGGTTTTTTTTTTTTTTTTTGAAGAGGATGTCGGTGAGAAGTTACTTTAAAGGACTCCATACAATTATTCAGTGTGAGGAAAGTCAGACCTGCATATCTGCCATATCTCGTGATGAGTGGAGACTTCTCCAGTCATTTGACTTCAGACAGCAGACTTTGATGATCTCCATTCTGTATTACACTTAATGTTCCAGACATATGGGAAAAATCTCAATATACACAAAGCTTAATGGCTTGACTCTTGATTTAGAAGTAGACCACGCCAAAGAAATACATAAGTGTTACATGGTGTGATCAATTTGTCAAAAATAACTTTCCACCAAGTATCTTATTAGTTGTATCAAGTGGAACAGGAAAGAATGCCTCATACAGATATAGGGAAGTTTGAGTGATTAACATCCCTACTTTATCTAGGTGTACAAGTGTACAGCCATAAGTCTTATTTCCAGGAGGCAGTGGTTAGTGTACAGTCCAAAGTCTTATCTCCAGGGGGTGGGGGTTAGTGTACAGCCCAAATTCTTATCGGGGGGGGGGGGGGGGGGGGCAGAATTATTGTACAGCCGTAAGTCTTATCTCCAGGGGGTGGGATTTAGTGTACAGCCCCAAGTCTAGTCACATGGGTGTGGGGATTAGTTAAAGCCCTAAGCCTTGGTCACATGCATCCCCAGGGGGTGGGGGTTAGTGTACAACACCGAGTCTTATCTCCAGGGGCAGGAGTTAGTATACACCCCTAAGTCTTATCTCGGGGGGGGGGGGGGTGTTAGTGTACAGCCCTATGTCTTTTCTCCAGGGGGCAATGGTTAGTGTACAGCCCAGTCTTGGTCATATGTATCTCTGAGGGTAAGGATAGTGCCAGTTTGGGTGGGTTTTTTTTGTGTTGTTTTTTTTTTTTTTTATATTTTCATGGAGAGGCATTGAAAAGTAGAATTTATGGTTTTGAATGAATATATGAAACAAACTTTTTTTTTCATGACAAATTTACTAGTTTTCCATTCTCACCAACTGGATTAACACGAGTTGTGGTTTCCTGAAGCATTATGGGGTACACGTAAGCTGCCACTCGACCAGCGTGAGGAGTTGCGATATTTATAGACCATCATACAATAATATGTATTGTATGAATCATTATGATTTTGACCAAAACTTCAATTACTCATAATGTACATAGTATAGTAAAGCAGTGAAGTCTGGTGGGGGTATGTTTACGATAGGGACAATATCTAGAAGGATATCTGCAGGAATAAGGTGGTCTGGCTCTCTCATCCTGGGAATTGTAGTCCAAGTTTTTTGAGTTTGTCTGACATGAAAGTGAATTTGACTATGCAGCAATGTGACTCTGATGTCTGGAGATATGGACATAAATATGACAGTAGTTACAACCGGGTTATTGGGGAACTCTACCACAGACTGAAACATCGGTAAGACGTCTGTCTCGCTTAAAGTGTCTCTGTTTTGATTGTTTTTTCACTTCCTCTCCGAGTGCATTTTTGGCATTTCTTATTTGATTCTGTATATGTTCAACATTGATTTTTCACTTGTTTTTATTTGATTTTTGTGTTGTTCTTTTTAATATGAAATAAACCCTGGCAAGACAATTTTGACCAAAAATGCATTTTTAAAAAGCATGCATTTTCATATGATTTGTTCTTGACAGAATGTATAAATTTCTTTGGAAGATGAAAATTATTTCAGTTTTAATACTTATTGAGTAAATTAAAATTTTCACTCTCCATTCATCGATTCAAGTGGCTCTATGTCTTAAATCCCACATATCTCGTTCAAACCTTTTGATGATAAGTGGCTTGTGTAGTTGACAGGTAGTACTGGCTTGTGTAGTGGGGGGAAGGGAGCCACATTTTTGTGGTTACTTAATGGCTGTCTGATTCTCTACACAGGTTATCAAGTGCTAACTCCAACTCACAGGAAAGCTTGGATGATGTGGATGGTAAGTTTAATATATTACAAACTTGTAAAAGATCAAAGTGAGAGGAAATCCATGAAACATTTATAAAAGATTCCTGAATCTATTTCAATTTTAAACAATGTGATGAAAATGTTTTATCTTGACACAAAACACATGTAGGTGTAAGCATATGAAAATTATTGAATGCAGGGGCATGATATGAGATTCGTAATCAAACACTGGAAAATATATTTACAGCTGCTGTTGAGGTGACGTCACACATTGACGAGGATTTAAGGAACCTTAGTACTATTGATCCAGAGACCTGGAGCGAGACTCTGGAAAAGAAGGTGACAGTCTCAGCACATTGACTAGAGATTCCTTATAGAGATCCCTTAGAGAGATTTCTTACAGAGATCCCTTATAGAGATTTATTACAGAGATTGCTTATAGAGATCCCTTATTGAGATTTCTTACAGGGATCCCTTATTGAGATTCCTTGTAGAGATTTCTAATTTGACACACAGAGATGAGTACTAGACAAAGTTGAGGTGTAATATTTGAAATTACAGAATGAACAGCCAATTAAAGTGCTTTAAATGATGGGTTTTTACATGATTATAAGTATGAAAGCATTCTTATATACTTTTCTTTAGCAATCTCATTAATTCACTTCTCACCTTTCAGAGAAGGAAAAGTTTCAACTCACAAGAAATCAAAAGACAAGATACAATATGGGGTGAGCTCTTGTTAGATTTGTATAAATCAAATAACATTGCACTGAAGCCCCTGAAAATCTTGGTACTTTTATGCTTTGTATTGTATAAGTAAAATTGTATTGCATCAAGGAAAACCACTGAAAATCTGTCGCAGGTACATTCTATGATTTTTGTGAATATTTGCTTTTCAGAACTAATTCAGACAGAGAGACACCATTGTAGAACACTAAAAATTCTGCAAAGGGTAAGTAACTCTATCCAAGTCATTGGTGGAGTTGTTGGCCTTGCCAACACATTTTCATTTTGACTGTGAAAAAGCATTTTGCAGTGTACATCTATGCCAAAGATATCACATGCTTATTTGACATCAAAAGTCCATCTTGTCTGATAGATATGCAGTGATATAATAAATGTTTAGAAATAAATGTTAAGTTGTAAATAATAAATTTTGTGTCGTAAAGAATAAATGTTATGTGCACTATCTTGGCCTAATAATGATGAGATTTCATTTTTTAGTGAAGGATGACTGATGAAATTTTGTTTGCTAAATATTTGAACGTAGAACATTATCTCTGTTGATCAATGATTAAATTATAATGTAGAGAGGGATGTAAGTTTCAGTCTAAAAATTGGCTGTTTTCATGCAGGTGTATGCCCAGGGCATATTACATGATCTGCATATGCCACATGATGTTGTGGATAGACTCTTTCCAAAGCTTGATGATCTTATCGAGGTCCACATGGGCTTTTTAAGGAACCTGCAGGAACTTCAAAACCGTCACTCAGATCGCTCAGTGGAGAAAATTGGTGACACACTCGTCAACCAGGTAATGAAATTCTTACTACATTTTTATTGCATGTATTTGTTGTTTCAAAGTGTATTTAATGTAAAAAGAAGGATTGTGAACTTAGACTAATATCTTGACTTAGGTGAAACATGCATCAAAGTAGTCAGAAATGGACTATTTTTAAAGTTTTTATATCAGAGTTTTGTTCTTGGAGTCGGACACCACTACAGGTTTTGTGAATGATTAAAATAGAACCTTGACCTTGTGATAAATATGTCCTTGAAGATAGATATAGATTGGATTATGTTTATTTTCAGTTTTCTGGGGAGTCAGCGGAGAAGATGAAGTGTGCTTATGGGGCTTTCTGTTGTGGCCACAAAGATTCTGTGCTGTTTTACAAAGACCTACTTGTTAAGGATAGGAAGTTCCTTAATTTTATCAAGGTCTGTATGATGTGAAACAGATTAGAGGATCAAGATTTTTGAGAGTTGTTACATTTTACAGATGGAACAATCCAGGGTTTACAATCAGTTTCTTCTATTCTTCTCTTTACAGAAGTGCAATAATGACAGTTTGTTACAAAAAAGAGAGATACCTGATTTTGTTCTTCTAGTCACACAGAGACCCTCAAAGTACTTAGGACTCTTAGACACCTTAATTAAAAGAACAACAGGTAAGACAAAGTGGAGGACTTTTTCAGGTAATAATAAAGAGGACAGAGGAGAAAGGAGTGCTCATGCAGTGTATAGTGTACACTGAGTGTGCAGTGTACACTTTTAACGTGCTTTTAGAATAGTCTATATGTTGACCACTATGTGCCAGCAATTTAAATCTTCTGCTGATTTTTACAAGTATAAATGTCAATCAACATATTTTGCTGATTCCCAATAAACAACTGTAAATTGAATGATTTCTTGCAAAAAAGTTCGTCAGTTTGATGGACTGATTCGTACCTATTCGGAACACTTAGCAGCTCCTTTATATCTGATGTAAAATTCTGATAAGTTCTGAATGGTATCATGAATATTATAAAATGGAATTGCATCATGAGATATTTGGTCCCCAGATCATGATAAGAAACAACAATCATGGTGAGTAGGTCCAGGGGTCCAGGTTTTAAACATAGTATTTATTTTGTTTTAATGTTGTAACAGTATAATAAAAAAAGGTTAAAGTATATATAAAGTGTATGATATAAGTGACTAGATACTGTATGAATATACTGCACAGTGAATTGTTGGTTTTACAGTGAAGGAAGAGCGTCAGAACATCAGTCGTTCACTACAACTCAGCAAGGAGATTTTACAGAATATTGATGACCGAGTTCACGAACAGGAGCGGATACAGAGGCTACGGGAAATCTACGAGGGATTCGATCCCAGGGCCACCACACTCTACAAGGGCAATAAGTTTAAGGTCAGACTGGATGCGTGTTCACTGTGCAAATATTTCATTTCACTCTCTAAATTTGGAATTCAATTTTTGCCTATGTTTATGATATTGAATAAAGAAACTGATTATCTTTCTTTTCCCCATAGAAATCAGACATATCTTCTCATGGGAGAAAACTTGTAAAAGAAGGAACTATTGGTTTGAAGAATGCAAGAGGAAAAGTTACTGGTAATATATTGAAATTCTGAAAAAAAATTACGGATATGCTACTATAAAAGTACTGTAATTTTTCAACTATTTATTGATACAGGGATAAATGTCAAAATAGCAATTTTTGACAATATATTTGGGGAAAGTTGTTAGATTGGTTTGTTCATTTGAAAAGTCCAAGTAAATCACATTTCACAAAGATGCATCTACTTCTACTTACTATGTTGCCAATATTTGTATGAATTGGCAATTATTAGAACATTTAGAATTATTCAGTACAAAATACAAGAAATTCTATATTTCTTATCTTGAAGAAATTTATTGTTTAAATGAATATATGGTAATTATTTCGTGTCGACACATTTTGCATGGGGAATAAGTGTAATGCTACTAGTTCAATTTAAAGAGTTTACTCGAGTTAGATCAACTGATCAATGATAATTGATGTAATGCTACTAGTTCAATTTAAAGAGTTTACTCGAGTTAGATCAACTGATCAATGATAATTGATGTTTACCTCACATTATAACTTATGTAATTATAATCATTCTTGAAAGAATCCCCACCATGCTTTGATATTTAAAGAAAGAATATACAAGTGATTTATGCCATGTTGAGCACATTTATTCAGTCAGATTTGACTAAAGTGTAGTATCCTAAGGGGATGAATCAATATATTTTATGATATAATTTACAACTTGTTCTTTTGGAAAATGTGCATTAAAATATATAATGGTATGCATGCTTGATTTGCATTTCTATTGGTCGAGAGAGTCCAGTCACTACTCTCAGTAGGCTGACTTCAGCCAAAGACAAAATCTGATGTCCAAATATCCAGCCGAACCGAATGTCCAGCCCACTGAATCTCAGCCATAATAATATTGACACAGATCCGGGTTGTTAGAATAGATCCTCAGTACCCCTTGCTTCTCGTAAGAGGCGACTAAATGGGGCGGTCCTTCGGATGAGAGCACAAAAACTCAGGTCCCGTGTCACAGCAGGTGTGGCACGTAAAAGATCCCTCCCTGCTGAAAGGCCATAAGCGCTGAGCATAGGCCTAAATTTTACAGCCCTTCACCGGCAATGGTGACATCTCCATATGAGTGAAAAATTCTAAAGCAGGACATTAAACAATATATAATCAATCAATCAACTTTACAGATTTTTAAATACTCTAAGGTTGAAACTAGAAACTTCTGAGAGAAATTTTTTTTTCACTTTTATCATATATAAATCATGGTACGTATGTAACTGTGCATGCAATGTTATCTATAATGACTTGCATCAAATTTCACACATATTTTGATTAATGATAGTGTTAATTAAATGTATTGCATGTTGATCATACACACAAGAACATTAAGAAGTAATCATGAAACGACAGCAGTCAATTGTACGAATTCAATATGGTGAGGCATGAACTAGTGAAAGCTGTGAATGCAGCCAATCTCCCTGACTCAGAAAGTTTATCCAATGTCTTTTATTTTTCTTTTCTAGAAGCCATCATGGTGGTGCTGACAGATCTCATCTTTTTCATGCAGGAACAGAATGGCAAATACACGTTTTTCTCTCAGGACAACAAGGTAGAATGGCCACTTGATACTCTATATTATAAGATGTGTGGCATGAAATATTTATATTTTTCTTTAGTAGTGGAGCCTATATTAATATACATGTATTTTATATGCCTGTAGGAGTTTCTATTGATTAATTTTGGCACATTTGAAATGCTGATTTTTTTGGGTCGGATAAAGAATATTTGACAGAAATTAGATACATAATTGTACCACATGAAAATTTGCCAAATGATAGAGTAAACATTTCAAACTACATTTGTATGAAAATGATTTGATATACAGTAAACCTTCATTCAACTTCCTGATTCTGTTTATAGTCTTGTGCAATACCCCTGTTTGAGTTGTTGGTTCGAGAGAAGAGCGACACAAAGGAGAGTAAAGGGATATACCTCATCAGTCAAAACAAAAAGAATCCAGAAATGTACGAGATTGTATGTAACACGAACAGTGAAAGAGAGGCATGGATTCGAGAAATCAGGGCTGCATCTGAGAAATGTCCTGCTGAAGAAGAGAATCAGCCTCAAGAGGATGATGAAGAAGAGCGAAGACAAATGGAGGCTCGATCGGCAAAGATGCGAGGAATCATAGGTAGGCAGAGATATGTATTTGATAAAGTTTAGAAAATTAATGGGAAGGAAGCATTTTGAGAAGTGAGCTATCAAGCAGAGCTGTAATTGATTGCTGGTTTTAGGTTAGTTTGGTCAGAATCCCAAAGTGTGAAATATTTTGATGACCCTGTAATCAGAAATTTAGAGGCATATAGTTTATGGTCTGTCTCCTTGTCTGCAAAAAATTTAACCTTGGCAGTGAATTTTAAATGAATGGTGATGGGACTTTCATATTAAACATTTGTATCCTCATAACAAAACTTTTTTTTTTCATACAGAAATATTTGACCTTGTGACCTTTACCTTGGGTTTTGAGGTTTGACCTTCATATGATAAACTTTAAACCTGGCTATAAGGGCTTGGGCTTTTATATTTCACATGTTTTGGGGGTTTTTTTTAACTGGAGTTCAGCCAACTTTTGAAAAATACTTTGGTTAGTGCTAGGGCTTTCATATTTTGTGTATTTCTTGTACCCAATCTTTTTGATATATTGCCTTGGAGTTTGGTCATACAGGGGCATCAATTGTTGCACAAACACATCTTGTTGAAGACAGGATTGCAATTGATCAATTCACCATTTTTTACTTGTATAACAGATCAATACATTATGGTGTTTATTGTAGAATTGTTACACAAGAAGGATGATGAGATTAAAACTGTTTGTGATCACAAGAACCAGCTGATGATAGAACTAATGGAAGTATATGACATGGGGGACCAGTCAAAGGTAACATCTCCAACTCTAGAGAAAAAAATGATCTTCTCAACATTTAATGAAGACTGGCAAAAACTATAAAAATTAATTTTGATGTATCACAAAACAATTTTTTGTTACATTTGGCTATTGTTTTATTGTGAGAGATTGTGCTTGATTGTTGTCTGTTTCTACAGCGACCGGATTCTATGGGATCAGAAGAGGGTTGTGAACATATGGATGCTCTACAGACAGCCATACAGCAGGGTAAGTCTCAAAATCATTGTTTCCAATGTAATGTGTATGATCACATCAATCATATAATTCCAAACTTGCTTAGCCCTGGAGATATTCTGAATCATTGTGGTTGTTTCTAAGTCATTTCATTTTTATGAATTTATATCCAGGAGAAACTGTTCAGTAGCATTATTTAAACATTTACGTATGTACATTTACAGTAACTGTTACCGCCTCCAATCTGACCAACATGTTGGAGGGTGGAGGATCAAGCCCCACCCAGCTGATGCGTCATGTGAGCAGTGTGGGGGAGCATGTCAGTTCTTCCTTCCAAGTTATGCCCATTGCTAAGCGGGCAGAGACCTTTGCTGGATTTGATACCACATATGATTTATCTAAAGGTAGGGACTCTTTCTACATTTTATTCTCAGAACACACTACACGAGTATGTCCTTACGTATTATTAGGAAAGTCTGCTTTATCACAAGGATAGGGAATCATAACATGTTGCATGTAGAGTATCTATGTATACAGGAGGTCATTCTTTGCATGTTGGATTTACAGATTTAGGTGAGGGCATTCTAAGTTTTAAGAACTTGTGCCAAATCCTTTTGTCTTTAATATCTTGACAATAAAATATGTTCAATTCAATTGGATTTAGAACACAGTGTATTAGTGTATACAAAACTGAGAATGGATAGCATTGATTTAGAGCATTGTTTAATTAGTAAAAATATATGCACTAAAACTGCTTCCTGATCATTCTCTTTCTCAATGCATGAAATGATCATCATATCTAATTCAGCAAGATAACTTTGTAGGAACCAATGGGAGGAAAAGATTTGGTCATGTGATGGACAGTGAAGGCCAGCCTATACAGGCAGACAGTGATTCAGAACTCTCATATGATCAGGTAGGGAACACTGTCCTTGTACAAGGGACCTCTCCTTTGTCTTTTAATCATTCAGAATTCTCTGCCATTAATTAAAATGCATAAACAAAAATTGTTCTTATCACCAAATTTGCAAAAAAGGTAACCTCTTTCAAAGATTTTGGACTCATTTTAGATATCAGGAAACTGGTTTGTTTACAGTTGCAAATAACCAATAGAATCCTTAGGATTTCTACGATTATATTATTACAGAAATCTCTTATTTATAACGACAATAACGATGCCAGCAGCGCTAACTATGACGGCCAGAGTACAACAGGATCCGTGTACTCGCAGCCTTTCATGTACTTCACAGGCGACCACATCCAACAGCTTTCAGGTTCCCTCAATAGCATTGTGGTAAGATTGATGATCTACACTGTGCACTTTAATTATTCAATATTATTTCAACTTCCTCATCAGTTTTACCGTATCTAAACAAGGGAGTCATGACGATTGGAAATTACCTCATTCACGGTAATCTATGGTTAATTTAGATATGTTAGGTGATTCAGAGAAAGAAGAGTATTGAAGAAAACATCCCAGTCCAATTTTACATGCTGTGTTATGTTGCTGAAGGACAATCCATATATCGCTATACTTGATCAAGATTAATTGATGGTTGAAATGTAATAAAAAATGTCAATAACATAACATGGTTTTTATTCACCTCATTTTTATGGAAGTTGTATTGAATAACAATGTTTCACTAATTTTAAGGTACATGTATCAGAAATGCTTTTTTGTGATTTCAGCATTTAACAGCCAGACATGGGACAGAAGTGGAATCGCTGAAGGCCCAACTAGCAGAGGCAAATGAAAGAATCAACAAGCTGTCGGCAGAAGTTCACGACAAACGGGGTGGGTACCGTCAGCACCACACACTTGAAGAACTCCGGAACATTCAGGAGCAGGTACGACGAGAAAAAGCTGTGCTTGCAATACAGAGGGAAAACGAAATGAGGGACATCAGTATTGAAAGGTCACAACTGGAAGAACAACGGAAACAGTTGGAGAAAGATCAGGTCAGAGAAATGAAGAGTTCCTGCTCGTCTTGTGATGCAAAGCTTTTGTCTGTCTTAATCTCCATTTACATCTTTGATACTAGATTGGATGAAAAAAATTATCATTATTTGTTGATGAGATAAAAATATATTAATGACTGAAAATATGTTCCAGATTTTAGTTGTATAGCTTATACAATTTTTTTTTGCCATTCATGTATTAGTATTGTCAGACACCCATGGTTAATCTTCCTTCACTAACCTTCCTTGGATCATAAGGATTAACATTTTGCTGAAAGGTGCATCTATTCTGCATCTATTGACTGGCTGCTCTCGTAAAATCGTAGCCATGAAACATCCAACTGAATTTGCATACAAACTATGTTGTTCAATATACCCCCCCAAAAAATGCATGCTGTAGCTGTTTGAAGACTACATAAAAACTGCTTTTGAAGTAAATGAATTGCAGCAGTTTCAGAGGGATGCTATTTCATTCCTGCTGAAGAAAAGAGAAAAGTTTGTTAGTATTAAAACTCGAGGTGGTAAAGGTATTTGTAACAGGTCTCTGTTTCAATGCTAATCAATATTATTCCAGAAAATAATTTGATGAAAGGTGCACAGTATACATAATCTATAATTATGATTGTGCAGTTGAAGGAACACCTCCTCAAGAGAATTCATCTCCTATACTTTACCTATCAAATGCAGCTTTTATTGGCTATTGTAAGGTCGTGGAAGGATATTAAAAGCGAAAATTTCATTCCTGTGTCCCACAAGAGATTAGAGATGTGAGATCAAACATGATCATTAGCATAAATAGACAGTTCAATTGTTATTTTAAAATCAATAACTTTGTATTTTGCAGGCTGATTTACTAGCAAAAAAAGAAGATTTCAAGAGACAGAAGGAAGCCTTTCAGCGACAAATTGACATGTGGAACCAGGGAAAGTTAACTCATCGTAATTCTCCATTGGAGAAAACTGTCAGTTCTCAAGGGGTGGCTCTAAGGGACAAAGAGGGATTGGAAGGGAGCAGCTCGACAGACCCAAAGAATACTTCTTCTCCCGACTCCCCCAATCAGAACTCTCACAGGCGCTCAGCTAGTGCCGACTTTTGTTCAACAATAGAGGGAGACCTGGAAAGGCTGAGATTAGGTCAGGTGAAAACCACTCGCCGTGAGCTACCACCTCGTCCTGATCAGTCCCGTGGGGGACAGGGCCTTCATGGAACAGCGAGTTTCTCTTCAAGTGTGTCAAGTAAACTGGCAGGAAACAAGAACCTGCCAGTCCACTTGCTAAGTGCTAAGAATGAACAGAAGAAATCTGGCTCTCCCTCACCGTTCTCTCAGAGCGTGGCTAGCAATAAAGGAGTTCAGCAGGTACTACCATTCAAACTCTCAGATGCAGGTGGGAAATCTTCCCAGTCTGGTCCTCCTCAGATGACAGGAAGTCAGAGTGTGTCAAACATCTACAAATCCAATCGCCCACAGCATCAGAAGTCATCTTCATCATCATCGCTGCTGGGTGGGGTATTGAAGCTGGCAGAGCCTGGAGGGAAGGGAAAATCTCAAACCAGTAACAGTGGACAGAAGTCAATGTCCATGGACAGTGGGAATGCAGATGTCAAAAATAATGCTCAGGAAAGCCCTGGCCAACAGAAGACTGGCAGTGGGATTTTCTACATGTAACAGATTAGGTAAGTCTTGTTTTGCAATCTCAATTTTAAAGATTCACATTACTACGTTCATTTGTTTGAATGAGGAACTCTTCAATGTACAAGAAAGTTGAATTGCCAGGATTATATTGGGCAAGGTTTGAAATGAACTTTTTCAACCACTAGACTGTATGGACTAGAGACTATCTGTATTCACAAGACAACAAAATATTTCACTAGTCTGTCCACTATATCATTTAAAATGATCCCATAAATTCATATTACTCAGTAATATTTAATATGCAACAATTCATTTCCGACACCTACAGTAGAAAAAATCAGTCATACTTTATTTTGCTTTCACAATCTTTCAGAAGCATACAGTAATCTTTTGATTGATTGATTGATTGATTGATTAAATATTGTTTAACGCCCCGCTTGAGAATCTTTCACTCATATGGAGACGTCACCATTGCCGGTGAAGGGCTGCAAATTTAAGCCTATGCTTGGCACTTATGGCCTTTGAGCAGGGAGGGGTCTTTTACGTGCCACACCTGCTGTGACACGGGACTTCAGTCTTTGCGGTCTCTTCCAAAGGACCGCCCCATTTAGTCACCTCTTACGACAAGCAAGGGGTAATGAGGATCTATTCTAACAACCCAGATCCCCACGGGGTTAGTAATCTTTTGAGTTACTCGCATAACCTGGGTCTTTTCTAAATGTCAGCATGTTGGATGGTCAGCATGTCATGCAAATACTTAACCATGATTGACCATAAGTTTAAACATCTACAAAACTCAGATATATTTGCTAAAATCTTAACCAATTCAAGATTTGCTAGATAGTGCCATAGAGAGTTTACTAGTCCGACATGTTTTTTACTAGTCTCATTCTTACAGACCTGAGGTAATTTCAAACCCTGTTGGGTTAGAGCATGGGCTCGCACATCTGTGGATGATAAATGTGCAAGCTTTGCAGGGCTATTACCTGTAATCTTTTTTCTGTACAGACAGCTAATCTGAAAAGAAGAAAAAAGGAGTTTTTGTATTTATACTTTTTTCCATATAACCCCCCCCCCCCCCTCCCTCCACCACATCAACATACGACAACTTTCTCCCTCACATTGATAGAGTATAATGTGGAAAAGGATATGTGTTATTATGTTTATTACATAATTAGTAAAAATAGTAAAAAAAATTCAAAAATAAAAATATACAGAAAAATTATGTCAATATTTTATCAGTGATATTTGGGATTAGGATTTTTTTGTTTGGTTTTTTTTTTCCCCTGAAACATGAAAACAACATGTTCAATATAAACATGAAATTTTTGAAAAGTTCAAATAAAGTGATAAATATGAATAAATAATTTTGGAATAGATATCCTGTGTGGGGTGTATCACAGAAAGAAAAGCAGAAAAAGTATTGTTAACCATGAAAATGATTTATAGCATGCAGTTACTTTAATGACAAAATTGTCCATTGAAGTTGGTTTTAAATGTCTTCACATTATTTTTAGATGATGTACATGTTGTGCCATATAATTGCCAGACAGAAGGAGGGCAGAGAACCAGCCAAGGTATCAACGTCAAATCTGTCTTGAAAGGTCATAGCTGATAGGATGATACTAACAGAAGTCAACCAATTGTCTTCTCTCTCTCAGGAATGTCACACCATATCACCCTATTGTTGATGATGTTTGTAAGAATAGAGAAATTCTGCTCTTGCTGAAGCCAAAGACTGCTCGAAATATGACATACACAATTATCTTCAGATGTTAATTGTTATCAAAAATATGTTCATGTAGCATAATTTATCTGGTTATATAATCATGTCAGGAGGCACAAAAATATTTTATAGTGTTCAAACTACAGATAAGGAAAAATAGGTGTTTTTGTAACAGCTTCCCTGATATGATTTGTGGTCAGGATATTTTATGTTGCAGATATGTTTTTACTGATCATAAATTTACAACAAGTGCTGGCCCACTTGGAGATCTGAGTTAAAAGTCACAGCTAAAGTCATATTGTGTTTATATTACCTCCATAAATGAAAGCAATAGTTTTAACATTTGTCAAAAAGTTGTGTTTAAATAGAGGTCAATGTATGGGACATCATATGAGTGATGTGTTTGTTTGTTTTTTTGGTTTTTTTTTTGTTTTTTCTAAAAAAAAAATAAATGATTATTTGTAGACAATGTATTTATTGAATTTTAATTTTTGTGTCTGTAGCTCATTCACTCACGTGTTAGGTAACCATTGTAATGAAACTAAAATATTTGAAAAAAAAATTACAGATTTATGTGTACATATTGATTTGTGTAAATTGACATAGCGTGAGAAAAGGCCACGTGTTTCTGACATTAGAGTGCTAGGCTGTTGACGGCGTGGACTTTTTACTGACTTTGGATTATACCCCCAGAGTGACAATCTACTCACTGACTGTTAATTGGGTCGTGAATTTAGGTCATGTGACCTCTTGTCATCTTTCAGGACATAAATTCCTTACCAAACATTCCCAGATTAAATGAGAGACCTTTATTTTTATGAGTTTAATTTTTATAGCAATTTTTTGTCAAATTAAATGAGAACTTTTTAACCTGTTTTTTTTATACAAACATGTGGCCCTCACTTTGTTACTAAATATAGATTGTTCATATTGCTTATGTGTTTTCATTACTCATTCATCAGAACACATACCCAGACCAAACTTTTGATGAACTGCTGAATTTGTTAACATCAGTTTGAATTTCAATAAAAAATGCAGTTCCATGTTTGTTCAAATCCCACACCAACTGCTGAATCATGTTTATATTGTCTGTAAAACATGGAATATTTGTTTTATTTGCAAAGTCGTTCACAGAAAAAGAATTTTAAATGTTTTTGTAATGTTTATTGCAAATTACCACTGTCAAGTAAAAATTTTAAGATTTTTAAGATAGGCAGCTGGACTGCCAATGCTTATCAAAAAATAATCTCGTGTTGCTGAAAGTAGACTCTGGATCTGATCAAATATAGAAAATTGTTTTTTACAAATAATAGAAAATTGAAATACCGTGTGAACCGAATTTCAGAAATTTCTTTATAAAGAGATGTGTTGACCTTATTAAACCTTTCATTATTTACAAAACCTTTCATTGTTTGCCCACTGTGGAATCCTCCTTTCATTTCGCTACATTCATGTTGATTGTTTTCGACTTTGTTAAATATTTTTCTAATGCCTGGACTTCTTTTTTCTTTTCTTTTTTTCGTGGGATAACTTGAAGTGTTATCCCTTTTGTTGGAAGACTTAGAATTGGGATCACCCAGTGCAAGGGGTTAACCTTTGTAGGAACAGTTATCCCAAAGGATCAGGACTCGGATCATTGCATTGATTCTGGATTTATTTTTTCGAGTGTCTTTATGAGACACTGTATAGAACTTGTTATAATGTAATGATATTTTACATTTTATCATGATTAACAAAATCTGCCATTAATGGTTTTATTAAAAAATATTTAAGATACAGCAGCTTTTGTTCTGACTTTATACATTATCTCTTGCATGATCTGTACAGCATATTTTTCAGTGGATGACTTCATAGGGCCAGATGCTTGAAATTTTGAGATGGGGGGGGGGGGGGGGGGGGGTCTTGTACCTGTACTTGAAGAAATGCAGTTCAAATGGTAGTTCATTTTTTATAAGTCGTAGAGACAGTGGAGGAGGTCACATTACACTTGCTATAATGACTGCAGTTGCTATAATGATGTTGCTCTGTGTCATGTTGAATGCAGTTGCTGCATTGATATAAATCATGTGTAAAGTACATAGGTTGATTTATTGATTGTATAGTGTTTAATGTCCCACCTGAGAATTTCTCACTCACATGGAGATGTCACCATTGCTGTTAAAAGAGCTGCAAGATTTAGGCCTATGCTTGGCACTTGTGGCCTTTGAGCAGGGAGGGATCTTTGATGTGCCACACCTATTGTGACAAGGTTGATTTTTGCAGTCTCATCCAAAGGACTACCCCATTTAGTCGCCTCTTGCAACAAGCAAGGGGTACTGAGGATCTATTCTAACAACCTGGATTCCCACAGGGAAAAGGGCATTTCAAACAGAATGGAAGGAATGAATCATTCACTGCTTTAAACCAGGTTATATATTAAATGGTCGGGATTTTGCTTCATTCCTGAAATTTACTATGGAGTTGTGGAAAATTTGGGGCAGTGGAGCTGCATGTGGATAGTGCTATCAGTGCTTCTTTCAGTTAAACAAGTTGCAAGGCTTTTTGATATTAAACTAGTACAGTCTTTGGTTCAAGTTAAACAAGTCATAGGGCTTTCTGATATTAAAATAAGTATAACTTACAAACGTTTCTTCATTAAACAAGTATGTCTTATCAAGGTCAAATCTGAGTCATCAGACACTGAAAGGGGTGGGGGTCGTTTTGTTTTGTACCAATGCGATTTCTTTGCCAAGTATGAGCTTGTGTCCTTACTGCGAAAGATGAAATGTATAAACATGAACTGAAATGTAGAAAACAACTAGATAGTGTCAATATATTTGGAGGACATTATTATTATTTTAATGAATACCTGTGCAATAGAATGCAGGATGTGGCAGGAAAGGAGATGTTTTACTGCTGGACTGGGAATCAAACCGCGGACCCCTGAATTACTAGTCAGATGCTCTAACCAATGAGCTATCTAGGCAATTATTTACAGTTCATATAGCCCAAACCACTACAATCCTCCGTCCTTAAATTGTCTCTAATGTAGAAGATGCACACTCTGGATTCTTTTGCGGCTGACAGGACTTTCACCTTCAAATCCAGGAGTGGTCAATGCACCAAACGTTACAGGAAAGGGACCAGGAGTTGAACCCAGATCCCCCTGTGTTACTAGTCGGGTTCTAACCACTGAGCTATTCAAGCCGATATCAATGGTCCATATAGCCCAAACCACTACATACCATTTATGATAATCAAAACAAAATGAGTAAAAATATGCAGGAACTAGGCTTGCCATGGTTCTCTCAGTGAGAAGTAAAAATGAGTGGAAATGTATTCTCGTTGAATTGATCTCTACAATGTTGAAAAGGAGTTGCATACATGTTTAGCAAGAGCATGAAGGACTATGGGGTAAGGGTTCCGACTCCATGATGGATCCAAACAAGTCATATAGTGTTAATATACGTCATATATATTATGTAAAGTTTTTCATCAGTATGGGCACTTTTGGGTCATTTGTGTTTTAGGAACACTCTTGTTTAATACTGCTGTTGAATAGTAGAATTTATCTTGGGTATGCAGAATAGGCAAATTATGATAGACTTGGTAGTGCTTGGAGCTAGAGATACTTGGATGAATGATAAGGCCAATGGGCCTCTTCTTCATGATAGAATAGGCCCATCCTACATTAATCTTTTATCATCAATATCAATTAAAAATGGCTATTTCATTCACAGGTGCTTGGGTTCAGGACCCCCCCCCCCCTTCTGAATAACCTGCATGAGTTGCTTTAATTATTTTTGTTGAAAATCTCTCTAAAGCATTTCACCAATGTCTGGCATACCCCAAAAGTCCCAAATATCTCAAAAAAGGCCCTTTTAAAACAAATTACCCTCACAGGCTATTATAACATATAATAACAAGACAATATACATGTATATGTAAGCAAAAACATGACACCATCCTAGTTTTTAGAATAGTGAGTGCTGTATCTCACTTGTAACTCAAAAGCTGACATTCAAATTTTTGCTGACCATGAAAAACACCTTAATTAAACATTCTGAACAGAAAAATTCTCGGCTCAAGTCGTGGTTATGTCCCTTTAAAAAAAAATGTGTAATGCAGGGTCACACTTTGTCCAATGAAGGTGTTGTTTTGAATTGACAGGTGTGACATTTATCTATCTAGGAGAGTGATTAACGTTATATTTTTCATTTTATTATATATTTTCATTACACTGGTGTTAGTTTTGGATCTGACCTATAGACCCTGACTAAGGGACAGTGAATTTTACAATTTAAAGTAGAGGGCATTTAATATACCATAACGAAGTAATCTTTTCCCGTTCCTCCTAAATATTCATTTTACTTTTAATTAGTGCCAGTAAAATCCAAAAAGAAGTTTATCAAATATAAGTAATATTATTAGTGTATGATTATATTGACTTGGAACCTCTAACCCAGATGTTGCGAAATTCACAATTTAATTTCTGCTTTTCCTGATATTTAAATGTTTAACACTTAAACATTATATGCCAAGTTTGGTCCCGCCCTGGAATCGAACCTCTACCCCGGGGATCATGAAATTATAATTTTGGCAGGCCTTAATGCTATATATAACTATGCATTTAGTTTTTCTTACACATGTGCGATTGTAGAGAAGAAGAGTTTTAGAAATTGGTCAAATTTTGGTAGTTTTTGCTCCGCACCCACGGCCCCATGGGGAGGGACGTAGGAGTCCTGAAATTAACAATTTATGTCCCTCCCCTTTGTACCAAATATGCTTATACCAAATTCAAAAAAAAAAAGAAAAAAGAAAGAATAGTTCAAAAGAAGTTAAAAATGTTCAATTGTTAATGCACGACAGACGACACAGGGCAGACGACACAGGGCAGACGACGCAGACCAATAACAGAAAATAGTATTCTGTTCTAAAATGAGAAACAATTACAAATGTCGACTATTCTAATTTAACAGACGATGTGAAAATGTAAGTTCTACCGATAATTTAGGTTGTAGAGACGATGTAGGGACGAGGCACCAAATTAAGATACAATAAAATAATTGAAGATATCTTTAATTATTTGAAGATACCATCAATTCAATTATTGCGCGTTAATGCACGCACCCATTAATTCAAGTGATAAGAGCAATAATTGATTTGATGCGCGCGTTGTTGTTATTATTATTCCACATCTATATAACGCTTTATCTAATTACGACAATTTCCTTAAAGCTCATTACATGTAAGACAATAAAACAAAGAACAAAACTTAATACTAAACTAAATTTGATAAGCGCACTAATTAAACATTAAACTGATGGACGCATCAATTAAATTGATGGGCAAATCAAATCAATTATTGTTTTTGTCACCAAATCAATCGATGCGCGCGTCAGCGTGGTGGAATTATTGCCCACGAAAATTAATTTAGAGCTAGGTATAAATGATTTGAGTATCTTTTTGATCCAGTGGAAGATACCTTTAATTGTTTACAGCGATATTGCATAAGGAACTAATGTGCCCATCAGTTAAAGAGATCACTAATCCCACTGTGGATATGAATCTCTCCGATAGTTGCTCTAACTAAAAGAATTACTACGCGCATCAGTTGAATTTATGATATATTAATTCAAATGAACAGATCTAAAATTTTGTTATTGCGGGCATTATTGAAATATAGCTCTCTTTAACTGAATTGTAGCTCGAATTAATTAAATTGTTGGTGTCATTGACCAATTGAATTACAGAGCTCATCACTTCAGCAGAATAATCAATCCTATCAACAATTCAGTTAATGCGTGCAATAATTCAGAATTGAAGATATCATTAATTGTTTTAAGAGATCTTTGGATTGGCAATCTCCTCGTTAATTAATTCACACCTTATATCTGTAATAAAGAGATATGTCCTGTAAACTTAATCTCTCTCTCCTCTCTCTCTCTCACTCTCCCTCCTTCTCTCTCTCCATGCTGAAAGAGTTACTATACATTTAAGATTATACTCGGGATCGGGGTGTACAATATATGTCATCGCATAGTCACGTGACTCTTGTAGAGCAACAACAAAACTGTCCCAACAACAAAAAGGTTGTAAAGCCCAACAGAATGCCCCGTGAAGTAAAACAAGATTATTGGATAAGTGAAAGCATCAAGGATAAGAAATTTGAGGACTATTACACACAGTTAACAGAACTTGGGAGGTAGGAGAATGCTTAGCAGGTGCCCGTTGTCTGCGTAGTAACAGTAGTTTACATTAGTTGCACATGGCGGATTATATAAAGTATGTAGGTTAAAGTAAATCTTAATTATGGAAATGTTATTTCTATTTACATGTGCATATCACAGTATTCACGGACATCGAGAATTTGTGGAGTTTTGTATATTAATAGATTTTAATTTACTGTTAATGTACGTGTCATTAATGTACGGGAAGTTGATATTCATAATTAAATTCCATTATCAGCTTACTTTCTGTTTTGCATTTCACAGAGGTGCAACCTCAGTGGTGTACAAATGTGAGCACAAAGGAACAACAAAGAAATGGGCAGTCAAAATCATCCATAAAAGGGTCAGTACAAAAGTAAAACTGTTTGTATTACTGTCAATGTCAGTAAAGAAATTATAACTGTTTATATTACTGTCAATGTCAGTATAGAAATAACAACTGTTTATATAACTGTCAATGTCAGTATAGAAATAACAACTGTTTATATTACTGTCAATGTCAGTATAGCAATAACAACTGTTTATATTACTATCAAAGTCAGTATAGACATAATAATAATAATGATAATGCACTTATATAGTGCCTTATCTAAATATACTCTAAAAGCGCTTTACACTATACTAAAATGGAAATCAAAATCATACAGAATACATAAAATCACTTATAAATGCCAGATTTCAAGATCGCACAATGAATAATTGAAACTGTGAAAGAAATAAGCCAGAGAAAATTAGAAATTAATTACTGTTTATATTATTGTCAATGTCAGTATAGAAATTATAACTGTTTATATTACTGTCAATGTCAGTATGGAAAATAATAACTGTTCAAATCACTGTCAATGTCAGTATAGAAATTATAACTGTTTATATTACTGTCAATGTCAGTATGGAAAATAATAATTGTTCAAATCACTGTCAATGTCAGTATAGAAATATTGACAGTAATGTAAACAGTGATTATTGTTAGTATAGAAGTAATCACTGTTTATATTACTGTCAATGTCAGTATAGAATATCACTCTCAAATATTTTGTCACATACAAACTAAAAATGAGACATATAACTGTTTAATTTTTTCCTTGAACTATCATACAGTGGAACATTCCACCATTCCAATCCAACATTCAGGGGCCTCCATGGCCGAGTGGTTAAAGCATTGCACTCAAAATCACAAGGCCTCTAGTCGTTGCGGGTTCGAATCCCGCTCACGCTGATATATGTGAGAAAGTTTGCCAGTTTACTTTTGGAAGGTTGGTAGTCTCTTCCCAGATACATTGTATCTGGGTTCTCCCCTCCACCTACAAAAACTGGATGCCACCAGATAACTGAAAAATTGTTGAGTGTGGCAGAAAACAAACAGTCAATCAATCAACCAATCCAACATTGTTGATATCTTTTGATTTAGAGAACTTTTCAGCTATCTGCAGCTGCTTTTAGTAACATTTGTCTTTTTTGGAGGGTGGTGGTTTGTATAATTTTCAGAACTTTTTTCTCTGGTTAAATTATAAAGGTAATACATGTATATATCAAATACTCTCAATAACCAGAAAATAGTCAAGTGTGACTCAAAAAACCCAAAAAAAACATGTGAATTATATTTATAGCCCCTATAGAGCTGCTGCTCTTGAATGTACAATTTCTATCTGCAGATTTTGAACTTTTATTGACAAATTTTAAATTCATTGGAGAAACTGAAAAAAAAAAAAAAGTTTAACTAAGCAAGACAATTTATACATGTAATGTTCTAACCTTGTGTTTTTGTTGGTCATTACGTTTCATGATTTTGAATCATTATTGAGAGTCATGCAAGATAGTTCCCCATATGGATGTGTGCTTCCTTCTGGGTACTTGAGTTTCTACCTACACTGGTGAACCCTTTACTGCACTTGCCCAACAATTGGACTCAATCATTAGTTTACATGAAGGCTATACATATAATATTTTATCAAATATCACTTGTGTATAAGTTTCTATGTATTTACACAGTTTCTTTCCAGCTTGTTGACATCCTTTCCCCCAGGAATCAAATCACAGTTCACTTGTTTCACAAACACTTCTTGTTTATCTTTTCCTCAATGTTACTAATACAGTCAATCCTCATTATCTCAAACTCAACATTACTGATACAATCAAACCTTATTATCTCAAACTCATTGTTACTTATACAATCAAACCTCATTATCTTAAACTCATTGGGGCCTAGTAAAAACGTAAGAGATATCCAAAGGTTTGAGATGTTGAAGTTTAAATACATAAAGGAAATATAGTTGAGATTTTCAACTCACTTCAAGATACTTATTGTATTCCAAATATCAATGTTTGGGACACTGAAGTTCTACTGTACTTCGTACCCATCTAATTCACTTTGCTATTGGAAAGAATTGAATCCAACTAAAGTCTCATCCTTGCCTTGTGACCATTTGAATGAAGTTTGATCTATGCTATAGTACTGAGAATTACCCAGAGCTTTTCATATTTTGTAGGTGGACAAGAAAGTGATCAACACAGAGATTGGAATTCTCCTAAAACTGAACCATATAAATGTGGTGGGTATTTTATTCAAGTTGTGAGAGTTTGAATGTAATAAGATATTATAGTAAGAATATGAATGTTATGAGATGTTATAATAAGAGTATGAATGTAATGAGATGTTATAATAAGAGTATGAATGTAATGAGATGTTATAATAAGAGTATGAATGTAATGAGATGTTATAATAAGAGCATGAATGTAATGAGATGTTATAATAAGAGTATGACTGTAATGAGATGTTGTAATAAGAGTATGACTGTAATAAGATGTTATAATAAGAGTATGAATGTAATGAGATGTTATAATAAGAGTATGAATGTAATGAGATGTTATAATAAGAGTATGAATGTAATAAGATGTTGTAATAAGAGTATGAATGTAATAAGATGTTTTAGTAAGAGTATGAATGTAATAAGATGTTATAATAAGAGTATGAATGTAATGAGATGTTATAATAAGAGTATGAATGTAATGATATGTTGTAATAAGAGTATGAATGTAATAAGATGTTGTAATAAGAGTATGAATGCAACATATGACAGATTGTTAATATATTGTTGAATATATAAAACAGTAATTTGATGTGGACAAATGAGTGAAATTGGCAACACCTATTGTTCAATTTCAAAATGTTTAATTACTATAAATACCTAACCTAATTAATAGTATTAGATTTGATGAAGGAGAGAAAAATTATCACATGATGTATTTGCGAGTATTTAATTTTATCAAGAGGCGAAATATGATTCACAAGTCTGAGATTTAAGATAAGCAAAGCTGGCAGTAACTTTTTTATTTTTTTTCTAGATTCGGCTGAAGGAGATTTTTGAAACCCCTTCAAATATCTACCTAGTCTTAGAGTTGGTCAAAGGAGGAGAATTGTTTGACAGGTACAAATTATGGAAGTTAACAACAGAGAAGCACATGATTATTTTAGTGTTTGTGTAGTGATCTGACTTTACTGACTGACATTGTAGAATTGTAAGCCGAGGCTACTACTCCGAAAAAGACGCATCTACAGCTGTCCGACAGATGCTGATTGCTGTCAAGGTGATTCTGTAAAAATATCAGTTAAAACAAAATGATTATCATTGTAAAGAAAAACGATTTTCTGTACAGTAATTCATGCTTATAACTGACATGTTTATAACAGATTTATGCACATTGTGAAGTCATATTTATTTCACTACAAGAGGAAAATAAATCTTATTGGATATACAAAATTTGGTTACAACGAAATGTTTTTCTATGGCCCTGAAGGTTTACTGTAACTATTTTACTGTATAATGAAGCTTGGTTATGATTAACTCTTTTTCCCTGTTCCTGGAGGTTTACTATAATGGTGTTTTACTGTATAATGAAGTTTGGTTATAATGAAATTTTTTCGCTAGCCGTGGAGGTTCACTATAATTGTGTTTTAATGTATAATGATGTTTGATAATAACAAACTGTTTTTCACTGGCCCTGAGGTTTACTATAATTGTGTTTTACTGTATAATGAAGTTTGGTTTTAATGAACTATTTTTTGCTAGCCCTAGAGGTTCACTATAACTGTGCTTTACTGTATTAATATTTTCGGTTTTGTAGTATCTGCATGAGAATGAAGTCGTGCACAGAGATTTAAAGGTTAGTTAAATGACATTTTCTCATGAGAGTTTGCATTTTGTGTGTGTGTGTGGCAACACTAAATATACTTTTCTGATGAAAGAATAATTGATTTTTTCGATTTTGGAAGAATCTAATTTTTTTCGTTACTGAAAATTGCACAGTTGGAACTACAAATTAAGATAATTGAATTGTCTGTTTGAAAATCAATGTCATGACTTACATTGAACTTGTCAGATTTCCATCTCAACAAAATTGTTTCCTCCCCCAAAATTGCACAGTCGGAACCACAAAGATAATGGAAGTATCCGTTTGAAAATAAATATGAATTATATCAATCTTCTCAGATTTCTAGTTTAGCAAAAATAGTTTCTGTTACTAAAAATTACACAGTCAGGACCAAAAAGATAATTATTTGTTTGAAAATAAACATAATTGTTTCTATTACTGAAAATTGCACTGTTGGAGCCTTCAAAGATCATTGAAATACTGGTTTGAAAATAAACATTGTGATTTACTTTTAACCCGACAGATTTTCATTCCAGCCAGAAAACCTTTTGTATGAGGACTTGACAGACGAGTCCAATCTGAAAGTTGGTAAGTACTAGTTAACATTAGTATTTACGAACTATGGGACTTTAATCAACGTTTTGTCATTCGTTTTCCTTGTATTAATGAAGAACATTTCCAGGTTTTATGCTTTGTCTGTTGATAGAAATCACACACGTGCATGTTGATAGAAATC
Organism: Ostrea denselamellosa; assembly: GCA_024699665.1. Taxonomy (NCBI): domain Eukaryota; kingdom Metazoa; phylum Mollusca; class Bivalvia; order Ostreida; family Ostreidae; genus Ostrea; species Ostrea denselamellosa. Next base: position 16,656,557 of record JAMZEH010000010.1, read on the forward strand.
ACACACGTGCATGCTCTTAGTGAATGGAACAAAATGGTATCTGTGTTTCACGGGAAATAATGCATCACGATTCATCAAAGATTTCTTTTTTGTTTATTTATCATTAGATGACAAGTTCAGATTCTGGCAGTCCTGATTTAAAGTACATCAATCTTACCAACACCTTTAATGAAAATAATCCATACTTTTGGACAAAAAACTGCATTTATTAATATTCAGCATTTCCAGGTTGATGCACCAAATCTGAAGTACTCAAAATTTAAAAAATCAAATTATGCATAACATATAGTTCTGGAAAATGTCACAAAATATCCATATTTCATACAGTAAAACTCGGTTATAATGAACTTACTATTAATGAATTCACACTTACAGAGAAATAATTTTTCATTCCCTGTAGCTTTGAAACAATGTATTTATAACAAAGCAAAATTGTTGGTCACCAGCACTTCGCTGCACAGAAGAACATTATACTGTATTGTTTATCAATATATTGACCACCTCTAGTACATTCCTCGGTACTGAGGCTTTATTATACTCTTAATCAAAATAAATTGCACCAAAGCACCTGGTAATATCAGTCACCAGTTATAATGCAGTGAAATAATACAGACTTATGATCCATAGAATCAGAATGTAATGGCTGTTCATTATGTTGTAGCCGACTTTGGCCTGTCCAAGATCATTGACCGAGAAGTGACCATGAACACAGTGTGTGGGACTCCTGGATATTGTGGTGAGTACCATCAAGACTTTTGTCCCAGACAGAGATGTCACATGAGATATACCAGAGTTCTGATGCACACAGGGGAAACTCTGCTTTCAGTGGATTCAGTTCAGTGCTGTAATGCTTGGATTTGTAGAGTTTTTCACACATTTGTACTTTTACATTCAAAATTTGACATCAGATGCTTTTGTAGTAAGAGTTTGAAATATTGAAGATTTGACATCAGATGTTTTGTAGCAAGAGTTTGAAATATTCAAAATTTAATACCATGAGTTGTCTACCTTTCTATGTTATATTTTGTTTTCACAATTAATTTTCCTTGTACAGCCCCTGAGGTCCTGGCAGGCAAGCGTTATTCCTACCCAGTGGACATGTGGAGTATTGGCGTCATTACATACATTCTGTAAGTTCCGTAAACCAAATTTTATTCTCGACAATTTACCAGTGAGGAATTGGTTCACAGTGACTAGTTTTTGCAACCAAGATAATTTCAAACAGAATATAAAAAAATGTAAATTTTGTTTTTTCAGAATTTACTCATTTAAGATGATGTCAATAAATAGTACCAATATATGTGTGTCTTTTGTCAAAATCATATCAAGTTTTTTTTTCTGTGAGATTGCATGTATGCAGTAAAGTTAAATGTTCGAAATAAATTTTTAAAACTCTAATTATTAAATATTAATTTTTCAGGTTGTGTGGATATGAGCCTTTTTATAGTGGTGAAAATGAGGCTGAAATGTACAAGAAAATCCTTAAAGCAGATTACAAATTTGACCCACCATTCTGGAACAACATCAGTGAAAATGCAAAAGTATGAGAATTAAATGCCTCTTGAAATAGGAGATAACTGTGCAAACTTTGCTTCAACAATAGTTATGAGTTATCTCCCTCCACAGATACTGTGCAGTATTTAAGTTCACTGGAACTGATTTTTTAAGTGTTGCAAACTTTAAAATGTTCTTATTATAATTTTATCAATAAATGTAACTTGAGAATTGTATCCATACCAACAAAATCTGCCCTCCAAAAATTATGTAAATACTTTCTCAGTGCATATTAAGATTTCTGCAAGTCATGATTATTTTCCCGATTTCCTCTCTGGATGGGACATCAGGTTTGTTTTAGTACTGTAGTACACCAAACATACCATCAAGTGGTAGAACTAAAATTCAGCACATTAATTCAGAGTTTAAAAGTTATTATATTTCAAGTAAAGCATCAAGAAATTTCAGATGACTCAAAGTTGACATAACAATGAAACTGACCTATATAATGCCATTATTTTTACCTGACAGATCTGTTTTATCTGAATTGATCATTATGTTCTAGACAAGAACCATCTCCTCTGCCAGTAGACATAATCTGTTTGCATTTGAACATTATACAAGTTTTATATGTGGTAATGCCATTCTTGTTTAATGGTTTACCTAAATTTGTTGGCAAAGGGTAGCTGTGAAATCCACGTAATCTGATGGCGATAACGGGATAGATTTTTCCTTTATGTTTTTTAGGACTTTGTGAAGAAGATGCTGTTATTGGATCCTAAAAAACGACTGACGGAGAACCAGGCACTTAACCATGACTGGGTCAAGGGTTTGGCTGCCAAGAGTGATCACATGCCCGAGACTCACAACAAAATCAAAGAATTCAATGCTACTCGTAAAATGAAGGTAACTGCACAATTTTGAGTCTGTCATCGCCACAGGAACGGGACACAATTTTTACGTAGATAAAAGAATCCTCCTCCACAATGTTTAAGGAATAAACTTAGATTTTGAAAATTCATGAGCAACAAATGAACTGCAACACTTTACATTGTAAGCACTTCATGAAATATGTCGGCATAATGCATTGCAGTTTATACCCACATGTATTTACAAAAGTGAAATTTATTTTCTTATACAGTATTTACATTCTACTTTCATTTCTGTTAGAATTTCCTGCCATTAAAGTACATATACTATATATATCTGTATTCATATGCATTTCATGAGGAAATGGCTATCATAACAGTTTGTACAGATCTTTTAAAACGGCAAAAACATTGGAAATGTAAATATTTTTACATGTAATGAATTAATCACTGGCATTTTCTTTATCTTTGTTTGACATCCCGTCAAGAATTTTTCACTTGTATCATCAGTGAGAAAAAGAGATTGTGTATACAGAGGATATTCAATGCTATGTAGTTGGATGTGGAATTTATTTCATGAGTAAGGCAGGATTTTTTAAAATATTTTCACGAGTGAAAATATTTTTATAAATCCTGTCTTACGAGCAAAATAAATCCAATATCCAACTACTACGCATTGGATTTTCTGTTTATTACATTTTCTTTAGTTTTAGAACATGTTTATTTCAAATCTTTTACAAAAGATATATAGTAATATACAATATCATACATGACATCACAATCAGTAGTTATTTTAACACTGTGAAAGTAATGTTTTTTGTTATTTTCACACTGAAAATGTCATTTTTATTCAATGGATAAATTATAGTATTTTGCTGTTGAAAATGTGATAAAATACAATGTATGAATTTTGTCAGTATCAAGAAATTGCATCAACACAGGCTAGGTAAGACTGCAGTGCCAAGTTTGGTGTGAATCCATTCATCTGTCCTTGTTTCTATATGAATGGGATAATTAGTTGTATTATTATGTCTGGAAATAGAGTTGGACTGAAATGGCTTGCAGTATATTTTTAAAAAAATGTACAGCACTGTCTATTTCTCAATAATTTTGCAATTTAGCAAACAGCAATTTAAAAAGACAAAACAGTCTAATTTCATTAACCTCACACTTCAGCACATAGTTCTTCTTGTGCAGATTTTTTCACAGGACACATGACCTGGTTTAACTTAGAAGCCAGTTACACATCACCTATATCTGGTTTCATTTGTTCATTTCAATTAGAGGAGCTACTTGTGCCACCATTACAAAAACTGCATGTCAGTGTCATAGGCTAAGTGCTTTTCTGTGATGCAAGATTTTGATTTATTTACAAACAACTCACGACTCTTTAAAGTTATAATAGCTGCCAATTTGGTGTCAGAAAATTTTTGTTTTAAATTTTCTTTTTCAAAGACAGAAAAAAATAAGATTGACAAATATTTGTTACTAATACTTGTGTTAAAAACCTTTTCAGAGGCTCTGAATGAAGCAAAGTTATATAATTGTCTTCCCGAACAAAAATTGATATCTATATAAAATTCTATGTATATTCAGAAGATTTGAAATCTTATTTTGATAAAATTTTAAAGTTTCTTTAAATTTTATTAATGATTTTTCTTAAAGTTATATACAAGACTATCACAATCACACATTTTTACAACAAAATAAAATTTTCAGATTTCGAGCTATTATTACTTTGTCAGGGTGCTTGACACAACTCTCACAATTCAAATATTGTTTAAACACAAAATAGTCCACAGTTCTTTCACTTTTTATTCCTCTAGCCATATGAATGTACACCACATTAAATATTACTTCATTTTTTTGCAGGCAATAACTGATGCCACTCTTCTTGCTTCGAGAGCAGCACGAATAACAAGCTTCTTAAATCAGAAACAATCGCTGAGTGATGTTTCCATGCAATCTGTGTCAGAGCCAATGGAACATTAATTCTGTGATCACAACCACTTTATTAACATTACTTCGAGAACTTTTTATTTTATAAATTTTAAGTTTTACTGATTTTATATATGCATGTGTACATGCACCGTCTGTGATAGTTTTGTGAATAAAATATGTGTATGTCTCCCTATTTTGGCAGAATTCAATTTGCATTTAAGTAAATCATTTCAAAAACATGTATGTAATTAAAATTTCCATCTTGATTGTGGATATTGTTCAAATGGAACATTTATAAAAGATGTAATTCGATAATGATTTTGTCTCCATACAGTATCCACCAGCATTTGGTTTGCATAGTGAGAATGATTGTATTTGAATTATAAATATTGGATATGGTGTGTGCTTATACACCAATAATATCTTTAAAATGAACAATCTTCAGACTGAGGGCAAAGTTCCAGGTAATTTTAACTGTCCCAACAAATCTTATCTTTAACTACAAGCATTGTATCGGTACTTATTTGTTTTTTCTTTTTTATACATACGTATATGTAAATACTTGTACATATTAAAAAAATATAACTCAGTATTGGTTGTATTCAGACTTTTATTGTTCTGAACAATCTTAATCTGGTTCTGAGGACCAAAGTCAAAGCATGGTGCCATTAGACACGATTTAAAGTCACATGTCGTGTCACAGAGCTAGTTTAGCAGACATTTCGCCTTTGCAGACTGTCATTGACTCCATGGGTATGTTCCATCCTCCTCCCTCCTGATTTGTCTACAAAAGAAAAGGAATACATAGATCAGTAATGGTTATCTCATCAATTGGGATAAATAAAGAGAGATTCCTCAATTATCAAATTTAATATGATATTAAGTAGAAATATTTTGTAAGAGTTGATACTGTTGTGAGAAAAATGCCATCTACTGACTACTGTACACAGGGAAACAGTGATTTGAGCACCCTACTAGATTACAAGAGTTCCAGATTCCTGTATAGTTCAATGATTTGAACACCTTACTAGATTACAAGAGTTCCAGATTCCTGTATAGTTCAATGATTTGAACACCTTACTAGATTACAAGAGTTCCAGATTCCTGTATAGTTCAATGATTTGAGCACCCTACTAGTAATGCAGGAACACCCTATGTAAGTATATCAAATGAAAAGTTGTACCTAGTGTTGTATGTTTTTGAACTGCATAAAAAACCACCTGTATGGATTACATCTGTTTTTATTTAATAAAGAGCCTCCGTGTTAACTTGGTAAGTGAGTAACATACCGTTATCTCTTGACAGTTACTTCCGAGGTCGACCCCGAGGCCGACAGCCATTGTGTGGCGTCTTGGTCACATCTGTGATGGATACAATCCGAACTCCTGAGGTTCGTAAACCGAGCAAAGCCGACTGAAATCAAAATCAGATAACAGGTTTGAATATTTACTTGGATGTGAACAAGAAAAGTAGGGGTTTAAATCCTAGAAAAACAAAGTGCTATGTCTGAAGAGACATGCTGTCCAAAAAGTCATTGCTCAACTTCATAAATGGCATAATCTTAAATAGCTGTGTCACTGATGAACCCCTGTAACTAGCTTTTACACAAAAAATAAAATTAAACATTATCTACGTATTGTAATGTTAAAATCAACAAGAGCTCTGCAATGTCAGGCATATCCTCTCGCAATGAATGTCTACGCGCCCTGTTGTAACTTTTGACCCCAAATTCACTAGACACTTTCCTCTTTTGATAATAAAGATACATATGATCAATCAAATCAATCAAGCAAAAAAGGTGATTTCTAGAGTGTCTATAAGCTTTTGCTATGAAGTCTTGTCGTCACTTTGACCTCTTAACTTTTCACTCCAAAATCAATAAGGGTTCTTCCTCTCTTGATCACAAAACTACACGTGAAGTATGAAATCAATCGAGCAAAAAATGTTGTCTGTCAAGTGTCTACAAGGCTCAGTGTTGCTCGCACACTTGCAAACATGAACTGGCCCATAACTATATCCCCTCTCACACTGAATCGTGCGGGGATAAAAACTGCTTTAATATAATTAGAGATTATGCTCCAAGAAAATCCAAAATCATGAATTCAAATCCCCAAATCACTGCAAGCCACAGCTGAAATGTACACTCCTGTCCCTTTTCACCTGTGGCGAGGAGAGGAGTGTACATTTCAGCCCTGGTTTACGAGGATGGAATCCCCTTAACCCATGAGATGGTTGGACAAACAAACAACAGACAGGTGATCAGAAAAGCTCACTTGAGCTTTCAGCTGGTGAGCTAAAAAAACCCAAGTGCACTTTTCAAGGAATGTGTAAAAAATTGGCACATATTAGCGAAATATTTTTTTTAAAAGGAATAAAACATTTTTAAAAAAATATCAAAAAAACTTACTGTTCTTTTGGTGTTTAATCCATTCAAATTAACTCTCAAATTCTGCAAGCCTAAACTCTTGGCTTTCTAAATAAGAAGAATCAAATCATTGTTAATTAGGAAGAGCATTTTTAACACAACGTCTTCTCTCGGGTTTTCTGGTAAAATTTTCTGACATCAAACTGACTACATATTGACATAATTTAAAAAAAGAAATCTCAGTACCACATACATCTACACTTGTGTATTTATTCCTGGTAGTTTTTTTTAAATTTTCAATCCTTTACAGTTTTTTTTTGATTTTCAATACTTTACAAATACAGAATTTTTAACTGTGGCAGAGCCAAGGCCCAGTTTGCATTGTTCAATGAAATTTCAATGAAGCAAATTTGAGTTACCTCCCCTATGTGGGCCCCTACAGTTTGGGCACAGAGATTTGTGTTCTTTTTGGTGTGTCGGAATCCAAGACTGCCCTACAAACAGAAAAACATATGTTATATTTATTACATAAAAAATTAGCTTACTTAAAGACCCAATTATAAGTTAACGCCCACAATTTTACCTGAGCCGTGATCAACTGGAAGCTGCCTGTCAATCAGATTTAAAAATAATAGATCTCAAGTTGATTGACGTTTGCAGCAAGGGAGGTTTATGAATGCCATTGTGAGGTGTTTTGATAACAATAACGGTCGAATTGATCAGCATTCTTTTGATGCAAAATACATGTATCACAAAAAATAAATAAATAAATAATTTTACTTACGCCAGATGATAAGCAGATTGTTTCACCTGAAATAAAATTTTTAAAATTTTTTAAAAATACATGTACAGTGTATCTATGTTTTTCTACACAGAATACTGTAGTTTTATCAATTTTCATGGACATCAAATTTCCAGTAATGGATACATCAAAAACAAATTTTCATTGACACACAATCTCATGGAACACCACTGCACAATCTTCCTATATGAGCAAAATATGTACCTACTGATCACTTCATTTTGGGTCCCAAAATATAAAGAAAAATTTGTATTCAGCAAACCACAGTATCAGAAATAATTGATCTCAAGATAGTTTTGGTCTGGGTTTCCTTGGACCTGGACCCCGTGGGGATCTGGGTTGTTAGAATAGATCCTCAGTACCTCTTGCTTGTCGTAAGAGGTGACTAGATGGGATGGTCCTTCGGATGAGACTGCAAAAACTGAGGCCCCGTGTCAGAGCAGGTGTGGCACATTATAGATCCCTCCCTGCTCAAAGGCCATAAGCGCTGAGCATAGGCCTAAATTTTGCAGTCCTTCACCGGCAATGGTGATGTTTCCATATGAGGGAAAAATTCTCCAGTGGAACGTTAAACAATACATAATCAATCAATCCTGGGACCTGACTAAAATTGTGATCTGATCTATCTTCATTTCTACCTTCCTGTTACATTTGATATTAGTCCATACTACATGATATATATATGTATATATACTGACAGGTTCACTGCCATTGATACTTAAGAAATGAATTTCATTTCTGAAAATACATGAGAACATGAACTGCAATGCTTTACTAAAAAGTATGCTGGTGTGAAGCATTGCAGTTCATAGCCTCAAATATTTCAAAAATGAAGAATATTTTTTGATAATATGTTAAAATTGACATACCATATTCATCAACATTCATACACACATTGTTCACATGTCATGAGGAAATGACTATCATTAGAATTGGTAAAGATATTGTAGAGAAAAACATTGAACACTGAAATTGTAAATACTACTAGATACACAATTTCTTACTTTACCTGTGATATTATAAAATACTCATTATTTCCTACTTTGAGTCTAAAAAAATAATTGTATGGATCTGGTTTCCTGACATATTCTATGTTTCAATCTCCAACTTTATTATTTTTTTTTAGCTCTGGATCGACATCCATCATCATAATCATCATCATCTGCAGTTTTAAATCATGTTTCCAGCAGGTGCTGGGTCTGACTTGTCCCGTGCTATGGCCCATCTACACTTGGCCTGATCCAGGGTGTCCCATGGCTTAAGGTCCAGACTGCTCAAGTCCCCCTTCATTGTGCTGGCCCAGGTCCACCTTGACTCACATCTCCTTCCACTGTCATCTCCGCCTCTCTTCTCACCCAGTCATCACTTTTCTGTTCCACATGTTCAAACCATCTCAGTCTACATCGTCTCACTACCCCACTGATCACCTCCACATCTACTCTGCTTCTCAGCTCCTCACTAGTCTACCTGTCACACAGCGATACACCACACATCCACCTCACCGTCCTCATCTCCCCTTTCTTCAGCTTCACCTCCTGATCACTTTCCCTTCATTCTCAAGAGAAGGGCCGTTAGATGTCAGGAAGGGAGCTAGCTCATGGGACTTGGCCCACCCTCTCCTTGCTCTTGTGGTGACTGCTGCATCCATCTCTCCACAGATGCCCCCCCCCCCCCCCCTAACAGAAATGACACATTCTCTTGTACACATCCTCTGCAACATTTAATTCCTTTTGGTCCTTGACAGAAGGCTTCAGCACCTCTCCCTTACACTTCTTGCACTCAAAGACCCTGCCTTTGGCCGACATTAGTCTCCCCTTCATGCTGCTGCATCTCTGATACACCCACTTGCATTCGATGGAGTTGGCCACAACACCTCTGACACAGACGCCGCATGGATAAGCTTCAGATTCAATTATCATAATTAAATTATCTGCCTTTGGTTACCCAGAAATGTTGATGAAGCTAGGAAATTTAAAAGGTATGGATGGTATCGTAGTTTTGAGTGATATTTACAAAATATTTCAGTATCATAGTATCATGCATGTTTTTCATTTACTATCCAATGTCCGCTGGAGTTACAGACCTTTTCAATACTTTTTCCAACCACTCCCCCCCCCCCCCCCCCCCCCCCCCAAAAAAAAAATAATAAATCCTGACCTACCTACCCTATTTCTGAAAAACATGCAATAGGAACCACACAATTTAATTTTTTTTTTTTTAGCCTTACCTGTGATATCATAAAACAACTCAGTATTTCATATATTACCTGTGCCTCTACAGAGGGAGATGATAACGTTATTTTTTGATGTTTTAATGTTGACTACAGGAAGTTGATCATACGGTGTTCCATCAATATTCATCTGTAGTGTCTCCTCACTGGGAAAATGCCTCCTGTTCATAAAGTACAGAGTGTGATGGAGAACAGAATAAGGTTTCAGTCATATGAGAATGACTCAGTGGGTGAAATGTTTGTACCTAATACTTATAACATAAGTACATGTACTTAGTCTAGAAAATCAGTATGCAAAATAACACTCATTCAATTTCAAGAAATATTGAATTAAGGACGAATTTTCATAAAACATGTTAAATATCACAGCTAAGCTAAATCTCATCAAGATTTCTCATTCAATATTTGCATGTAACTTTCATTCAAATATGTACTGCAAGATCTGTTTCTATATAAAGAGTGATGCACCAATGATTACAAATGGGATATACGATTGCTGAAAATTTACAAGAATTATACATAGCACTCTGGAAAAATGTTGTTGTCACTGTGGTATACTTCCCTGACAACAAATAAATAGTTCAGAGAGTACCACAAACGTCTTTTAAATTCCAGACAAGCTTTTTCTCATACCTTCATACAGTTTGTTGTTGTTATTGTTGATAATTGCTTGATTTGAAAAAAAAAAAAAAAAAATCTCATTGCACTGTTTATATTAGCTATGTTATACATGTATTTCCCATTTTAAATGAATAGGCTGATTTAAATGCCTAAAATAGTGTTGCAAAATGTTAAGAGTCTTTGCTGATGCCAATGGTCACATCTTAAAAAATAAATTGTACCAGTGTTTAGCTATGTGATTATATGCCTCTTAGGGTCCAAGATGCGTTAATGAATACTGTACTCTGTCTAATTAGTATGGTCAATAAAAATGCAAGAGAACTAATTGAATACATATATACCTCCATAATCTTTTATCATGTTGTTCATCTCCTGGAGAAAAATCTCTAGCTTCAACATCCTTGCTATAATGGCATACTACTTGGTGGTTAGCTAGAAAATAATTGAATTCTTGCAACATCCAACACACTATATATATATATATATGTGTGTGTGTGTGTGTGTGTTTGTGTAACAGGTTAAAAGTAAAAAAAAAATTAATATGAAACGAGAGATACCTGCAGCTATATTTGGACGGACCACACACGTATATGTTTGTCTTATCGAACTAATCAACGACCTCAACATCTCTACGCTGAAAATAAATTCATCGAGATAATTCGAACTCATTTAGCATTGGTCGTTCACATGGCTTTCTGATTCAAAATAAACATTGCCAAATAATGCGACAAATTCTTAATTAATAATCGTTTTGAAGCTGAATGATTCACTTGCAAATCATTTTAATGAACATATAAATTTAAGTAAACATACTAAGTTCCACACCGCAACGAGATCCACGACCTTCACCTTGATAAAGGGTAAAAGAGAAAACCGATTCCGATAAAGCTATTTACTCATATTTCCGATGTTATCACAAAGACCGCATGCATAAAATATGGATGTGGTGTTTTCAACATTATCAAACAAACAAACAACAACAACAACAAATAAACAAACAAACAAAAAACAAAAACAAAAAACACAAAAAAACAACAACAAAAACAAACAATAAACAAACCAACCAAAACAAAACAAAAACAAAACTTATTGATAAAAACGGATACTTTCTAAACATATTTCATTTTATCTGTTTGACCACTTATCGTTTAAATATATAACACCAAGATGACAAAAATACCAAGTGTCATTTTTCTCATGAATATATAACAGAAACAGATCCTGCTGGTTTTATATCAGTTGCAGTCAAATAACACTAGAGGATTTCGTAGCTTTGTCGGGGTAATATTGCTCTTTGACTTGATTTTATGAATTGGACACACAATAATGAAAACGACATTCATCATCTACCACATTTTAAGACCCATTTGTACAGAATCTTTTCTTTTTAGTGGTGATTTAGTGACTGAATATACCAATTTCAAGCTGAAGATCGTGAGCATCAAATTTTAGTGGTGCAAGTATGGAGGTGTATTTTATCTTAGTTTTTCTATTGAAAATTCATACTGCAAAAAAAAAAAAAAAAAAAAAAAAAAAAAAAATACTGCGAAGTAATAATTTACTACTTCCACTAACTTTTATGTTCTATTCTCAATTTCTATCATAAATTTTTTTTTCTCTGAACGTTTACTGCTGAGATTTCAAAATCCTCTTTTGAAATATTAACCCATTCACTGGACAATTTTATACTTTTATAGTACTCTTCATGTTTACAGCATTTTTGTATCATTGAACGTTTTAGTGGTTCATCTCCAATAAGATTATTCCGTAATAAAATCTTGTTTTCTACAGATGAGGCAATCTTTAGCAGACTTCCATAATATCTAAACACCAGTCTGTGTATTCGATAAACCAGTACTAGCAAAACTCCTAATTCAAGCCATACAGCTTGAGGATCTGTGGGTTTTTTTCCCCTTGCATAATATCTGTATTTCAGAGTTTTACAAGTCAATATGGGTTCAGGGGTTGCGTCAGATAGTTTCGACAAAGCTTAAGATGAACTACTGTAGATACACTGCAGTTTTGATTTAAAAGTAAAATAAGATTTGTGTTCTACCTGATAAAATTTCACATTACATGTTTTTGTTTTTCAATACTTTTAAAAATGATATCCAAGTATTATACTTATCAACAATATCAAAGATTAAAAAAATAATAAAAATAAAATCACCATGCATTTTCTGCTAATATTGGAAAAAATAGATATAGATAAACATTCTCAATGTACGATATGATCGTATATGATCTCCCAGAATTTTAAATTTACCAATTTTTTGTTTTCTTATCATAAATTAAAATTAACTCTTATCTTTTCATATTTTGGTTACGTGGACTGCCAAATTAAACATACATGATTAATTAATTAAACAATTAATTAAACAACAAAATTAAACAAATGATTGCAGCTGTCTCTGTTCACCGGAAAATATTACCAAATGATTAAAGATATCTTCATCTAAATTTTAGACTAGACATCTTTAATTCAGGGATAATTTCTTTGGGGATAGTATGCTTTGTACATGCAATTCGGAGAGAGAGAGAGAGAGAGAGAGAGAGAGAGAGAGAGAGAGAGAGAGATTGAGAGAGAGAGAGATTGATTATTTATTGCTTTCCGCCACACACAACAATTTTTCAGTTATCTGGTGGCGTCCAGTTTTTTGTTGGTGGAGGAGAGAACCCAGATACAATGTACCTGGGTAGAGACCACCGACCTTCCGCAAGTAAACTGGCAAACTTGCTCACATAACGAGAGAGAGAGAGAGAGAGAGAGAGAGAGAGAGAGAGAGAGAGAGAGAGCGGGTATCTGATCATAGTTCGGTATATTCATTAAGTCTTCAGTAATATATAGAACAACATGGAAAATTAAGCAATGGAAAATTAAGCGGAAAGGCGATATCTCGAAGTCATGGATCATCGACATGCATGTCAAGTAAATCATTGATAAAAGGAAGAGAAGGTTATAAATTCAATCTCAATATCCAGGATCGACAATGGATTTAAGAACCTGGAAACAGCATCTTCATGTTTAAAAAAGCCGCATTAACCACGCGCCATTAAATGACGGGGAACAGCGATGGCGTTCAGTGAAATGAAAAAGAAGGTTGGGGCTTTATGAATTCTGCCTTGGAAAACGATCAATTCATAGATTGAAACGAATTCACCATTACCCTCTATGAATTACAAAACGCCAATCAGAGTTACACCAGACCTGGCACCATCAGAACAAAAGACGCTATTTAAGGCCAAATTCTGAAATTTCACCCCTTTTTAGATTTCTTGAGTAAAGACTTACTGCTAGCTGTGGATAAAATGTACCTGGGTGTCACGTGTCTTTAATGAGTTGTAATGTTATGTGTTGCAATAGGTACGCTTTACTGCTTGTACGGTAAGAGTTTTTTATGATCCCAATGTAGGAACCGTGGCTCTCATTAATACTACCAGACTTTCGTAAAACATCTCTGTTACCAAACCCTCGAGTAACATTTTCCATGTTGATTTAGTTGATAACAAGACCTTTCATATATATGACATGTAAAGTAATTCCATTAAGGGTTGGAAAAAGTGGAGGGGGTGTTTTTGATTTTCGTAGGCCCTCCGGTAAAATTCCCTTGATTATATTCCATGGCGTGAGCAATATGATTTGATGCGCGCATTAATGATTCAACTGGTGAAAGTAATAATTGATTTGATATGCGCATCAATTTTAATTATTGCTCTCATCAATTCAATTGTGATGGAAATATTGCTGGCAAAATTTAATTTGGATCTCTGTGTAAATGATTTGATGATCTCTTTAATTCAGTTGAAAATATATATTTCATAATTTACAACGATATTGTATACGGAATTAATGAGCGCACCAATTCTTTTAAAGAGAGCAACGGTTAAATTAGAGATCAATAATTCAGTAGCGGATATATTGAATTAGATTGTTGCGCTCTATAAAAGAATTATTATGCGCATGAATTGATTGATTGATATCAATTGAAGAGAGCAATAATACAATTATTGCGCACACTAATTGAATTGATGGACGCTACAATTCAACGGAAGAGAGCAATGATTCAATTAATGCGCGCATCAATACAATTAGTGCATGCAATAATTTAATAATTACTCTCTTCAACTTAATTGTAACGCGTTGATATCACCAAATGATTTAAAGCAACAATTAAATTATAACGCGCTTCAATTCAGCAGAATAATTAATGCTATCACCAGTTCAATTAATTATCCAAAATTGAATGTGTCATTTCCATTAAGAAGATTCATCAGTAACGATGAATGCTGATGGCTCTGAATATATACTATTGGGAGTCCAGTCAAAATTAACGCTTTCGCCTAAATATCGAAAAGATTTCGTAGACCTATTGGTCACATCAGCATTCCTTTGTTCATCTTTTATACATCTTTTAACTGCTTCAGTGTAGCTACTATTGTTTATTTATCTATTTTTGGTTATTTTGTTTGTCTAGTTTTATTCCTTTTGTTTTGTTTTCTTTTATGTTTTCTTTGGGGTTTTTATTTGGAGAGGGGGAGATGGCGACTAATTTTTGGCTCTAAAATAGTGAAACTCATTTTCTTTTATATATTTTTTTAAAATCCCCCTCTCCCCGAATGCTCATTTCCCCCTAATGTTTGAAATGTGATTGGGGTAGTCCCCGCCTCCTTTTCTGTGAGTATATCATTTAAAATGTTTACTTTTCAAATAGTTGTACGTAACGCAAGCAATGTCAGAAAATATCGTCAACCGTTTAAAAACACACTTTATCCTCCTTCTCTGCCTGTCGGATAGACTTCAGTAGATAAGTGAAAGAGAGCGCTAAAAAACAGAGAAAACTTAAATTAAAATCCATTTGGTGAAACCTAATTTTGGTTAGCAGGTATTTATGATATACCACTTGCTCTCTCCATTTCCTGATAATGGGCTGTCAAAGAGGAAACTCAACCGATCTTTTCTCGATGCTTCAATGTTTAATTTCTACTTCAAATATTTATCCCAAGCATCCCTCTCCATGAAAACTCTGCATCCCGGTGTTGATTGAATGATATTGATTTGAACAGGTTGTACATAGGAAAATCACATTACCCGCATGCCAATATACTAACATTTTAAAATCCCCAAATTAGTGCAATTTCAAAAAATAAAGAAATAATTTGAACACGTAATCAATATCTAATTTTCTAAAGTACCTCGCGCAGACAAAATGTCCCTAGTGCGCCAACATTCTGAATTCCGATAAATCTGTTTCGAAGCTGCCAGGTCTGGAATACAGGGCATGTGATAGTTTTGAAAACGAATCTCAAAATAAGTACAACGTATTACTTTACAATAATCTACTTACGCTAATGACTAGAGGGATTGATTGCCCTGTGGTAAAATAATGAGTTGAAATTGAAATGTCATACGTTCTGGCGATAGCGGAAATTATAACTGTCCTCTGGTTAACACGATTTATGAAATTAAAATGACATTATGTCAATTTAATTAGTGTTGTACTCCACAGTCATTAAACACTCAAAACATCCTCTACGCACAGTTGCTAATTTTACCAAGAGCTATTTCAATTCTCGGGATAAAGAGTGAAATTTTTGAAATACTCTGATTTGGTCCGTCCTCTGACTTGTCTATTTACATGCAACGACTATTTTTCTTTTAACCTTTAAATATCTTATTTACATTTATCAATATTTATTGTACTATTCATGGATTTAAAAAATAAAGTGAACTTCATCTTGGTGTTTTTAATAATTAGATATGTATATTGTATGAGATCAGACACAAGACATTAAGCCTGTATACTGTAATTGTATGAGATCAGACACAAGACATTAAGGCTGTAGACTGTAATTGTATGAGATCAGACACAAGACATTAAGGCTGTATACTGTAATTGTATGAGATCAGACACAAGACATTAAGGCTGTATACTGTAATTGTATGAGATCAGACACAAGACATTAAGGCTGTATATTGTAATGGTATGAGATCAGACACAAAACATTAAGCCTGTATATTGTAATTATCAGACACAAGACATTAAGGCTGTATACTGTAATTGTATGAGATCAGACACAAGACATTAAGGCTGTATAATGTAATTGTATGGGATCAGACACAAGAATTTAAGGCTGTATAATGTAATTGTAAGGATCAGACACAAGACATTAAGACTGTATACTGTAATTGTATGAGATCAGACACAAGACATTAAGGCTGTATATGTAATTGTATGAGATCAGACATAAGGCATTAAGGCTGTATACTGTAATTGTATGAGATCAGACACAAGGCATTAAGGCTGTATACTGTAATTGTATGAGATCAGACACAAGACATTAAGGCTGTATAATGTAATTGTAAGGATCAGACACAAGACATTAAGGCTGTATACTGTAATTGTATGAGATCAGACACAAGACATTAAGGCTGTATACTGTAATTGTATGAGATCAGACACAAGGCATTAAGGCTGTATACTGTAATTGTATGAGATCAGACACAAGACATTAAGGCTGTATACTGTAATTGTAAGGATCAGACACAAGACATTAAGACTGTATACTGTAATTGTAAGGATCAGACACAAGACATTAAGACTGTATACTGTAATTGTAAGGATCAGACACAAGACATTAAGGCTGTATACTGTAATTGTATGAGATCAGACACAAGACATTAAGGCTGTATACTGTAATTGTATGAGATCAGACACAAGACATTAAGCCTGTATATTGTAATTGTATGAGATCAGACACAAGACATTAAGACTGTATACTGTAATTGTATGGGATCAGACACAAGACATTAAGGCTGTATACTGTAATTGTAAGGATCAGACACAAGGCATTAAGACTGTATACTGTAATTGTATGAGATCAGACACAAGACATTAAGGCTGTATACTGTAATTGTATGGGATCAGACACAAGGCATTAAGGCTGTATACTGTAATTGTATGAGATCAGGCACAAGACATTAAGGCTGTATAATGTAATTGTAAGGATC
This sequence comes from Ostrea denselamellosa, assembly GCA_024699665.1. Classification (NCBI taxonomy): domain Eukaryota; kingdom Metazoa; phylum Mollusca; class Bivalvia; order Ostreida; family Ostreidae; genus Ostrea; species Ostrea denselamellosa. Next base: position 16,673,888 of record JAMZEH010000010.1, read on the forward strand.
AGACACAAGACATTAAGGCTGTATACTGTAATTGTATGAGATCAGACACAAGACATTAAGGCTGTATACTGTAATTGTATGAGATCAGACACAAGACATTAAGGCTGTATACTGTAATTGTATGAGATCAGACACAAGACATTAAGCCTGTATATTGTAATTGTATGAGATCAGACACAAGACATTAAGACTGTATACTGTAATTGTATGGGATCAGACACAAGACATTAAGGCTGTATACTGTAATTGTAAGGATCAGACACAAGGCATTAAGACTGTATACTGTAATTGTAAGGATCAGACACAAGGCATTAAGGCTGTATACTGTAATTGTATGAGATCAGACACAAGACATTAAGGCTGTATACTGTAATTGTATGGGATCAGACACAAGACATTAAGGCTGTATACTGTAATTGTATGGGATCAGACACAAGACATTAAGGCTGTATACTGTAATTGTATGTGATAAGACACAAGACTTTAAGGCTGTATACTGTAATTGTATGTGATAAGACACAAGAATTTAAGGCTGTATATTGTAATCCAATAGAAGACTTGCAAGACAGTATATTGTAATTATATGAGATCAGACACATGACTTACACGTCGTCTCTAGCCACGGTTCTGAGTACTGTAGTTCCCACCCTACCTTGACGTAGTGTTAACGGAGTCAATAGACGTGGCTTGCGACGATGGGCTAATAAGGCTGTATAATTGTGTGAAACCAAACAGAATACATACAAGGCGCCAAAATTGCATTGTATGGGTTCATACAGCAGGTTTTAAGGTTATACACTATATAGGATAAGACGGTAGGCTTAGTAAGGCAGTATGGTGTATGGGGTCAGATGGTAGGCTTAGTAAGGCAGTATGGTGTATGGGATCAGATGGTAGGCTTAGTAAGGCAGTATGGTGTATGGGATCAGATGGTAGGCTTAGTAAGGCAGTATGGTGTATGAGATCAGATGGTAGGCTTAGTAAGGCAGTATGGTGTTTGGGATCAGACGGTAGGCTTAGTAAGGCAGTATGGTGTATAGGGTCAGATGGTAGGCTTAGTAAGGCAGTATGGTGTATGAGATCAGATGGTAGGCTTAGTAAGCCAGTATGGTGTATGGGATCAGATGGTAGGCTTAGTAAGCCAGTATGGTGTATGGGGTCAGATGGTAGGCTTAGTAAGGCAGTATGGTGTATGAGATCAGATGGTAGGCTTAGTAAGGCAGTATGGTGTATGAGATCAGATGGTAGGCTTAGTAAGGCAGTATGGTGTATGGGGTCAGATGGTAGGCTTAGTAAGGCAGTATGGTGTTTGGGATCAGACGGTAGGCTTAGTAAGGCAGTATGGTGTATGGGATCAGATGGTAGGCTTAGTAAGGCAGTATGGTGTTTGGGATCAGACGGTAGGCTTAGTAAGGCAGTATGGTGTATGGGATCAGATGGTAGGCTTAGTAAGGCAGTATGGTGTATGGGATCAGATGGTAGGCTTAGTAAGGCAGTATGCTGTATGGGATCAGACGGTAGGCTTAGTAAGGCAGTATGGTGTATGGGATCAGATGGTAGGCTTAGTAAGGCAGTATGGTGTTTGGGATCAGACGGTAGGCTTAGTAAGGCAGTATGCTGTATGGGATCAGATAGCAAGCTTGTAATAGCTGTATACAACTGTATCTGTATAGAAGGACTGTAAGGCTGTCAAGGATTTGAAGGATCAGACTTGTAAGACTTGGGATCAGACTTGTAAGACTTAGGATCAGACTTGTAAGACTTGGTATACTATTGTAATTATGCTGGTTCTCAGGTGAACGCTAGGACCACTAAACCTCTTTTTTTATTTTATGTTTGCACATGTTTATCATATTACGATTAAACGAGTATATTCACATTTCTCTGAAGGAAAACCTGCTGATAATGATCTGATATACGGTAAGAATGTTTTATATAATGTGTGATGATTTAAAGTAGGAAAAAATCACCCCCTAAGAGAAATCATACACCTGACTTTCAAATGAACAAATGCATTTACTTTCACTGTTAGCTAAATAAACGATTCAATTTGCAGATTCTCTCTGTAATAAACCATAACCTAATTGATTTAAAGAGAGAAATCGACGGCCAGCTGTTCATGTAGTTTCATTTCCCTCATCATCCAGTATTCCAGCGATCACTTCTAATTCTCCTCAGGTACCCCTTTTCCCTCTCTTGTCAGCAGGTCGACATGTGTGTTTAGAAAATCCTTCGCCAAACGTTTGATAAAAGACGGAATGTTTCATGTATAATCATCAGGGGCGGATCCAGAAATTGAAGTTAGGGGTGCAATTTCATGAGGCAGGGGGTCTGGGGGCCACCTTAAGGCCCCAGTGGGTTCAGGGAGCGAAGCCCCTGGAGTTTATAGAATTTATTGACGTTGGATTATGTCTCCTATGTAGTCATTTTTACTATTTTCGGTAATTTTAATAAAATGACACTGACAAGTTTTAAGGGTTTTAAAAAAATAAAATAATAAAAAATAAGTTCTCCCAATAAAAGTAACAATAAATTAAAAGATTTTGTCATTTATTTCTGAGAAAGAAAGAAAAAAAGATCGCTTCTTTTCTAGTCTCCCCCCCCCCCCCCCCCCTTAACAAGAGACAATGATTTATCTCAAATCTGAAATGTTAGGGATTGAAGCGCCGGGTACGCCACTCTTAAATCCGCCACTGATCATATAAAAGGCCGGCTCTGCTGTACTCTACAGCGCCAATGACATACAAAATTTGATGTAAAATTCGAAGTACATCCTTAAAATCAAAAGTTTTTAGTAACATTTTGATGAAATTTAAAATCTGAACTTTATTCCAAAGGCATTCATGTACACTTTTTGAAGATACGACGTCAAATCACAATTTTGCTTTTGTTGGAGAGAGAGAGAGAGAGAGAGAGAGGAGAGAGAGGAGAGAGAGAGAGAGAGAGAGAGAGAGAGAGAGAGAGAGAGAGAGAGAGAGAGAGAGAGAGAGAGAGAGGGAGAGAGGGAGGGAGGAGAGAGAGAGATGCATTTCATGAGATCTACAAGTTGGTATTCTTCTAAATTACACACATGTCGTATTTAGATGAGATAAATTGACTGAGAACTTGTGATATGTCGAGGTCTTTGCGGGGAGATCTTCGTGATGTAATCTTCTTTAACACTGGAGATACCAATAGCCTATCAAGTTAATTAAAGATAATTTCTGGGAAGCTGACGATGTCCTGCTAAGTATGGGATAACAACTCCATTACTCCGCTAATCCCGGGGAAAAAACCTCTTCCACTAGGCCCCGTCACTGTCGGAAACAGATTGACCAGAATTGAACCACAGACCTGGTCAAGAGAACACCAATCAGTCGGGACCTAACACAGAATAGAAGCCCGGAATCAATTCTGTCTAATGGAAAACTCATATTATCTGTGTCCAATGATAGTCTTTCTCCTCTATAATATGCTCTTGTAATGTTTGAATAGAAGACCTGTTTCCATTATGAGTATGCAAATTCCCCAGTGTCTTCTCCATTAATTTTCCGAGCCGTTGTTAGCTTTTTGGAAAGTTTACCGCATGATTTCATTGATTGTAACAAACCCTGATTTTCTGTTTTATCCATCATCCACAAGAATTTTCCAGTATCTCTCCGAATAAAGGTTACGTCTCGTTTGGTATATCTATTACAGAATAAAAAATAATCATTGCGCGGTATGAATATCCTTTTTTGTGATGAACAGATTGGTATTCTAAGCAGTTTTAGCAACGCTAAAATGTTACACGATCTGATTTTGGTAATCCACGAAAATCCATTTTAAAAAAATCAGATCAGAACTCCGTAACGATTCGTTTTAATTTGTGAACATGGTGTAATTAATTCGATCTGACTATAAGCATTACACACACGAGATGCCACAGGAAAATTAATATGACTTGATTCCCGAATGCTACCAAAAAACATTAAATTACGCTTTCAGAAACTGTGATCACTGTGTGTTCAAACTTGAAAGGCGCGTTTTTGTGAGGTCTAAGTCCCGTTTGAAAAACGCGCAGGGATTCTCTCGATAGGCAAAAATAGCATTTATTAATTACAAATTAATGTATTTTGCATATTATTTTAGGGATCCATGAGCAACGCACCTTGATTATAACCGTAAACCTCGACCATTTCCGTAACCCCCGGCAATTTCCGAAAACGAATTAATTATCCAGTAGATTTTCCCTTGCTTTTCATTCTTTCTCTTTTAAAATTTAATTCTCTGATCTGCACGCATAATTCTCTGATAAAAAACATGTGTTATAAATGAATGTATAAAAGAATCAAATTTGAATCAAAATTCTAAATATATTAAATTCAACTAGTCGTGTAGAAATTTGATATATAGAGAATTTGAATATAATGGTTTGATCTAATTAAAAAAGATGTCAGTCATAGAAAGCCTCATAAAAAGCGATATTCAACACATCTCGAACTAAAATTGCAATTTATTGACGGTCGATATATTTTGTACACCGGACAATCGCAGTGTATTTCTTGTAAACGATCCCTAGCTTTCCGGAATATTTCAGATGCCATATTGTACGAATTACGTTTCGTGTTTAATGATAATACATCAACGGTAATAGACTTTACAGAGACACTTAAAATCTTATCACAACTATTTTCTAGTCAGTCTCATCTTAAAAGCTCTGTTGAAATCTCAATACAGCTAACGCTTGAAATCACTCAGAGACAGGTTAATCCTATAAGTCAGTATGCAAAAAAAATCGCTAAAATCCTGCTTAGAGAAATTCTAGTTAATGGGACTGTTTAGAATATAAGCTTCACACGTTTTTGTAAAGACCTACCATATGATGAGTGTGTATTGGGACCCACTCGATGAATCTAACTACAGAATTAACTCCATGCTTTTGTATAGAGACTGTTTCATTCTAGTCTGTCTGTGTAAAGAATCCCAGAAATGAGTCTGTGTAGAGAATCCCAGAAATGAATCTGTTTAAAGAATCCCAATAATAAGTCTGTGTAGAGAATCCAAATAATGAGTCAGTAAAAAATCCCAGCAATGAGTCGATATAAAGATTCCCAGTAATGAGTTTGTGTATAGAATCCCAGTAATGAGTCTGCGTGGAGAATCCCAGTATTGAGTCTGTATAGGGAAGTCCAGTATTGAGTCTGTATAGGAAATCCCAGTATTTAGTTTGTATAGAGAATCTCATTATTGAGTCTGTATAGGGAATTCCAGTATTGAGTCTGTGTGGAGAATCCCAGTACTGAGTCTGTATAGGGAATTCCAGTATTGAGTCTGTATAGGGAATTCTAGTATTGAGTCTATATAGGGAATTCCAGTATTGAGTCTGTATAGGGAATCCCAGTATTGAGTCTGTGAAGAATCCCAGTATTTAGTCTGTATAGAGAATCACAGTATTAAATCTGTACAGAGAGTCTCAGTAATTGCTTTTCATGTTCTTAAGTTTCTTAATTCCATTTAAATGTTAAGACTAGGCTATATTTACCACAGGTTTAAGGCACTTCTGTCTTTGAACACAGTCGCGCAGAATGCTGTAACTGTAAAGGTATCAGTTTAATGCTATTTCACTGATCCAACATATTATACCATTATTAATTAAACCTACCCAGTTGAAAAATTCCATATCGATTCAAGTTTTGAAAGAGTGTGGTAAGGACTATATTTTGTGGCAGAAGGATTGTTTAAACAAAAAGTCCTAAAACTACACGATTTTACAGCTTCTGATTTCTCAAATATTTCGCCAATATTTATACTGAATGTGTATTTCAATTTTATAATTTATGATACAAATAGGAGTGATTTTGAACTTATTCAAATGTTGTAAATCTATTAATTTGGTTGATATCTTTTTTTCTAAACAGAATACCAATTCTTCAAAACAGAAATTTTGTATGGAGAGTTAGTATTTTGACCAAACATTAAAAAAAAAAAAAAAAAAAAAGATCCATTACCCCTATTTTTTAAAGTTTCATTTTCAATTTTAAGACAAGACTTTTAACTTACGTGCAATTCTATAAACTGAGAATACTCCTGTTATGTCATTTTGAATTCTCAAATTCAGTATTATGAATTTTCCATATCTTAAGTGCAGAAAGGTCTTTATTGTAAAAAGACATACACTGTAAGTATGTATTTATTCGATGTAAAAATAAAAAATACACTTCAGAAAAAATTTACAATACTCCAAAACTCAGGAGCGAACCTTTCTTTTTAATTTCACCGCTCTTGTTCAAGTGAAAATAGCTAATTTCAAATGCAGTAAAAATAAGGCTGTACGTGTGTAGAGTACCTTCATAAGTTTGTGTAGAATAACCTTACTTATCGATCTCTATTAGTATACTTAGAGACTTAGGTTAGATGTATACAAAATAACCTTACTTATCTATCCCTATCAATATACAGAAGAATAAAAATAATTTTGTTGTAGAATGTACTCAGTAAATCTGTATGAAGTTGATAAGGTGACACATCGAAAATTCGATTTACTGTTAAAAGTATATTATAACGCCGGGATCAAAAGTTGTTTTAAATGATTGGTTTATAGTACTCATAGCGAGCAACCTTAACGATTACAGCGGTAGTTATACCAGTGTCGCGCGACACCAGGTAATGGTGAATACTGATGTGGAAACTGCTTGCATTTGATTCAACTTCCGGTGATGCTGAGCACGCCTGTCCCCAGTTTTTACTCTGACAGACATACACCTTCTTTAGTTACATTATTAATAATTTCTTGTCTATTTCTGTTGTTTGATAGGAATAAAAGAATCATAGTAGATCTGGAAATGATCTACACACATTTTTACGACAGCCATATGATCTTCAGATGGTTAAATTGTTTACAGGGAAAATAAACGATGTTTATTTTGATTGCGATCCTATAATTTGTTGTTACAGATTAAATATAGCAATATTGGAAGATCAGAAGGACTCTCCAAGTAAAACAAGGTAGCTCTGCCCTGCCGAGAATGTTCCAAATTCTGCTGACATATTGTGGGATAAATCACTGCAGACATTTCTGGGTTGACTCCAGTGAACAGAAAATGTTCTAACTGATCGAAATAAAGAGGAAATTCTATAAACTTCAATCCTCATCATTCAAAACACAGTCTGCTTACATCGGCCGTTATGTAATTATAGCGAAGATGCATTTATCAACAAATGACTTAACGAGCTAAACAAGAAACTAAATGAAGCTTTGCCAAAAACATTGAAAACTAAAGATTGCATTAAAAAAAACTGTTCATGAATGGAAGAATTTGTCTTACTTTATTGTACTGGTGAATATAACTAAATATTTCTTTATTTGCTATTGATCATTGTGAGCTTGACAAAAGTGCCAAACAGGTCCTTTATCAAAGTTCAGTGCAGTATGTAAATGTACACCAAAAAGAGTCTACAGGGCAATACCAAGATATGTCTACAGGGCAATACCAAGATATGTCTACAGGGCAATATCAAGATATGTCTGCAGGGCAATACCAAGATATGTCTGCAGGGCAACACCAGTATGTGTCTGTAGGTTAATATCAAGATATGTCTGTAGGTTAATATCAAGATATGTCTGTAGGGTAATATCAAGATATGTCTGCAGGGCGATACCAAGTTAAGGTCAGCTTGGGAGGCAATTCCAAAATCCGTTTGCAGGACATTGTCAAGACCAGCTTGAAGGACAATACCAAAATTTGTCTGTAGGCCAAGTAAAATAGCCATTCGAATTCCAGATAGATTTACAGTAAGTCGCTTTAATATTTGATATTCATTCCTAAACTTCGATATCTCTTAAAATTACAGATCTTTTGTCGAAAACGAATTATCTGTTTAATGATGAAAGATATGTCTTTGATGAAAAAACCTCTCTCACTTAAGAGATGTATGTTTGCGTGAAGGAGATAGTTCTTTAATGATGAGAGATTCATCCATAAAAAGATGTCTTTATGTCAGATTAGCCAAGAAAGTTAGCATCTAAAATAAAAAAAAAAATACGAGAAATATCTTTGTAATCGCAAGTGATATTTTGTCTTGGCAATAGATAGTAAAATGGCTTACCATACAAATTCCTCTTTTCACGAAAACACACGATGTTCAACAGTTTTATACCGAGTTCCTATGTAATAAGAACTGACATAGTGTTCACGTCTGGGACGCGAACGACAATGGTAATTGATAGAAAAAAAAGCTAATACTATAAACCAATAATAATAAATGAACCACACCCACCCACCCACACACATACCAATCTAACTAAAATGAGATGTGTAGCAAATATACGAGTGGATCCAACATCTAATTTTACATTAGACTGTACACATTGCAAATACCCCCCCCCCCTCCTCAATCATCAAAAGAAAATAAATTAAGTTTAAATAGCAAATTTAGATGCAGGTATATATGTCAATACCTCAAGATAGGCAAATAATAGGCTTCAAGTTACGTGTGAACTCGTTACCGAAATTATTCTATATTTAGAGTTGAATCATTTCATTAATCAAACACTTTTATAAGACACGAAGGGAACACTTTGATCAAGAAGTTTCTATGATTTCATCACTATCATCCACACTTCATCACTATCATCCACACACTTATCAATGACATGATTAACAATCTGAATTCTACGAAGGTATACATCAATTGCATTGGCAATCGCGACATGTCAATAGTTTTTAGAAAAGAACGATTGAAATGAGATCAGCTAAAAAAAGATTTCTTTTAAGTGACATTCCTGTACGTGTTATTTAACTGTTGAATTGTTGTATATATAATATAAACCTAAATTTAAAGTGGTAAAATCATGGCCTTTACGTATTAATGTCCTGAACTTTGACCTATAAATCATCCCATGATCACATCATTTATATAATTAATAATTAATGAGATCAATTTTTGAGACATCAATGTTATTAAAAGAAATCTTGCAAACAACATAAAGAATAATTTTGCATTCATTGATTGTTTTATTTTTTTCATTTTTAGCAAAATCTGATAAACATAAAATAAAAAAAATAATGTGGGAAGGTCTTGATGGCAATGACAAGGTCGACGACCCTATTCTCATTGCATCCCAGTTAAATGCAAACTACGCCTTAATTATATTCCAACGGAGCGGGGTCCCTGTCAGAAATGTCTAAATTTTGCCGTTTCTTTGATCAACATATTTCATTTAAATGATATGTAATCAGACATAACATATCCTATTACGCAATTTTTCCTTCCGAAGTACTAACGCAAAGCAACGAGGAACATCGTGAACTTGAAGTTCTTTCCACCAGAAAAAAAGGGACACAGGTCACCTTTGTTTCCCAACTTCTTCTGGTCAATAAGGTTATGTAAACTGCGTTACATAAAATTAATCTAAAGTGCACACTTTTAACTGTGATAACAATTATATATAAACTGTATCTATCGGTGAAGATTTCATCTCGAACAGGAAAGTCCAGATGAAATGGTTGAATTTATTGTTGATTGGTGATTGATAATCTCCCAAATTTAAGGACAGTTTTCAAAAGAATGTGTGTGTGTGTGTGTTTATGCCCTAATATTTTATTGATACTGTTTTAAATTATTTTTATTTAATTTTTTTTTCTCAATTTTATGCCTATTTACTTAGAATTTCAAATCTTTAACTCTTGTCCAACGTTCATACTGGTCACCTATATATATCTGATTTAGATTTCGATTTAGTCTAGCGTTTGCTTCTTGTTTGCTTCATTTCTTCTCGGAATCACTAAGTTTGCGTTTCTGTCCAGCTTTCATCTTCATCGCTGACATTTTCTTCAACGATATCATTAATGCGCATGCGTTACATTTCCGTGAAGAGTTCAAATGTGAGGTCATACGCATATTATTTGCATATCTATCCTGTAAACAAGAATTATTCTTTCTCCCTTTCTATATTCCCTACATCACTGAGGATCGTAATTCAAATTTTTAACAGTAAATGAGATGTTTACAAGCAAGAATTTAACATATAGCTAAAAATCAAAATCTGGTCATTTCATATTTAAACAACAAATAAAAACGTTTGATTACAGTGGCGTAGCTACATTAAAGCATTGTAAGCACATGCTTACAAATATTTTTTGCAATCTTTTTTAAAATGCATAATTATTTTTTTAAGCCTCAAATCGATTAGCGCTGTCAGAGCCTTTCGACCTTGCTCCTATGTATGATGCACGAAATACTAACTGCATGGTTTACTAAATTTGCGTTTCGTTACAATCGTTTCATCCGATTGAAATAACATTCTTTTTTTAGAGTACTTCAGCCCAAGTTAAAATTAAAAGAAGCAATACTGCCTCTTCAGAACAAAATTTAGGGAAAAGGCAAAGTAAATTGTCGCAGTACTTTTCAAAACAACCAAACACTGCGTCTACCGATACATGCGATTAAGACTCGATGGAAACTCAAAAGTTTGCCACACTCAACTATTCTTTCTCAAGCTGCCACGGCAGCACTAACATTGCTACAAACGAAGACGTTTCTGTCAATCTACCTGAAAGTAGATTGGGGTCTAAATCAATTCAGCCACGCAATTTAAATATTGCGTACCACCAGTCAAAATGCTTACGACGAACAAGTTATACTGGGAGCCCACATCGTTTGTTTTTTCCCTTACAGAAATACGTGACAAAAAAAGAGGTTCCAACCCATCATGAATTATAAAATATCACTGGCTTTTGGTATTCGGAGTCGGAAAATGGGGTGTATTATTTGTTTTGTGTTTTATTCAATAGTTCTGGTCACGCTTTCGTTAGGGGCACTGTAAACTACTGAGCAATTTGGCTACAGTAATAAAAACTATTTGGGGCTGCTTGGACATAGCAAGTATCTTGAAATGAGCTAAAATTTTATTTGAGTTGCTTTCAATTATTTTATCCGGAGCTATGCTACCGGGTTATCTAGTATGTTTTCACATTTCAATTATTGCAAAAAAGTTCAACAGAACGATAATTGTATAGATGCATGCAACGTTTATGAATTGTAGACAAAAATGATATTCTCAAACGATAAATACCAATACCAAATGAGGGAAGCATCTTATCCTCTCTATGAGGTAATGAGAATGGTAGGATAAGTACTTGAAGGTTACAGGTGCAAAAATGTTTATAATAGCTGGTAAATTGTACAAACTTTGATCGTAAGATGATATATACGTAATAGAGAGCTTTATGCTCCTGAAACACACCATGAACCTTATAAATCAAATGTGGATTTATACTGCAAGTCAAGTCTCCAAATTCTTTTGTAAATGAATGTTCAAAATATCCGAGTTTTTTCAAGAAAAATGACAGAATGATTGAACTTTTATTTATGCTCATGCAACTGGATAAAATGATGAATTCCATGAAAAGCACGATCACAACTAACACGGATAAAAAAGAAGAAGAAAAAAAGGGGTTACGACATCGGATATATTGGAGTACAAAGTCGTAAAATTGGAAAAACTTTTAAGTCATGACCGACAGAAAAGGAAATCCTAGGAAGCCAGACAGATGAGCTCTTTAGGGTTGAAGGTATAATTACTGTGTAAATTAAACCTACTTATATATAGTGCAACAACAATCATAATTCACCTCACCTGACATTGTGCACTTAGGTCATTAATCATGCCCAGTGTATGTAATAACATGGAACTACCAGGAACATCATCACTCTTGCTCCAATCATTGGCTGGGCTAAATATGGACACAGAGGGTACGGGAGGGATGGTTTTACTAATAACAGTAAGATTAATTATACACAGTATAAACGTCGTCATCAAAATGTTTATTAGGCAGTATTTGTGTTGTTGTTTATTGGTTTTGAAACCTTTTGCAGTTGGCTATTTGTCTTTCTGTCTTACTCAGTGACAGACATTCCAGTGTAACAGAGGGTTTTATCTTACGCCGTGGACTGCTGTCTTATCTATTCTCACTTTAATTAGCAGCTGTTTTTGGATTGGTGATGAAGACAATGCTATATTGAGTCATTCTCATCGCGTAGTGCTGGTACAATTAAAAGAACCAGAAATAGACAGGTATGTCCCTTTAATTGTCAACAGTCCACATTTGGACAAGAAATACGCTAAATGACCTTAGTTCCAGAAGCATTCTCTTGGAATGAAATCAGACAAAAGCAAAGAATTTAACCCCAAACTTAGTACACATTTGATATGTGACATTCATCATATCACAATAATAAACACACGACTTTCATCGCATGACCATAATTTACACGTGACATTCAACATATCACCATGATGAACACGTGTCATTAATCATATCACCATAATTATAACATGTGACATTCATCATATCATCATAATTAATACGTGACTTTCATCATATCATCACAATTAACACGTGACAGTCATAATATCATCATAATTCACACGTGACATTCATCATATCTCCAAAATAAATACGCAACTTTTGTATCATCATAGTTAACAAGTGACATTCATCATATCTTATGACATCCATTACTAGTATATCATTCTAGCTACACGTTTGATTGTTTATGTGACAGTGTCTGTCATTTCTTGTGGATCAGTTACTTGGTGTAAACCGAGTGTATTTATATAAATTCAGTTGATGACTATCATTTGAGTTCAAATAATAATGGTATTTCGGCTGAAACAGAAAAAACCCTCCCAAAACAAACAAAATAATAATAATAATAATAATACATGTAAGAAACAAAACAAAAACTAAACGTAGAGTATGGAAAAACACCTACAAAAAATCCGATATCACAGTTCACGAATGAATTCCTTTTGCATTGAATTCCAGATTCAAATTTCAGATACATTTTACATCTATCTGTGCATTGTATTTCAATGTACCCAAAGTTGTCCTTAGCTTAAAAACTTAACCTTCACGGTATTAAAAGTTATTGAAACCTTTTGTTTCTATGCTGAAAACAAAACCAATGAACTTTAATTGCAAGGTTTGCAGATTATAACTATGTTTTTTTTTTCGCTTCACCGACACAAATGAAAGTTTCTTGCAGTTCAAACACAAGAACATCAATTGATTTGTCAGTTACATCGCGTCTGTATGTGTTGTAGCAATACTGTAATTAGGAGCCCCTGTCTCTTTGTAGTCATTAATGTACCACATAAAAAACAAAGAACTCAAAATCGATCCCTGACAAACACATATACATTGTACATGTAATAACATATTTTCATCTGATGATCTGAACTTTTGTAGTCTATGCATTGCAACTGATGGCAGTACTACTGAAATAAAATTTAAAAAGTATTCTAAAATATTTTAAATATTAAACATCGCAACCAAACTTCAAATTAGACTTCACTAAATACATGATAGTATTCATTGACGGTATACATCTGTTTGTGAGTAAGATTAACATGGTCGTGGAGAAATTAAATTTTTTAACGTTCTTAGTAAAACAAAATAACGACATGCATGGGTTTGTAACCAATTGAAAAAATTCGTACACAACTGATTGATTGTATATTGTTTTACGTCCCGCTAGAGAATTTTTCACTCATATGGAGACGTCACATTGCCGGTGAAGGGCTGCAAAATTTATTCCTATGCTCGGCACTTAGGGCCTTTGAGCAGAGAGGGGTCTTTATCGTTCCACAGCTACTGTGACACAGGGCCTCGGTTTTTGCGGTCTCATCCGAAGGACCGCCCCATTTGTCGCCCCTTACGACAAGCAAGGGGTACTGAGGACCTGTTCTAAACCCCGGGTCCCCACGGGGCTGACAAAACAAACGACATTGACAGACCTCAGCACTATGTCATGTGTATGATGTTATTCAAAAGAAATAAGAGCATATTTCTTGTATTGTGTCAAAAGCTGAGACTTGATTAAAACAGACAGTACTTCAAAACTATCCTAGTAATCAAAGTACCGAAAGTACTGAATACCCCTAGGCATGTGGATTATGATATTCAATATAGCTTTACTTTGACAATATTAAATATGTGCAATTACTAGTAATTTTTACCAGCAGTTTTAAATGTGCAATTCAAACTTCTTAAAAGGTGAAAAAATACAAAAAAGATCATACACGCTTATTCTTTTTTGTTTGTTTGTTGTCAAGAATTTTGTATTCATAGTGAGACGTCACCAGCTGTTGAAATACTATAAATTTAGACCTATGATTAGCGCTCAGGGTCATAGCATTGGGGGTTCTTTAATATTCCAACGCCTGCCGCGACACGGGACCTCTGTTTTTTAAGGTTATATCCGAAAGACCCGTGATTCTCACTTCTAAATGTCGAGCGTATGGTGAAGGAGAAATCACTATCTATTTATACGTCTTAGGTTTGACGCGGCCATGGCATGATCGGGACTCGAACTCAGGACCTCCTTCTTACAAAGCGAACTATGCTCTACAACTGAGCTACCGCGATCGGTTATACACTTATGAAGCATATACTACAGTGTATACTATTTATGTAAGGTAGTCATATTGACCATAAAGTGACATTTATTCAATTTTTGTCAGTGTAATGAAAGACGAGTTAAACTATGAAACAGAAGTAAACGGCTTCTTTTTTAAAATACTCAGAACCGGATCCAGCTTTTTTCATCGGGGGGTCCAAAAGGCCTGGGAGCTGGGACCTGGTTCCAGGGCGAAGCCACCGGAAGTTTCCCATTAAAAAATAACTTTTACACACACACACACACACACACACACACACACACACACACACACACACACACACACACACACACACACACACATATATATATATATATATAGTATGCGGTGCGGTAATTTTCATATTATGACCTTGAATTTTGAAATCGTCCCCAGTGAGCAAATAAAATCGAGAGAGAGAGAGTTGATGAAGCAATATCAAACGTGATGCTAGAATGAAAGATTACTATATTTTCTTACAGTTGGAAATTCCAGCCCCCCCCCCTTTCTAGATCCACGCTTGACACTCAATATGTTTTGTTTGTTTTATTTATTTATTCCCTATGATAATTTTTTACTCGTATAGAAACGTCACTACCTATAGGTGAACTGTCACAAATGTTGACCTATAATGGCAGTCAGGATCGTAGCACTGAGTATATTTTATCATATCAAGCCTGTCGTGGCCGTGATCTCCGATTTTATGGTCACATACGAAGACTAGGACTTTCATTTCTAATACCAGACACTTGGCGAAGGATAGACACTGCCTATGTTAAACGTCCTAGTTTTGACGCAGCGCAGGGACAGAGAATCTAACTTGGGCACACCACTAGGCTACCATGACCGGTTACTCAATACATAAAAATAACTGGTTCCCTGTAACTAGCAATGCAGCCAGTCTCCTTCAGTAACACAGTCAGTACTAGACCGAACCGGAAGTGCCTGTGAATCGATTAAAAATTGACCAATTCCTTTAGGCACATTATCCTTTAAAGGTGTCTCATTTTCTTATGAGCCTTAAGTTAATCTTTTGTTGATTTCGCCACTGTAAAACATTATACATATCGTCATGATGTCCCGATATTTATCAAAACGTTGCTTTCTAAAGCAATCTCTAATAAATGAATGTATGTTTAAAATCAATTATAACGATGCTCTCTGCATATTGCATGGAGAAGAATCCACGCTTCCAGATAATACGTGTATTCAGCCGTTATATATGATCAATCGATCTGCACAACCGAATCAATATATTTCCCCCCTCCAGTTCATTTCGCGTGGTTCTTTCAGTAAAAATAAACAATAAGATGTGGTTGATAATCATTAAATTTTGCATAAATCCAGCTTGAAAAAAATTATTTTGTCGTTGTCAATAAATTTTTGAAATGTTAATTTTGCTCATGCAAGTCATAATTTCACAAAATAAACATGATTTAAAATGACAGCGTTTTTACCGCTAACGAATTCAAATTCATGATCGGGTTTCTTGTCAGAGAAATTGACGATGACGTGTATTGCTTGTACAAGCATATGTTCCTTTAGAAAAATGTTTAGTTATGACAATGTAATTAGCATGATATTAATTAACACGGGTCTTAATTTCACTCTGCTATCAGACACAGGTATCTTCATTAAAGACCTTGCATATTAAGTACAGCTCCTGTTTATGGTATCACCAACCACTAAAGACTTGTCTTGAATGCCCTGGACGATAATTAATGCTAAATATAGAAATTCAGTCAGACCCCCTAGTTTACGTTCCACGTACAACCCACTTTCTATCAAATTTTAAATGATCTGTGTTTCTTAACTCTGCATATACAGCGGCGGATCTAGAGGGTGGGGCACGCTCGCTACACTCCGTTATGGTAGGAGATTTTATTTTGTAAAGGATATTTCGTGCCATTCCTCTGTTTTAATTATTCTTTTTTTTTTTTTGGATGGAAAAAGCGCCATCTAAATTCGTAGTCACTTTGCCCTTTGAAAATTTCTCGAGACAGTCATCTGTCATCAGATTTGCCTTTTCAGAGACAGTATAACTCTAAGCTTTCATAGTTCCAAAATCGACAAATCCTCTTCGTGCTGTTCTTTTTTTTTATATGGGATTTCTTGTATCTCTAGTTTTCTTTGAAGTAGTACTAGTTATGCAATTGTCGGAAAAAGAAATTGTGACAGTTGTTTGATTAATATTACATTAGGGATCCAAATATATTCTGTCTGTTCATGAAACTGTGTTTGATTAAGCATTCTAGTGTGTTAATTTACAAAAATCAGCATTTGTAAAATGGTACAAAATTACGAAATGTATATAAATTCAAATTGACTGACAAATCTTGGAACATGAATATATTATAAGTAAAACTGCAAATCTTGAGAACTGAAGGGAGATTACGGAGATGTCACAAATGGAAATAAAACAAAACAGGTTCAAATTACAAGAAAACACGAAATAATAATGATAAAAACATGACACATACACAAGTCACAGTTATTTAAGAATTTCTGAACTGGTGGTAAACTCGTCATTGAGAAACGAAAATTTTGTTTGTTTGTTTTATGTCCTTCGAAAATCTTTCAATCATATTCAGACGTCACCAGTTGTAGATGATGTATCACAAATGTTGATCTACTCTTCTACGATGGTTAGAGTGGTAGCAATATGGCGATCTTGTTAAAATACTGCGCATGTTCCAGTTTTCAAGCAATGGATGTGATTGGCTGGAGCATTATACATGGGAGTATGAAAGAAAATTGGAATATTTACCCTACAAACTAGTTACGTACTCAGGTACGAACCGAAGTCGCTCTGTATTTACGTTTTGGAGAAAGTATGAGCAGAACTCAAACTATTGAACTACCGTGACGGGTTTGAGAAGTTGATATTTCACGTATATACAAGTAAGCAGCCATAAACATTCGAAATCTACATATCATCAGAACTCACGAGTTTTCTACCCGTTATACTACGTTATATTACATTCAACGAATGCAGTATATCGGAGATAAAACACGTGGGTTCCGACGAACAGGGGTTGATGCACTAAATGATACAAGATTGTATCACGTGATATGTAGCTATATCATTTACTACTCAGATGAAACTTGGTACCAAAGGGTGTGGATTAAGAGTAGGAGTCACGTGTTCACCAAGGCAGAAGTGTGTCACCCAGTGAGAGTAATCTGAAACTTTGTTTAGCCCGTTTGCATGTTATGGCTTGAAACATCGAATTCGATCTGCTGCTCTCTTATGCACCCTTGGGAGATTTAGTCAGTTTTGTAATATTGCTGCGCAACAACTATTATCACACTCATTTGCATGCCATTTTTATTATCCAATGAGAACAATTACCAATACATGATTCTAAGATAGTCCAGTTGATGTCAGAGCAATGTAGGAAACCCGAAAACTCTAAAAGAAAAAATGATAATAGTAAAAAATAAATAAATAATTTGGTGTTCGGTGACATGATATGCATGTTTACGCTTTCACTGTGATTGTTTATGTATAATTCTCCAATACATAGTCGTAATTTTAACACATTTGATTGGATACGGATACTTTTTTCCGCGTGAACTAAAATTCAATTTACTGAGGACTCAAAAAAAAAGGTGATGATGAGAGTTACAGATGGGAACTTCTGCCTAGCGAAGATGAGATTGAAAGAGGATAAACACGGACATGGTGAGTGAAGAGCTTGAACATAGGAAACTATGGAATGATTCGTAGTATCTGAGAGAGAGAAAAAAAAGAAACATAAATGTATGTCAGAAAGACGGACAGATGTACAAGTATGGACATAAAGTGTAAACCTATGAAATCCCTCTTCTGTGCCATATAAATATTTACTAAAGATCATTAAACAGATTAAACCTGGTGCTGATATTGAAAAAAGACGTAATTAATATGGTTATAGATCCATCATTAAGGCTAGTCAGTCGAAATGTGTTTTACTGATCGAAACACTCGATAATTGCCGTCAGACATATTCAGCCTGGTCTAACTTGTCGATATTGTAACAGATTAATAATTCCGACGAGGAAAATCATCGTGTTGACACCGGATATTTTTGAGAACGGTGTACCCGGCAGGAAAACGTCAATGGGCAAAAAACAGGGAAATTAACGTGGTATTTGGAATATTATTCCAGAATCAGAGCAATTTGGCCAACAGTGTATTCTGATTTTAAAAATTCACGAGGTAAATGATGCCTTTAAACCTTGACAATGTTGAATCCAAACTTGAATTGATAGTTCTTTCACACTCAACCTCTACAGTGTGGAACAACTGTGGATACTATTGTATTTTCTAATAGTTTCTAATAGCGGTCTATGAACTCTCTGCTATGGAGTGTGTTTGGGTTAATTTTGCAAAATCTGTCTTCCGTTTTGGGAGGTAAACCCTGACAGGTTGCTTAATATCCTATAATTGCTAATCAGCCCTAGCCTGCTCGGGGGCACGTTTGATGTCAGTTTCCAGATAAACTCGGCTTTAATGAAGTTTTCTTCTAACATGTATACGAGACTTAAGGTTAAGACAAACAGTCAGTTCTCGTCGACGACAACAATTTGATTTCCAAATCTCTCTGACTTTCTCGATTTTTAAAGTGCTGTAGATTTTTTTCCTCTCTCTCTTTTCCATTTTTTTTTTCTTTTTGCTTAATTTAACGCAATGTAAAATTCAACTGAAGCTAGCATTCATACAGTATTGCCGGTCGATGGATAATGTAATACGCAATTTCATGCAAATTGCGTAAATACATCTTTTTATTGGAGTTTAGCTACTATCCAAGGTCATCAAGTAGCCGGGAAGCCTTGGTATACTGTAACCCCTTTTAGACGATTTTCTTCTTGATGGGGGAATCTGGATCGTTTTATTGGTTTATATGACAGAAAAGGACTATCGCAGTATAATTTTGAAAATTAATTCAATTTACAACAACGTCACACGAATGAAGTATATGGCAGTAAAAATCGTGTATATATCGTAACGAATACATATTTTCAGATTTTATATTCAACGAAACTTCAGAAATTAATCTATATTTTAATTCGTTGGTCTCGTATTGAATAAGAATGTTAATTAAATGTGTCAAAACAATTACTTCCATTCCATAGTGTAATATTTAGTAGTTTCATCCCACTACTCAAAATAAATGGTATATTCACCATCGTTTAATAAATGAGTTAATATTTACATGGCTGGTAGGCCTAATTGAAATAAAAAAAATAAAAAAGAACAACAACAACAACAACAAAACATAAAAAAAGCAAAAACAAAAAACAAAAAAATCCAAAAAAACAAACAAAAAAACCAAACAAACAAACAAAAAACAAAACAAAACAAAACAAAACCAAACAAACAAACACCAAAACACAGGGGGAAAAAATCAGGTGATCAACGAATGAAAATTATAGAAAATGAATCCTTGCCATATTAGATTACTTTGTTAATCATTTGAAAAGTAAAGAAATCTATTTATAATCAAGTAAACTGCATGACACGAGTCTTGTTTACATAACAAAGAATTGTGAATGCTGTATCTAACATGGAACTCAACATGACATTCAAATTTTTGCTGACCATTAGAAATACCCTAGTTAAGCATTGTAAACACTGACAATGGGGCAATAAAATTTAAAAATTTTCAGTTCAATCGTGGCTTGTGCCCCTTCAAACTCCTGTACACAATACAGTATCTGTATGAACCACGACACATATTGAAGATTGTTTTACAAAAAGGGTGATGGTGGACAGCAGTAAGTAAAGCCAATGTGACCAGTAAACATAGCCGATAAATTCACCATTACCAGTAAATCCACCATAGCCGGTAAATCCACCATAGCCGATAAATCCACCATAGCCGGTAAATCCACCATAGCCGGTAAATCCACCATAGCTGGTAAATCCACCATAGCCGGTAAATCCACCATAGCCGGTAAATCCACCATAGCTGGTAAATCCACCATAGCCGGTAAAACCGTCGTAGCCTGTAATACTAACGTAACCTGTAATACCATTGTAATTTGTAATACCACTGTAACCTGTAATACCACAGTAACATGTAATACCACAGTAACCTGTAATACCACTGTAACCTGTAATACCACTGTAACCCGTAATACTACTGTAGCCTGTAATACCACAGTAATCTGTAATACCATAGTAACCTGTAATACCACAGTAACCTGTAATACCACAGTAACCTGTAATACCACTGTAACCTGTAATACTACTGTAACCTGTAATACCACAGTAACCTGTAATACCACAGTAACCTGTAATACCACTGTAGCAGATGTATTCGCTGAAACCACTGTAGTCAGTAAAACCACTGTCCTTGAACTTCCTCAAGACCAGAATCCATTTCGTATGCGAGATTTCATGTTATTTATTTATGAACTTACTCATTAAAAATGCTTAGGCCTATCATTTTGTCTCAGTTTAGTTAAAGATAATTAAGGGGAACCTACATTGCATGGCGTCATTTGGCGTTCCCTACCAAATGAGAGCGTTTTCAGTAAAACTATCATTACCCAAGTTACCAAGGACAATGTCTTCTTCCCATTACTTTCCTATTTATAACCTAAGAGCATTTTTTCTCTTCGTGACCGTGAAATCGTGAGTTCGAGCTCCGCTTGTGTCATGGTCGCTCCTTCGCCAAATGCTACGCATTTTTAAAAGCAAGAGTCAGTTCTCTCGGGTATAACCTTACAAATATCGAATGGCGAAGTAAACAATGTGTAAATCGTAATCATAAATCCCCAAGACATATACAAGTTCGAGTGTAGGGCAACACGGACCTCCGACAAAGCGAAGGTAGGATCAGGTGCCATGGAGGAGTAAGCATCCTCTGCTGACCGGTCACACCCGCCGTGAGCCCTTAATCGAAAATAGATATACGGGATTACCCGTAGTCGAAGTTAGTCCTTTGTCCTGTTAGTCCTAGGTCCTGTGTTGCGACAGGTGTTGGTCTAACTTTGTGAATCTTCACCTACAAGTGCTGACGTCTTAATATGGGTAAAATATTCCCGAAGAGACGTAAAGTAACAAATCAATTAGTATAAAAAGGTAAAATCTTTTTTTAAATGTATTAAAATCGGATATATTATAAAATGTTGCTTATATGCACTTGTACTTTTTTGTTTAGTTCTATGTTTGCCTTCACTCATACTCTGAGCAGTTTAATGTGGTATCCCAGCCAAGGCCTGAGGACACTCATTGTCGAATTGATGAGTACAACTCAACTCAGATGCGAACATCTGTACTGCAGAGTACTATACAATCCATCTGTCCGTTAAAGTCCACACACGACCGTGGACAAGTTCATTTTACTCTATCCAAACCACAAACATGGTACACGGAGAGAGAGAGAGAGAGAGAGAGAGAGAGAGAGAGAGAGAGAGAGAGAGAGAGAGAGAGAGAGAGAGTTGGTTAGAGTTGCTTGAAAACAAAAGATAATCATCAAAATCATGGGGAACAGCTACGCTTGCCCTTGTCCTTTCAGTGCAGTGTAAAATATTAGAGATGAGATTATTGTTTCTTTGCTTGATTGACATTCTTTAACAGCCTTCACATGCGTCCCGAATTTCTAATTTTAAATTGATATGGCATACAGAGAATGCTAAAAATAGTGGATTTTTATTTACGACTTGTCCGATTCATTTTTTAAAAAATGTGTTGTATTATGATGCTAGAAAACTGATTAAGGATGTTGATTACTGAGAATGAAAGTCTTTAAAATATTCCATGTGCACAGCAATGAGAAAGAAAACATACCTTTAGGATAAATGTCACACCTGAGAAATCTGATGTAGATGGAAGGTAGAGGAATTTACAATATTTTGAAATTGGAAACTTTCTTTACCTTATTCAGTTAAAAAATACAGTTTTAGTAGAAAGTAATATAAAAAAAAAAAATTTAAAATCCTTACTAGACTCGAACCTCCGATCTACAGATCAGTAGTCGATACGTTAACCTAGTGAGCTACCCGACTAGGGAATTAAATTCAAAAAGAATATACAAGTTTTGCTGGGATTTATATTTTCATTCTGATTTAGAAAGAAAGTCGGCCATTATGGCAATGTGTTATTCCTCCTTAACCTTTAAAATTCAACTATTGCCTTATTTTTTCCAAATCTACCACTGTAACAATTAGACCAATTTAATCTTCATGCGGTGAAATTAACAACCTTCATAATGGTGGTGTGGTGGTAACTATATATATATATATATATATATATATATATATATATATATATATATATATATATATATAAAACACAAATATTTCTTCATTTGACCCCATGAGGATCCGGGTTGTTAGAATAGATCCTCAGCACCCCTTGCTTGTCGTTAGAGGCGACTAAATGGGGGTGGTCCTTCGGATGAGACCGCAAAAACCGAGGCCCCGTGTTATAGAAGGTGTGGTACGTTAAAGATTCCTCCCTGCTCACAGGCCATAAGCGCCGAGCACAGGCCTAAATTTTGCAGCCCTTCACCGGCAATGGTGACGTCTCCATATGAGTGAAAGATTCTCGAGCGGGACGTTAAACAATATATAATCAATCAATCTTATGTCAATTGTGACCTCCTTGCACTTAAAATTCATCAATTCTTAAAGATGTATTCTCCGATGTTTACAAACTGTACAAAATTACTTTAATGCAGCTAAGTTAGTTTACATATTATTAATTTCCCCTTAATTACATGCTTGAAAACATTTGCATTTAAATGAAAACAGTGAGAAGATTATTTTTAGTAAATGATTGCAAGGGGAACACAAATACATTTACCGCTCTTAGTGGAACCTCCTGCGCATGCATATTATTTTCGATTCTAATTTATTGAAGCATGGAGTCCGGTATATATATATATATATATATATATATATATATATATATATATATAGATAGATAGATAGATAGATAGATAGATAGAGAGAGAGAGAGAGAGATATCATATCCAGTTAATGCTGCTAACTGGACCTTTTTTCCTTCGTTGTCTTTCTTTTAGGACTGGCTTGGATTTCTCGAAAAAAATCTCAAACTTAAGTCTTAGTTTTCTTTTATTTGAGCAATCAAAATTTGAGTAAAATCTCAGTCTTAATTCGGAAATTAGTTTCTTTCGGTTAAAAATTGGTGAAATAATGTATTACATATCATACAGCGTCATAAATACGTGTGCGTGGTAATATAACAGTGTTTTACAAGGTGGACGAAATTGTCGAAAGACGGACAATGCAATTGTAAATTTTGTCTTTAGATTCCCCAAAAGTCTACACTATCCTTAAATACATGTATACAAAAAGAAAATGTAGGAGTCGGTGTTGGACTTACGTAATTTCCGGTTACACGTATCCATGTAAAAGTAATCAGGATACTGCAGCAATCAGTGGTAATCAGAATAGAACACAGAGGCGATCTACTGGCAGCCATATTGAGATACAATTAGCGGTCTATGGCGGCCATAATGAGATACAGTGGCGGTCCATTGGCAACCACATTGAGATACAGCAGCGGTCTACTGGCAGCCATACTGGGATAAAGCGGCGGTCCATGGCAGCCAAGTTGAGATACGTGGCGGTCCATTGGTAGCCTTATTGAGAAACAGCGGCGGTTCAAAGCAAACACACTGAGATGCGGCGACGACCCTTTAAGGTACAGAGGTAGATCCTATTTGGGTTTGATGTAAGTGACGACCTACTATCGAGCGAGGGTTTGGGCCATTTCAAGTCATTGTCCTGGAATGAGGTTAGGGGATAGGGACATTCAGGTCTGTTCGGAAAGGTGCGGATAAAGGATTGTACTCCTTACTATATGCTAATTTCCCCAAATTCAGTTCAGCTGAATAACACTAAAAATGGTAGCTATACACATTCGCTGATGATGTTTTAGAATATTGAATGTCTGCATCCTTGAAGGAAATAAATCTTGGAACGATTTACTGCTTTATTGAATGAAACCAAGGAAATGTGATAAAATTTCTGTTCCGTGAAATATCGTGTAATCATGTGATAGATCATGCTATCTAATTCTTTTTGGCGTCTTATTGGTCTGTATTTCAAAAGGCTTTAATTTCAACTATTGCACTCTGCTGACTAGTCTAATCTGATATTTTTGTTTAAGGTTGATTAGCACATCGCAAAATAGACACGCACAGACGTAGATAAACAAAAACATGATTTTAAATTTTAAATTCTTTTTTGGCCTTCCTTCGCTCTGAAGATCGCGTTCAGAGATTTAAAACAATTACATTTACACGGTAGAGAATTCCATTTTCTTCAGATTTTAATTATTATTTCACACTTAAACTTGCTATTTTCACTCTTTATTGCTCATTTCAAAGTTCTATTCCAAGATGTTTCATTAAGTATTAGATATTCCCCATCGTTATGAGTTTTCTTGATGTATCATACTTCCATGAAAACAAATGAGACAAACAATTTTTGTAATGTTCATATGTGATTATAGAATTGAACAAACAAGGGCTATTTTTATAAATGTTGCTTCTCACTTATAAGTATTGCAGTGAAATTAAACAATATACATTTATTTCTCTGAGAAAAGAGAAGTTTATTACACAAATGTATTTCATTTATTTAAGAATGACTAGCGCATGCTATATTCGAGCAGAGAAATCTTACTGGACATTAACACATCCTGTGTGTACTTTCACTTTCATTTCATTTTTGTTTACAAATATTCAGAAAAGTTGAAAATAACTGTCAGGAAACGTCAACAAATTTTTATAAAAGGTTTTTACATGTATTTTTAAAATGTGAAATTCAAAAAGTTTGATTTTTATTTATTATTTAAAAAAAAAATGTAGCAAAGCGTTGTATTTTCAAAAGAATATGATAGTTAAAGTTCAATTTATTCATTCAAATCATATCAAATATGGTACATGAGGTACATCAAATAATTTTTCATTAAATGAAACAAATGGCATGAAAAGAAAAGTGTTGTAGAAGTAAACAATATGACAGAAAAAAAAATATCTTGTGTTAAAGAGGACAGACTATCTCACAAATTTTTGAAATAAAATACAATTTTTCATTTGTTTTACTTTACCATATGACATAATTTCATGGATATTATTACATTAGAATATATAGTTTTATGCATTATTTACTATGTATATATTGAAATATAAATGTACTGGATAATGTAAATGATTATACATAGCCAGAATTACCTCTCGTAGCAACAGACATATTACGTCTACAGCAGATTAATTGATTTTAATGATTTTGACCATTTTCACTTAAAATAGAAGATGTGCCAGATACAGAAGTGGAGTAATCAATTTCTGAAGTGGAACTCTTCTGTACTTGAGGTGCAAAACATCAAGCTTCTATTTTCTGATGAAGTTATATGTAGAGGATTTCGTGATTATTAGCCCCGTTTTAAGCACTCGGAAGTTATCTAGACCGTATATAAACTTCGATTAAGTGTCTTAATAACATTGGATCGAAATATTTCAGCTAATGTTTGGGGATATTGAATCTTGTACGTTGTGTTTTAATATCCGGAACTTGAAAAGTCAAGATGTAATTTTAGACGATTCGGAGGCTACCTCTTCTTCATAAAGAGGTTAATTTAAGATCAATTGAGATAAGCTAACATTCTTGAACATTGTAACTGATTTTACGATGGAAGATACAGACAGACAGACGGACGCATTATAACTCCCTACTACAATATGTAATTTTACAGTTTTACTGTGGCAACATTATTTTTTTGTCGGAAGGTTTTATAAATGCGTATGGTGCATATATATTTACAATACCTTCCAAATGTATACATCCTAATTTAACCACCTTTTTTTCTTTTGTGTGTATGCGTTTTTTGTTTTTTTGCTTTTTTTATCTATTTATTTTTAATGTGTTTCTGTGTGATATTGTTTTCGTCCATTACGTCCCATTAAAAAATCGCTCATGTAGAGACCTCACCAACGCCGTAGGTGATGTATTTCAAATTGTGATCTAAGCATGGCACCCAGGGTCGTGAGGATTCTTCGTCGTGTTAACGCCTGTCGCGAATAGAAACTCCGTTTTCAAAGTCACACTTCTGAGGCCGGGCGGTTGGCGAAGAAACAGTGACTACCTTTGTTAAACGGTTTGACGAGGCGCCGGGATCTAGAATCGAACCCCTGACTTTCGGAGCGCCCTAATCACTAGGCCACAGTATCAATACAAGATGGTGTTAGACCGGAAGTGCCCGCGAATCGATTGCAAGTCGACTGTTGTCTACAGACTTTTCGTCGTTTACGCTCACCATTTAAAAACGATGCATTTTCTTGTTGATTGATTGTTTTACGTACCGTTGAGAATTTTTAACTCATTTTAAGAGATGTGACCAGCTGTAGGTGAAGTAATTGCTGCCATTTATGTCCCCATTGGGGATTCGGGTTGTTAGAATAGGTCCTCAGTACCCTTTACTTGTCGTAAGAGGCGACTAAATGGGTCGGTCTTTCGGATGAGACCGCAAAAATCGAGGCCCCGTGTCACAGCAGGTGTAGCACGATAAAGATCCCTCCCTGCTCAACGGCCATAAGTGCCGAGCATAGGCCTAAATTTTCCAGCCCTTCACCGGCAATGGTGACGTGTTCACATGAGTGAAAAATTCTCTAGCGGGACGTTAAACAATATATAATCAATCAATCATACTACTTATGTCCCATAGTTCGGGTTCTCCTTCATAGAGGGTAATAAGTTCGTCCATATCGTCATGACTCCAAGAGTGTGATTCTTTAACATTTTTCTTCGAGCACGCCATGACACGTGTACAATGTGTATACTAAAGAAATATTTGGGTATTTGAGATAGTCGTCAGTCAAGCATAAATAAATCACTCAATTTCCACGACTCTGATTGGCCAGAGCAAAAAGGTGTCATGGGACTTGTAGTATCATAGGAACATGCTCCATTCGAAATCGTGAAATATGCAACTCCAAAAAATCATATACGACTCCGTTTACACGGTAATATTTTATTGCATGCAACAAGGTTCATGCAACTAGTTGCATCGTGTAAACAGACCTGTAGGTTTGAAGCGGCCATGGTACAAGCTGGGCTCGAACTCAAGAAGCGAACGCTCTGACCACTGTACTACCGCGACCGGTCGCAATAGGTTGATGTACATGTATAGTAGAGAAGAAGTTTTCAGAGCTATCGATTGTACACGAATAAACAGGAGCAACAGAAAATATTACTAGAACTTAATTTTTTGCGAATTGATTTACGATACAAATTACAAACCGTGGTTAAATTTGTGATACACGAGCATCCGGGGACTACACTTTTTTCATTCATTTGTATAGGAAATCCATTCTTTTTTATCCTTAATGAACCGCTACTTCTAACAGAACCATCCTCCACTACATATTTCATATTTCTTGCTCAATTCCTGAGGGCGTGTCACCTTTGGATACACACCGAGGACGTGTCACTTTTGGGTACACACCTGAGGACATGTCACTTTCAGGTACATACCTGAGGACGTGTCACTTTTGGGTACACACCTGAGGACGTGTCACTTTCAGGTACATACCTGAGGACGTGTCACTTTTGGGTACACACCTGAGGACGTGTCACTTTCAGGTACACACCTGAGGACGTGTCGCTTTTGGGTACACACCTGAGGACGTGTCACTTTCAGGTACACACCTGAGGACGTGTCGCTTTCGGATACACACCTGAGGACGTGTCACTTTCAGGTACACACCTGAGGACGTGTCGCTTTTGGGTACACACCTGAGGACGTGTCACTTTCAGGTACACACCTGAGGACGTGTCGCTTTCGGATACACACCTGAGGACGTGTCACTTTCAGGTACACACCTGAGGACGTGTCACTTTTGGGTACACACCTGAGGACGTGTCACTTTCAGGTACACACCTGAGGACGTGTCGCTTTCGGATACACACCTGAGGACGTGTCACTTTCAGGTACACACCTGAGGACGTGTCACTTTTGGGTACACACCTGAGGACGTGTCACTTTCGGGTACACACTTGTAATCTTTTGGAGTACATCTCCGTTTTGGAAGGTCCTTTGTTCCTTATCGGTCAATTAACAGTCAATGCCAATTGCTTAGCATAATTGACTACATAACATTATGCTGTAACCAAATCAAAAATCTAAGGACGAAAATTTATGTAATTATAGATAGTGTGCACCAATAAACAGGACATCTGGAACAACACGGCATCTACAAAAGTAGAATTTCATCCAAACATTCCATATATTGATCTTCCATTCCATGTATAGAACGAATACGGAAAAGTTTTTAAGAAAGCGAGAATATCTGTATTAAGTTTTCACCGGCGAAAAAAAACCCCCAGATTTATATCGAAATCGAAGATTGTCAGTCAAATATTGGTACATGTATTTCATTTGAGATTTTGATTTGATCAGTCGATTCGTTTATTTGGCTAAAATATATTTTCCAATAATCCTCCCCAATTCCACCATTCCCTTACACCATAAATGCGTACAGAACCTACTAAAGGTTATCTCAGGATGCAGATTAAACATAAATAATTTCTGATGCAGACAAATTGCAGGATTCTCTCAGTCTTATCAGAGAGACTTATTCATACATCATGAAGATACAGTCAGGGATCCCAATTGATATCGAGTTAAACAGATGTATCTGATCTCTTTCTCTTGGAATAGCTTACTATCGAAATTGAACAACTGTGTAAAATCGCTAAGACATTGAAAAATTTTGAATTATTTATGAATTTTCAAAGAAAACAAAATGATTTAAATGAATCGATTCTTGATTAAAAATACATTTGTTAAGAAATTTCTAAGAAGTGATGTATATTTCATTGATATAAGCATGCCACATTTCAAGTCGATGATTTCTGGCAAATACTTTCTTGTTAAGTGTGGGCGCCACTACTTAAATGTCATGTTTGCACTTTCAGTGTCAGAAGTTTAAGAATTACGATGTAATTATTTAAAAATCAGTGTCTTTACAAATTTGCAAGGAATTTCAAAGAATGTAAACTGTCGATCAGTATCCGCATTTTTGACCAATGTAGCACCTGTTGCGCAACAGTATTACTCTTCACGCAATGTTTACCAGCGTCAGACACAGGGAGTAACTGGATAGGACGGGAATATCAACAAGTGGGAATGAGGGCTACTTGAAATCGGAAAGATGTCATTGCCACAGGGTGTACAAGAAAGCTGGCCGGCGATGCTTTGCATGTTTAGAGTAGTCCAACCGGGAGTCAATAGCATGCCACGGACAGAGTACCACACGAAGATGTTGGTACTTATTATCCATTTCCCCGCAAGAAACAAGCCAAACACATAACATTATAAAATTTTAAATACAATAAAAATAAGGGATTTTAACACTGAAAAATTAAATACAGACTCTAACAAACAATCTTATTCAATTTCAAGAAAGTGTATTTCGTTCAAACGTGAAAATGAGAATATTCACAACAGATAAAAATATCGCACACATTCACGCTACAAGACACTCATCCTACTTCGTCTCCCACCATCAATGAAACTTGTATTTTGTACGAAGTATGGCGTTATCAGATATGATAAATGTGCAATAGATCTTCATTTTCCAAAACTTTTCAATTCCTTTGAATCTCGACAGATTTACACTTGGTAAATGGCTGTTAACATCTACCCTTTGGGAATTCTCCTTTCACGACGCATCGTTTATTTAGAGTTTGATTATTATTTTGCGACATCTGTGGAAAATGAGAAGTATTTCCAGACGGGCCACTCGCCACTGTCGCCATCCCGGGTAATCAATTGTCTAAAACGCCAAATTTAAGTGTAATAAAACCTCACTCACATAAGTCTACTGGCCAATGATAAAACACTGTCGATAATAGCATAATCTGCCATTAATATAACGTTCGATAACGTCAAACAGCCCAGATATGGGACGACGTGATGATTACACAGCATTTTCTGGCTTCCGGTACATGCTCACGTGACTAGAATTAATGAATTGCTTCTTCTTGGCAGGGAGTTAAATTCTAGCCATTTTCAAGTTGTATTAAACCCGTTATCACAGCTAATATGAAAAAATTTAAAATGTTTGTTCGAACATTACATCCGCTGTTCTTTTTTAAAGGCAGCAACTTCTTGCTTTCTGCAAATGAAATAATAGAAAAGTTATTTTTTTTTTTTTAAATCATGCATAGCGTGCATATTCCAAATAATGTACATTTCCAATAGAAAATAGGTATTTCACGTTTAGATATCAAAATCTAGTTCATATGTTCTAGTGCATCAGAATTTATATATAGAATATACATGTACACATTCCCTTGAACAAACAAGCAGTTGAATGTCACATAATTTGAAATTATCCATCATCTGAAGTGTT
Source organism: Ostrea denselamellosa (assembly GCA_024699665.1). Taxonomy (NCBI): domain Eukaryota; kingdom Metazoa; phylum Mollusca; class Bivalvia; order Ostreida; family Ostreidae; genus Ostrea; species Ostrea denselamellosa. The sequence continues at coordinate 16,704,671 of JAMZEH010000010.1, forward strand.
CAACGGCCGTTAAATAAGCATTTAATATTATACAATGATATACCGAGATGTGGTTCGCATGAATTGGAGTTTGAAATCTCCTCTTGGTAGATATTGAGAATAACTATGTGACGCCGTGTCACAATGTTTTGGAGGGGAACTCATGATGGAATCGTGCGGATTGAGCAGACAGATTAGAGAGCTTCACTCGGTAGGGGGGTGCAGGTGGATGATTTGGGGGTCAAGGTCTGTTTATCTACTTGTTTCCATTGACCAATATTTGATAGGAAGCGTTTAAACTTTAGCTTTTGAGTGATAATGCACATAATATTCAATGATTTTTTTAAACAAACATCCTGATATTTATACTACGTCGGACTTAATGGGCTTAAACGCCAGAACGGACGACAAAGTGAACAACATGTGGAATGTACCTAAAGCCAAGGTTTTGTGACTTGTTAGAATACGTAATGGTTTCCGGGTGGGCCCTGGGCATAGATACAATTCATTGCACATTCGTGTTCGGAATAATATGAACCACATAAAAATGAATCTTAAATAATCGACAAATTGCAATCATGCTAATATTTACTGAAGACCAGAAAAATGGGTTATGAAATGCTTACCGTCATCTCTCCTCTTCTGATTTTTCTTTGCTAAAAACAAATAACACAAACTTTGAGTAACCCCATATATATAACAATAACAAGAACATAAATTAAAAACCTTTCATTTCAGTGTTTATTAGTTAGAAAACTTTGTATTAATATGTTAAGAAGCCCGAATTAATATGTCAAGGAGATCCGAATGAATGTGTCAAGGAAACCCGAATGAATGTGTCAAGGAAACCCGAATTAATGTGTCAAGGAGACCCGAATTAATATGTTAAGGAAATCCTAATTAATACGTCAAGGAGATCCGAATTAATGTGTCAAGGAGCCTAAATTAATGGGTCGAGGAGATCTGAATGTCTCTGACATATAAAAAGTTCCTCTTGCTTCCGGTAGGGGATCTAACGCCAGTGCGATGGGTGTGCGCCCATTTCACAAATACGATCCATTTTTGAAACTAGAAATATGTCCAAAAACACAAAATATATACGCCTAAATTTGTCTAAACTCAGTAGCTGCAAGGGGCTTTGTCCCCTAAGACCCCACCAGGGCTTCGCCCTGGACCCACTTCAAGACAGACCCTTCAGCCTTTTACGGCGTCTTCGTTCAGAAATTTCTGAATCCGCCACTGGCTTCGGTGGAGTATGATATGGCTCTCACAAATTCGTGTTCATTTGGATGTATTACACAGGATTTAGTTGTTTATTTTGGGTAAATACTTCACTCTGGTTTCCAAAATGAGGAACTTAATGTAAACAGAAAGGAAACACCATGTGGGGGAAATGCAGGTTTCTATCAAGTTTATGTGCAATGGAAACCACTACGATTCCAAGCTTTATCACATGATCATGAAAAATCTATGGAACCCTTAGATTTCCTTTAGGAAAACCTACATAAAAACTAGTAAAAATGAGTTTTCTTCTGGTTGCCACCCAAATTTCCTAGCTATGGAAACCCGACTCTTCTTCTGGAGTCCGACTTCAGTACACTGGTAAGTAAATATTATCGTCATTGTTTGAATAGATGTGAGTGTTCTGTACACACGCCCTGGGAGTCTACTGTTTAGAATATTCTTTGATGTTCGAACAGTAGCTTTGAAATTCTGACTATAAATAATTCAATTTTTTGTTTGAATAGTTAAAGTAATGCTAATTAGACACATGTACGACATAAATACTCTTGGGTGAATGGATATTGAAGAATCGCTGTGAGAACTTTGTACGATCAGGATTTTCTGTTTAAATATGACTTACTGTTGAGGATCATGACTTCCACGCTGATGGTCGGCATGGCGGTGTTAGGGTCAGTATAGGTCGTGCTGCGGCAGATGTACCGCCCCTGATCCTCCATCTTTGTTCTACTGATAATTAGGTCACTCAGTAGTGAGAACGGATGTTCCTCGTTGATCCGCTTCGTAATGACGACTCTCCCTTGCCAATGCGAGTCCCGATTGGTCACGAGATTTCCTTCAAAGAACCAATCTATAGCATCCGGAATACCACGTGAGCCGGTGGAGTTACAAGTCAAGGTCAGGGGATCGTATAAATTGACGATTCTGTTGTCCTTCACGTCAATTATTTCTATGGCTGAAAGATAAAGATTTGTCATAAATGCGTAAAACGCAGGAAAAATGAAACGGTGGATTCACAATAGATTTTATTCATGAGGCCGCGAATTGCATTGGTATTAAATTCTCAATAAATTATGTAATTAAACGCCCAATTTCTCATGGTAATAGAAACTTTTTAAGAGATTCCCTACTATTCTGAATTATGAACGAAACTATAAATTGCACCGTGTCCTGGAAACTGATATTTGTAAAACCGTGGAAAATGTTCAAATTACGAAATGGCATTAACATGGAGAATGTTTTTAATAATGAATGTCTCCAGTGGCACCTCATACATTGGCGTTTTGTCTTTTAGGACGGATTGTTTGCATAGAATTCGTCATAAATTACAATTAAAGTTGTAATTCATCTATCGAAGTTATTCATAATAAATGAATTATCGTCGGATGTGGCAGAATGATAGATAAATATCATGGTCAAAATATGTGTTGTATGATTATCGCCTTGTCGTATTAAATTGACCAGAGAAACTCAGACAGCATCGATCCATCCTTTTGGGATTAAAACTGTTTTCCAAACCACCTGGGATGTTCATTATCATGAAGAAAGATTTAGTCATATTGTATATCGGCAAAATTACAGGTGAGCGCAATTGCTCGGTGAAAGTTGGCCAACATTTAGCTTGCATTAATGAGAGCTATAGTAAAAAAAAAATAAAAATCAAACAAACAAAACAATAACACCCCCCCCCCCAAAAAAAACCCCAAAAAACAAAAAAAAACCAAAAACCCAAAAACAAAAACAAAAAAAACCAAAAACCCAAAAAACAAAAACAAAAAAACCCATCCATTTCTTTTCTTTAACTTTTAGAGTCATTCCATTAAAGTGCATACCTCTCATACAACGTATTGAAAAGTATAGTCGAATATGTAATAAATTCTAAATTAACTAGATCTAATGAAATTTAATCGTATGATTGATCAAAGGAATTGTTGAGATACCTCAATCTTTTAAAACCTTTCATCTGGGGTATTCCCTGCTTTAAGCTACACTTTTAATGTGTTTGTCAAACAAAGAAATGTCTTGTATACTTACAGGGTTCCAAAATAAGTGGAGAATCTGTAATAAATAAAACAGAGAAGATTAAACATGGTGAAAATGTGCTGCAAATTTGTCTGATCGCATCCCAGCCGAGCGCGAGATCGAAGTAGGGGAGCGCTCAGCGTGTTGGATCCGATAAGTACATCAAACACACAAAATTATGTAATCTCCAATAACTCTCTCTCTCTCTCTCTCTCTCAAAGTATATATGTGAGTACAACATATAGTAAACCATTGTTCGTCATTGCATTAATCTATCCCGATACAAAATAGTATTTTGCAATGCATATTTCAGTATCAATTTTTTTCTCTCTCTATTTCTATATCTTAAAAAAAATAAAATAAAATCATGTAATACCTAGAACCTGAAGATGGATATCAAAGGTGAGCGGTACGACTGAGGTCACCTGACATTCGTAAACTCCGGAATCGGACGGTTGTGCATGCTCAATGACCAGATTCCAGGACTGTGCTGACTTGGAATGTTTCTCGTGTTTTATTCTTATATTCTTCATATCTTGAACAAAGAGTTCAGTGTCTATGGCGATGGGAAAAGGATTTGGTTTTTTAACCCAGGCCACCTGGAAAACGTAAACAAAAGTTAACAACGTTAAGTAAATTCAAATTCTAATTCTAGTTTGAGCCGTTGTCTAGGTCGTTGCACATAGTTACTAAAATAACATCTTCCACCCAGATAAATAATATTTTACGGCTGCAATATTTTTTTAAAGGGTAATAAGAATTTCATGCACTATAATGCGAAAAATGTTGATTTATAAACTGATTTATATTTCACATAATCAAATTTATAGAGGATTTCTGCTACGATACACTATTAATAATCCGTGTCACTCGGATCGATCGCGGATGACTTTGAATTCGGTCGCTCAAAGAAATCAAAAGCACAGTGACACTATATATAATTTAATAATGTATTGCCGGAAAATGTCACCTCGCCATAAACGGAGATATATGTGTTAGATATCCTATTTTCTATAATATACATCTGTATGTTCCGCACTCTTAAAGAACCAGCCCCGGAGGATATGGTGTTCCACGAACGAGAGAAACCAAAGGCGATCAAATGGTTAGTCATTAACTGTTAGGATACAAGAAGCGAAGAATGTGGTAATTTCATTGCAAATGTTACGATTTCATTAGTATATATAAAAAAGCCAATTTCATCTCAACCATGACTGCGGGGTATTGTGTTTCTGCTTTCTTCGTTACGGACAGTTAAAAACTTTCCTGCTTCACCTCGGCTGATCCGGGCCGACCGATTATTTTCGGAACTTCATTAGGCAACTGCTCTGCTCATTAAAAGGCGCATGCTTTTGTTGCAACGTAAGTTAGATAAGGTGATATACTGCAATATTCTGGAGGGGGAAAACATAAATTGGGCAGTAAGGGTGATCGTACATTTTAATAAGATTTTCAGCATGTTCTACTTGGACATCAGAGCAGTAGATGTGAAGATCTTTGTAGTCACCGTGTCATAAACACAAGAGTTGCAAAATCCGTTTCCTGATTTTATACCCTCCACTGATATTCGCTGACCTTGACATTCATACAGATTTTAACTTGACGTCCGAGTATCGCCTTACCTATTCTGGTGGTTCGTGATTTGTTGTAACAACGAATTTACTGCACGGTTAGGGATATATTAAGGACTTATAACATCTCCGTATCGCAATGTAGAAAAATTTACGCGCTTTGCGAAATGACAGATCTTCCTTTAAAGAATTCAGTCGAGACATTTGTTTAAGTAGACGTTGTAAATTTTTACACCCACGAGAATTTTGCGTTTGACCGAGAGGAAACCCAACTTAGACATTAAGTACATTGTAACCCAAACTTCCATTAAAATAGGATAGTGGTATCATAAAAGAAGCTAAATTTTATCTTTGGGGAATACTAAAAAAAATAACTGTAAAGGAGAATGTAACCACGATAAAAATACCCAACATTGTTTTACTTTCATCGCTAAATATCTTTAAAAGTTTCAAAAAAGCACTAATTTTATGAAGGTGCAAGTTTCGTGATCGACAAGGGTCTACATTCAACACCTTTGGTCTCAATATTCAACGTTGAGAAAATAACCCCGGGTCAAAATTCTCCAGCAATGCGCATGCGCCATGTCGAACGACCACTGATCTGGGACAACAATAACCGAAGAGCGATATTTTTAGAGTTTACAGCGTACTTCACAAACATCTTAAACGTCCACGTTTTCTTCAAAGTTTTAACAGTTGCAATTTATCATGTAAGAATCTACATACCTAATCGTACGTCAAAATTTTGTTCGTAGCAGGTAAAGTTTATCCTTACATGCATGCATTTTTGACATTTATGATCTGAGAGCATACAAATTAAAAACAAGTCTGTCCTTGTGTTTGTTCGCACTATTTCCATCTCACCTGTTTGGGCCCAATGTTTTCTACTTTACAGGCCAACACGGCATTTTGACCCCTGTGTACTGTGATGTTGTAACCTTGACCTGTGTCCAAAAACCTTGGAGTATCAGTATTATGATAAGGCGGACTGCAAAACACTGAAAAAAAACAACAACAGATATACATGTACGTTGATATCGATATTCTATATAGAGAAATTGACTATTATATGGATATACACTCCCTCCCCACACGGGGTTGAACTCGAGACCTGCGGAACTAAATATTCTAGCAGCGGGTGACCGCTCGACCATGTAGGCAAGTTTCGATGACGATGGAATTCTCGCCACACTGTCACAAGCTACACTGTCTTCAGAATATATATATATATATATATATATATATATATATGTGTGTGTGTGTGTGTGTGTGTGTGTGTGTGTGTGTGTGTGTGATATTAATACGAGGATGGAGTATATATATCACTTCATTCTGTTTTACTCAAAGAAGGGTGTTCTGTACTTTCACGCTTGTATGTGTCAAACAGATTAACGAAATATGTTTTGCTTGGAATAAAAGAAATTAAACCTTAAATTCTTTTACGAATAGCATAATCATTTCAGAAAAGGGTCATGTCCTTTCGTATGGCATTCGGGATTACGAAAGCTGGACGCTTTGGTTTTTTTTATGTCTTGGTTTACTTTTAGCTCGTGATGCATGATTTTGTTCGTGCGGGCGTAGAATCAACATGTTGAAAAATGTCACAAATCTCAATTAAAAAGCAATAAAATGGGCTGCATTCGTGAAGAAAAACAACTAAGTCCGGAGCTTTAACCACGTAATGATATGCATACGAAATATATTAAAATATAATTTGACAGAAATTTTCAATCATAGTTCACATCGGAAATCACTAAGGCAATTTAACTAGTGTTTTAACATTGAAATTTCCTCTCATTTACAAACATTTATAGACATTATCTGACCTTAATTAATGCAGTTCTGTATTTAGAGAGGTGGAAATTATATAAGGCCCATATCACAATGATTTTCATTGTATTGATTTTGAATGAAATTAAACCCTGCTAAGAGTAGTGTTTTGCATTAGACTTTTCCAAGGCATTGTGTATCAACAAAGAACGGAAAGTTTAATGCTGTTTTAATGAAACTGAAAATATTAATTATGACACAACCTAATTTGTGGTCAAGATAAACATTTCATAATTTTCTTTTTGTCAAATTCTCTGTAAATTATGAGCCTTTTTTGTACAATTGCGCTGTAAGAATCTAAGGATCTTGAGCAAGCGTTAGCAATAGTTTCCGGCTTATAAAGGAAGAGTAAATGATGTCCCGTTGGAGGGCCACGTATTTCTGACGCATCCCGACTGATGAAGACCGCGAATAACCCCTGATAGACGGCTTAGTATAGTAAGAGGTTCGTGGTACAAAAAAGGATGAAAACGCTATCCATTTACTCTATTAAATGTACATCGGCGATACAGAGGGATTAAAAGAACTCTAGACCTTCACACAGTAAAATAGATCTTTAGACGCGTATTTACTTTAGGATTTTCGCTTTATCAACCGTTTAGTAAACGTGATTTTAATTTTAACTCTAGGCTGAACAGAATATTGAAATTTTAATAAATTTTGTTATTATAATTGTCTCTGGATTTTGGAAATAATTCCCGAGTCCGATATACTGGACTTATCGGTAAAAAGAGAAGAAATACTTGTTGATGCCGGTGTTAATAAGGGACCACCTACTGCAGTAAATACCTACACGTTCTACAAAACTGCTATAATGATGTACTTATGTTAAATATAAAAATAAATGGTCTCCATGAATATATAAATAAACACGCTTTGGGGGTGTGTGTGTCATACAATGAAGACAAGATGAAATCTCGTATCACTTTTCAGATAAAAAATGAAATGAAATCAAAACGACATCAAATTTGAGCTCATCTCAATTTTATGGTCCCGTAGTCAAGGTCAAGGACGCGGAGGAACTTGGGGAGTGATAGTCCGGGTTTATCTCGTAGCCTCCGTGAATCCCCATCATAATGAAGTCTGAAATTGTCGACACAGGACAAGATGACGTACTTGATATGTTGATTCAACAGTCGCCGAGGATCACAACTCGTTATCGACTTTCCCTGTTCTGGGATTAACCGGAGTAATGGAACTGAACAGTCGCAAAGCTGACCTCGGAAACATGAAAGCGACGTGCCAACACCAAAACAGTACTGAATCAGTTAACACTTTAAGTAGCATTTTATTATTAAGCTTTTTTTTAATTAATGTACTCATTAGTGTCATTACGACGAGTGTCAAATTATTTATGGGAAATATATTTCGTGTTCAAAGTTCGTGGCTATGAAGTCCAGAACCCTCTGAATCTAAACGTACAAAATTCCAGGCATAATCCTGTAGTTGGGAAAGAGGCGTGTCGGCAATGTCGACTGTCAAAGAACCCACTATAAAGAGGAAAATAAAATGCATATGTCTTGGAGATTTATAAACAGAAAGTATCACCCAGCTATCCGCTTTTATCATTAGATAGAGATTCCGCATGAGGCTGTACCAGGAGAATTAAAGACACAATGCGAAAGTTCATACACTTCTAATCAAAACCACAGAGAATATGATTAAACAGACTTTGGCAAGCTCTTAAGCAAAGGAATTCCTTCCTAGAGACCTTTGTCATACATACAACTCTAGCCATATATAAGACACAGGCGGAGTATGAATATACAAAAATAATGTATCAAATGATGAATATTTCTTCACATCATCCAGAAATATCGTCTCCATCTTATTTTTCTTCTGCGGCAACGTAATTAAATCTATCATCACCAGCACCAGTCTTTCCACAGTGCAAACTCAAGCCTAACTCAGCCGCTCTGGGAGGTCAAGCAAACCGCTCATATAGAACCCCCCAAATCCGAAAAAATTATCAAGATCTATGAAAACTCGTGGTTTCTCCAATAACTTTTTATTAGAAATGATATCGAATGATCTGAATGCCACATCCCGAATGGGCCCATATCCTGACAAAATTGACAGAGATCGGTAATTTGAAAAACAAGTTTTTTGCTCTGTCTTTCTTTGCAGACTGAACAACGCGATAGAGATACCGGAGTTAACCATCCTGTAAACAGAGACTTTATGAATTTAATTCTGTGGAACCCATGCTGGGATAAATTTATTGTGCATACTAACTTTTTGGCAGTTCAAATTTCTCCTGTTCAAATAAATATTTATCTTTTTGTGCGATTCGTGTGAATTCCCTGTAGGACAAAGAACAATATGTCACACTTTACAGAGTAACAATTTAATCAAATTAAGTACCAACTTACCTCCTAAATTTAGCACAAAGATCAATGAATAAATATATTTCCATGCTTCCAATATACATATCATTTTAATAAATCTTGTCGGGAGAATTCACAGCGGTAAAGTTTCCAGGAATAGATTCAGAAATACCCCGTCCTTATCGGAGGGAAAACTAAACGTGTCCACAAGGCGGGCATGGATGTCCTTCTCTGCCGGGTGCCCACCCGCCTGAAATTAGAGAGAAAAAACTCAACTGAGATAACATCAAAACAGTAAATATAAATGTCCTGAAGAACTAGAATAAACAGAGAGTTGGGTTATATGAGAAGACATGCCTAATCTACTTAAGGACCTAGTGTTTACCCAGAAAGCGAGTGTTTGGTCTGTGTTGTATCATAAATCATATCCCCCAAAAGTTAGAAAGGTCTCCCAGGGGCATATTGAACTAATGTTACATATTTCAGAAAGATCGAACGCATCGATAGGCCATAAACCGGATCATATGTAACAGGTTTTTATTATTCAAAGAATATTTCGTTCTTTGAGGGGGCAGAGTGCCCCCTGTTTCATGAACTCTTAAAGGAGACAAGTGTCTCTCGTCTTAAAGAGCAAAAGTAAATTAAAGCCTAATGATAGCCTTAATAATTTCAGAATCATGAAATCTCTATAGACATTATGACCCTATATTAATCCCTACACGTGGTTTCAGAATAAAGGGATCAAATTTAACGATGTATGGAAAAGACAGAAAAAAAGAATAAAAACCCATGGTCCTTACCGACCGCGCGCTAAATCCAGAACGTCTACGAGGCTCCGGGAGAATCCGTTTTTTGAATCCCACAATGTTAGTCAATAAGTTATCCCGCTCTGTGCACGACGAGAATGCAATGTACAGTAAGTCCTATTTGCGTGTTGATTCATAAGATACAATTTAAACTGTGCGGGAACGTTTTAATGATCGCTTTATGACTCGCGCAGGGGGCGTTCTTATGAAATGTCAATCTGGAAAAATATATTCACATAACATCGATTGTTGGACAATGTAAACTATCGCTAGTGGACCACTGAATATGACAGCAAAAGATCTACACCTTTCTATCCAGATGTTTAAATTCAATTTAACTAACACGAGAAATATTTAATCGTTTCACAATCTTTTTTGTACTCCAGCTGCCAAAATGTTTGTACGCATGCACAATTTGCCCGAAGTAGTTATTAATAGGATTAAGGCATTTTATGTAAACTGTAGCACGATGTTGCTTACTAATGATCGTACAGGCTTGTTTTTGATCATAATAATTATATTAATTACAATCACGGGACTCTGAGTGATTATTGGTTACCGGTATAGATAGAAAGAGTTGTGCTACTTGATTTACCTTTCAAAATTGTTTGAAAGAAGAAGACGTTGTTTTCAAATCTACATGTTTATTAAGAAACTACTTCAATCACTGCATGCGTGGTACTTCTGGAAAAAAAAAAGAAGAAAAGAAACCAGGCTGTTCATTAAATCAATAGAAATCCATTTAGAGCCAATTTTCTGCAAAATTTTTGATTTTTCAGAGATTGGAAGATAAATGGAAATCTTTTGTTAGTCACCCATAGGATAGAACGAGTTTTCCCCATGAACACAAGAAACTTGCATTATACACATATATCTAATAATAATAACAAAAAACAAAACAAAACAAAAACAAACAAATAAATAGATAAATAAATAAATAAAATAATTAAAAAAAACCAACAAAAAAAAAAAACCCAATCAAAACAAAAATTAACTTAAAAACCAACAATTTTCATAAATATTTAACAAAGATTTTGTACGAGGTATAGATTTATGACCCTATATAAAGGTGCTTTGTATTATCGATTTGACATTTTTTTTTTTTTTTGTTAGTTTACTTTTTACGCAATCCTGTCACTAAATTTGTTATCTTACAACAAGAATAAAAAAAAAAAAAAGGACCTGATTCAAAATAACTCGCTTTCCCGACATGCGGTTACATTAACCTAAAAAACAGCGCCACTGCAATTGTTCAATCGAAGTTCTTAAGTCCATAAATATTGAACGTCGCCCAATATACTTCGCTCAGAATTTATTGATACCACTGAGAATATTTAATTTTTACACCGTCTTGAGACATTTTTGTAGACTAGTCTTCAGAGTCAACAAATGCCTAATCACAGCTGTGTGTAGAGAGAGTTTTATATTCAGTAATCTGTACTGTCGGTCAATGAAACACTTCACGTATATTAGTAATCAAAGAATAAATTTGCATATTTTGACTTGAAGGTCATTGAATACGCAAAACACTAAGCCTCTTCACAATGTAAACCATTCATATATACACAAAATACATCTCAGTATATACATGGAACATGCCAAATCAATCATGTAGACACGGAATATACCAAATCATTTATAGATACATGAAATATACCAAATCATTCATAGATACATGAGATATACCAAATCAATCATATATACATGAGATATACCAAATCATTCATAGATATATGAGATATACCAAATCATTCATAGATATATGAGATATACCAAATCATTTATAGATAAGTGAGATGTACCAAATCATTCATAGATACATGAGATATACCAAATCATTCATAGATACATGAGATATACCAAATCATTCATAGATAAATGAGATATACCAAATCATTCATAGATAAATGAGATATACCAAATCAATCATATATACATGAGATATACCAAATCATTCATAGATACATGAGATATACCAAATCATTCATAGATACATGAGATATACCAAATCATTCATAAATAAATGAGATATACCAAATCATTCATAGATAAATGAGATATACCAAATCAGTCATATATACATGAGATATACCAAATCATTCATATATACATGAGATATACCAAATCATTCATAGATAAATGAGATATACCAAATCATTCATATATACATGAGATATACCAAATCATTCATATATACATGAGATATACCAAATCATTCATAGATAAATGAGATATACCAAATCATTCATAGATAAATGAGATATACCAAATCAGTCATATATACATGAGATATACCAAATCATTCATAGATAAATGAGATATACCAAATCATTCATAGATAAATGAGATATACCAAATCAGTCATAGATAAATGAGATATACCAAATCATTCATAGATAAATGAGATATACCAAATCAATCATAGATACATGAGATATACCAAATCAATCATGGATACATGAGATATACTAAATCATTCATAGATACATGAGATATACCAAATCATTCATAAATAAATGAGATATACCAAATCATTCATAGATAAATGAGATATACCAAATCAGTCATATATACATGAGATATACCAAATCATTCATATATACATGAGATATACCAAATCATTCATAGATAAATGAGATATACCAAATCATTCATAGATAAATGAGATATACCAAATCATTCATAGATAAATGAGATATACCAAATCAGTCATATAAACATGAGGTATACCAAATCATTCATATATACATGAGATATACCAAATCATTCATAGATAAATGAGATATACCAAATCATTCATAGATACATGAGATATACCAAATCATTCATAGATACATGAGATATACCAAATCATTCATAAATAAATGAGATATACCAAATCATTCATAGATAAATGAGATATACCAAATCAGTCATATATACATGAGATATACCAAATCATTCATATATACATGAGATATACCAAATCATTCATATATACATGAGATATACCAAATCATTCATAGATAAATGAGATATACCAAATCATTCATAGATAAATGAGATATACCAAATCATTCATAGATACATGAGATATACCAAATCATTCATAGATACATGAGATATACCAAATCATTCATAGATAAATGAGATATACCAAATCATTCATAGATACATGAGATATACCAAATCATTCATAGATACATGAGATATACCAAATCATTCATAGATAAATGAGATATACCAAATCATTCATAGATACATGAGATATACCAAATCATTCATAGATACATGAGATATACCAAATCATTCATAGATAAATGAGATATACCAAATCAGTCATAGACACATGAGATATACCAAATCATTCATAGATAAATGAGATATACCAAATCATTCATAGATACATGAGATATACCAAATCATTCATAGATAAATGAGATATACCAAATCATTCATAGATACATGAGATATACCAAATCATTCATAGATACATGAGATATACCAAATCAGTCATATATACATGAGATATACCAAATCATTCATAGATAAATGAGATATACCAAATCATTCATAGATAAATGAGATATACCAAATCATTCATAGATAAATGAGATATACCAAATCAATCATAGATACATGAGATATACCAAATCAATCATAGATACATGAGATATACTAAATCATTCATAGATAAATGAAATATACCAAATCATTCATAGATACATGAGATATACCAAATCATTCATAGATACATGAGATATACCAAATCATTCATAGATAAATGAGATATACCAAATCAGTCATAGACACATGAGATATACCAAATCATTCATAGATAAATGAGATATACCAAATCATTCATAGATACATGAGATATACCAAATCATTGATAGATAAATGAGATATACCAAATCATTCATAGATACATGAGATATACCAAATCATTCATAGATACATGAGATATACCAAATCATTCATAGATACATGAGATATACCAAATCATTCATAGATAAATGAGATATACCAAATCAGTCATAGACACATGAGATATACCAAATCATTCATAGATAAATGAGATATACCAAATCATTCATAGATACATGAGATATACCAAATCATTCATAGATAAATGAGATATACCAAATCATTCATAGATACATGAGATATACCAAATCATTCATAGATACATGAGATATACCAAATCATTCACAGATACATGAGATATACCAAATCATTCACAGATACATGAGATATACCAAATCATTCACAGATAAATGAGATATACCAAATCATTCACAGATACATGAGATATACCAAATCATTCACAGATACATGAGATATACCAAATCAATCATAGATAAACGAAATAAACCAAATCAATCAATCATAGGTACACGAAATACATCATCAAATCAATTATAGATGCACAAAATATACTATTTTAATCATAGATACACGAAAAAGACCAGTGTCATGTAAATTTTAAGGCTATTTATTTATTGAGAAAGGGGAGGTCAATTGTAGAGTGTTTCAATGAATATGAAGATCTGGCTGTGGGTCAGAGTGTCTGAATAAGGGGTTAATTCACGGCAAAATTTCAAAAGGGGTAAATCCAAGGGAAAATTCATGAGATGTGATAATCAGCAATAATAAAATATATACAATTAATCTTGCACATTTTTAAGAACAGATTTCAGGATTCATTAAGGCTACATACAAATCCTTGGAGATATATATATATATATATATATATATATATATATATATATATATATATATATATATATATATATATTCTACACAAGTAGTTGCATAATAAAACTATCACAAAGCCGATTGAGTATATTATACTAGATATATTCTTCATGAGTAAACTGAATATTTAGTACACTCCAGAAGAATTGAAGAAATTAGTCGCGTATATAATCAATCGGCTTTGTGATATATATATATATATATATATATATATATATATATATATATATATATATATATATATGTGTGTGTGTGTGTGTATGTGTGTGTGTGTGTGTGTGTGTATATATATATTGTCTATTTTTAATGTGATGTATTCATATCTTGAAACGTTTTGCTACAAGTTCCTATTAAATAGACTAAGACATGTAACTACAATGTAGTTCTCCGCCTTGTGAGTCTATTCCGTTCGTAATATTAAATGTTTGCCATTTGTCAGAAGGATATTTTGAAAAGTTGATAAACGACAACATTTTAGGGCATCTTGTTCTTCGAGGTAAATTAGTTTTGTAAATTCTTTGATAACTCTGAACTGACCCCAGTTTTTAATATGTACAAGATACGACGGTGTTTCTAACTCAACGTCAAAGATATTTGAAATAGATGTATAAACACATATGAAAGAGGCAATGATGGCCAAGCTTTTAAACGAGTACGATGTCAGATGACTTGCCACTCCCCAAAGTCCACAGACGAGTACGATGTCAGATGAATTGCCACTCCCCAAAGTCCACAGACAAATACGATGTCAGATGACTTACCACCCCCAAAGTCCGCAGACAAATACGATGTCAGATGACTTACCACCCCCCAAAGTCCACAGACAAGTACAATGTCAGATGACCTGCCACCCCCCAAAGTCCACAGACAAGTACAATGTCAGATGACCTGCCACCCCCCAAAGTCCACCGACAAATACGATGTCAGATGACTTACCACCCCCCAAAGTCCACAGACAAATACGATGTCAGATGAATTGCCACCCCCCAAAGTCCACAGACAAATACGATGTCAGATGACTTGCCACTCCCCAAAGTCCACAGACAAATACGATGTCAGATGACTTGCCACCCCCCAAAGTCCACAGACAAATACGATGTCAGATGAATTGCCACCCCCAAAGTCCACAGACAAATACGATGTCAGATGACTTGCCACCCCCCAAAGTCCACAGACAAATACGATGTCAGATGACTTGCCACTCCCCAAAGTCCACAGACAAATACGATGTCAGATGACTTGCCACCCCCCAAAGTCCACAGACAAATACGATGTCAGATGAATTGCCACTCCCCAAAGTCCAGAAACGTGACTCGCACTCTCCCAAGTCTGTGTGTATTTTGATTTGGCCTTTAACGACACTTGTTACAAACTTTTTTTCTTCCAAATACGAAAAAAAACCCCTAAATTTATGTTTTTTAAGTAAAATAAATACCGTATAGAATGTAATTTATTCCTATGATTTCTCAATCAAGTCCAAAATATTGCGGGAAATTTGTATAAAGTTATGTAGGGACGTGTAAGATATTTCAACTTCTGAGCATCATAGAAAATTTACAAGCCTCTTATTTTCTATAATTGGAATATCATATTTGTACTTTAATACAACCAACCTAAGTCGAAAAATATATATCAACCTATGCATCCATATTCTTGTTTGTATCAAGTGTCCTTAAGCCTATTTTCAATTAGTCTATACTTGACATTATATACTAGTAGTTTAATATCATACGTCTATTTTAAGCACTGACGTATGACTTTTAAATCTTTACTTTGACTTTTAAGTCAGATGGTTGACTTTTAAATTTTTGAATAAATATTTTCGACTACTTAAAACTATATTTTGAGTTCAAATCTATAGATTGTCTTTGGGCTTCTATTTTGATTTTATAAAATCTGTTTATTTCATAAATAGGTCATTTTTACTGCAAGGTAACATCTGTAAGAATTTTGACGCATTTTGAAATCCATTCAAGTCCTTAACGTTTCCTCTCCTCATTTGATAAGTTTTCATTGAGGGTATGAATTGCGTCGCTTCACGCCACAGTTAAAATTTATTTCTCCTATTTACATTCGACTTTCATTTCTGTCGGATTTTCCAACCGTTAAGGGGCCTCCGTGGCCGAGTGGTTAGAGCATCGGGCTCAAAATCACAAAGCCTCTCACCTCTGTCGGCGCGTGTTCGAATCTCGGCCGCGGCGTTATGTGAGCAAGTTTGCCAGTTTACTTGCGGAAGGTCGGTGGTCTCTTCCCAGGTACATTGTATCTGGGTTCTCTACTCCACCAATAAAAACTGGATTGTTGAGTGTGGCGGAAAGCAATAAATAATCAATCAATAACCAATCAATCCAACCGTTAAAATAGACGTACTATATTGATCAAGATTCATACGCGCATTGTTTACAACAGCAACGCATTCATGAGGAAGTGGCTATCATTAATAATTTGTAGAGACATCAAAGACAAAAACACTGGAAATGTAAACACTATAAGTTACTAACCTAAGTTAGTGGTGGATATGACAAATATTGAATAAATGATGACTCCTCTCAATATTTGGAGTCGTTTCGTGCGTTTTTCATCATTCTATAGCATTTTTTAAATAGCAATTTACTCTAGGGTGAGAAAATCCAAATATTTACAAAATATGAATGTATAATTAGCGATATCGACACCGATAATATGAACCCTCCATATATTTCATTTGAATTGTTCAATCTACATAATACTTCCACTCCTAGAAACCGCCATCCAAGAATAAACAGCTTTTTTTTTACTTCAAAATTTCGCAAACTTTTCTATCTTGATATCAAATTCTCATTACTTGAAATAATATTTATATAAGAAGCTCGCTTCCGTTCATCAATTTGCTTAATTGTTTATTCATTTCATCTCTGTAGCACTTGAATTCCAAATCATTAAAAAATTCCAACAATTAAACGCGCGTGCATATCCCCATTTAACAAAAATCAACATAAAAACGTCTTCTTAAATTTTTTTCATCATCCTAAATACTTCTAAACAACTGCCCTTGATTTCTGATTTATCACGGCATTGTCGGCAGTCCCTTTTAACATGCAGACAGTATTTTTAACATTTAAATTAATCAAGGTTTTTACGGTCATTATCATTATTAATATGTAGGTCTTGTACGGTTGGTTATTTTTTGCCTGGATTATTGACAGACTGACGATAGTAGGGCTTCGATTGTGCTATCTTCTTTAAAAGTACTTATAAAACGTTTAATTTGAATAGTGCACTTATTATCTAGTCATTAAATTTATATAGGGTTCTTGTTTTGGCTATAAATAGCCAAACCTGAACGAGGCGAAGAAGTTGACGAGATAGGGAAGACGGACGTCAGAGAATTGTCAAAATTTTTGCATATTAATTTCCAAACTGTTATAATGCCTTCCATGTATTTGACACAAAAAAATAAAAAAAATTTTTAAAAAAAAAGTAGAATGTCATAGAACCAGGTAAATGGGTCACCAGAGACCTAAATAGGTGTGGACATCTGTCAAGAATTACCATCGAGGTCAACACGAACGAATCATTATACTCAATTGAAACGTACATGGAATGATCGGACAACAAAATTATCAAAACTATGTGGGTTTTTTTTTTTTTTGGTCGTGAAGGACAGTAAAAAGCCATTTAGAGCCATTATGTTTCGTCTAATTCGGTATTCCATATCCTAGTATATTTGTATTTCTTCTTAATGGTCATTTACTGACTGTCCAATTGAAAAAGCTTTCAAACTCGTCCGTAACAGGAGTGTTTTGATATTCACATTGCATGCCTCCTATCCACCGGGACAAAGAGGACCGTCTTTTGCCGATGACCTCCTACGTGGCTAACTGGATTAAATTCTGTCGCCCTGACAACCGTGTCTCTTAAGAATTGCTTATCAAGAACGACAAATGAGAAACTGCGGACAGTTTATAATTCACTTCAAGTCAATAAAACAGGGGCATTGAATACTGCCGTAAATATATCGACCGCCTGATTAAGAATAATTAAACTAATAAACCCGAATTCGTCCTTAAGTAGCTGAAATTGACTCTCTCCCACTGATACCGTCTTTGACGGCCATTTCACGGTTCGTGTGGTTCTTTGGACACTGCCGAACCTGCTCATCACGTCTTTGAAGTCGTCAATCCCGGTGACAATACTAACAACATGTGCTGGTGACAACACTGCGGGTAATTCATGGCGGGATCGAAATATCTCCTCTATGCTTGACGTAATCTTTACAATCGGTTCCAACCATTGTTGTTGCTCACTCCGATCCCGATCGATATTTGGAGGATTGTTTGATAACCTTAAACAGCATGTGCTGTTTACTTCTCAATTCATAACGCGATCAGAATCTAGATCGACTCTGTGATATCAGATTTTACACTTCACCACTACATTAGTTAAAATTCTTCCGCTGGGAATTCTTTATTCTCATGCTGAACTATAATGGCATTAAACTAAAGCATGGTGTTATCTGAATTATCCCAAGATCGGCCTCATAGACAAATTCGCTCTTGATACCAGTAAGTGAATTGCCCTAAAAAGGGTGCACATTATATAACTACTTTCAACGAATTACATCCATGCGCTCGAGTGCAACATGCCTATAGGAAATTCGTCTTTGACAAGAATAAATGGTCGCTTAATCCAGATATCAAATAAAAGTGAAAATGCCAGAAATGAGACAAATCGACCTTAATTTCGCCAAGCAATGTTACGTCAACTAGACCTCAGATCTTGGTTCTGTCGCTGATTCCAGTCCATTCCGTTTGTTGACTTTATTCTCCTGTTTAAAAAAAAAATCACAAACTCGGCCAAACTGGTTGTGCATTTGCGATATATTTTTTGCTACTCTGATTGCTATATGATTGTTTAAACCCCGCCCCCCCCCCCCACACACACACCATCAACCACCTATGTACAATAAAATGGCAGTCAGTTGTTCAGAAAAGCGCATAAAGTGACACGGGTATCTCTACTGCAGAAGAACTTGCCATGAAATTATTTCAACGACGAAAAAAAGTTATGAAGATTGTGTCAAATCAGAATTCAACAAAATTATGTCGAAAATTATGCCATGCATGATTTTAAAACAGAATTAACAGTTAAAGTCGGTATCTATATACCTAGCGTCCAGGGTATTCCAGCAAACTGACCGAGATGTCGGCGAAAAGAATTCCAACTCTTTTCAGTCACAGTGTTCCTATAGTGACATTGTTAACAAAGTATTAGAAACAATGTGACATATACTAGGCGCTTTGCTCCATTTAGCAGTGAGAATACTATCGAGAGGTGTAGCTTCTCGTCCCAAACTCGAAAGTTTCCCTTACAATGTCGAGTGCAAATCTGAACATTTTGCGTAGTTAATCAAGTTTCCAGTAGCGATGTAAACCTCCACTAGATCGTATTCGGCATGACGTTGTCTGTTCAATAACAAAATTCCGGTGTGACGTTATCCATTTAATAACATTCTGGCTTGACGTTATCCATTCAATAACACGAATTCGACCTGATGTAATCCGTTCAATAACAATTAAGGTTATCCGTTCAATAACAAGACTCCCAAGAATCCGTCGTGACGTTTTCCATTCAATAACAAGATTCCGACAGACTCTATCCGTTCCGTTCAATACTAAGTACTGGATTCTGGTTTGACGTTTTCAATTCTTTAGATCGACGTCTTTCAAATAAAAGTGTAAAAATTGTAATATTAGGTCACGGATGAAACTTTAGTTTATTTCACGCCCCCTCCCCCCTCCCTCCAAAAAAGGTATTCAAGAGTGAAAAGAAGATAATTACTTGATCCACCACTAAGTTATACTTAATTCTCCATTTACCACAAATTTAAGTCTTTGCCTATACTAATAATCAGCCAGATACAATATGGGACATGCTAACACTGATACTGGGCAAGGTGTGAGCAAAGCCCGATAGAAATGTCGACCTGTCCCATATATTTCTATAGACTAACCTTAACAATGCACCAAATTCATCCTACTGCATATACATCTGTGGATATTACAATTATATGACACCGTATAAAGGAATTTTATATCTGAAATATCGCCGACTCTGTGAAAAACAGCAACCAATCAAACAATTTTATCAACTTGTGCAAAAATAAAACATTACAATGTATCTACGCTAAAGGGAATATTTCCGATAGGGCCATTACACTGATGTGAATCTTTTTTTTTATCGCAGCCATATTGTAATATTTACATTACCAATGTTTTGCCTTTGATATCTAAAACTTGTATTGGTTGCCATTTCCTCATGAATGCGATGCAGCTGTGAACAATGCGTACAAATCTTGATAAATATAGTACGTTTATTTTAACGGCTGAGAATCCCGACAGAAATGAAAGCAAAATGTAAATTTCATTTTTGAATATACATGAGAGTAAAGCAACGTTTTATGCCAACATGCATTTCCCAACGAGCTAACACGCTTTATGAAGTATGCCTGCGTGACTTGTCGCAGTTCATATCCTCATGTATTTTCAAAAATGAAATTTATTTCTTAATAGTCTTAATTACTACCTCATATCTTTTCATATGACGTTGATGTGAAAAGAGCCATTTTTTTCTGAGGTAGGACAAGATGCAATCTTTTCAATGGCCGGCTTTATCCGTTCACCTGGGCGTTGAAAGGGAGACTTGTACAAATAGTCAGACATATAAAATATATGTAGGTAGCAAGTGAACATTTCTCTACATGTTCTCCAAAAACGAGAAAGTTCACATGTTCTTCAAAGAAGACAAAGTTCTCTACATTTCTCTAAAGGCGATAAAGTTCTCTACATGTTATCCAAAGACGATACAGTTCTCAACATGTTTTTCAAAGACGGTAAAGTTCTCCCTAAATCATTTGGGGAACTTGTAACTTGCCAGCGAAGCACTTTCCTTTGCAAAGTATTTAGTTATATCGTAAAAAGACTTTTTGCCTACATTTCCAGATCCCCCGCGAGTACCCGGGTTAGAATAAGTCCTCAGTACCTGTTGCTTGCTGTAAGAGGCAACAAATGGGGCGGTCCTTCGGATGGGACCGCAAAAAGCGAGGTCCCTATCATAACAGGTGTGGCACGATAAAGGCTCTGATCGTTGGGATAGGTCTAAATTTTGCAGCCCTTCACAGGAAATGGTGACGTCTCCATATGAGTGAAAAATTATCGACCGGAACCGGAACGTTAAATATTTAATCATTAATCATTTCCAGATCATCTTGGTTTATCCGGGACAACTCTGCTCAATATGTTGAAGCAGAAAAAAGAAAATATCGACATAGGATTTTATCAGGTGTAAGCGTAATGAAATGTACAGAATTTAAAAGTACCTTACAACACGAGATAATCAACCCATAAAGCAAATTCAAATAAGTGATACATACGTTATAATTAATTAATAGAGAAAAAAAAGGAAAAGAAAAAAAAAAGGTCGGTTGTCATAAATCGAGAAATCAATTTACAATTAACATTTCATATCGCAGGAAACATCAAAGTACATTTCATTCATGTCAGAAGAAAATAAATGTCACAGTTTCCTTGTCAAAATTAAAAACATTGTTAGGAAAAAGAGTCCCGATACCTCTTCGTATCACTGCACATTTAGGTCATATGATAGGACACAATGGCGACTCGGGAACGGGGGTGTCGGCAATCAACATCGGGTTCGAAATTCGTGGGTGAAAAGTTTTAGGATCTCAGTTCACGTATGGAAATAAAAAGCGTCATGTATGCTGTTATATTCCGCATTTTAAAAGTTTAAAATTTTAGTTCACATGAGCTGAAATCTCCAGTGAATTTTTTTTGTGTCTGTCATATTTTGTAAATTTTCTTTCGGAAAGTAAACCATGTGTTAATCTAACTTTACATAATGACAAATAAAATGTTTGTTCAAATAAAAGTCCATCAGGTTCCAGGTTAGATAATCAAGAAATCGTAAAAATTAGGTGGGATGATTAAAAGTTATCTTGGGTACCACATAATCAGCAAAGATAATAACTTTGTAACAGGAAGGGAGAAAATGCAACGGACCAGACCGGGATTCGAACCCGGGCCTCCTGAATCTCTAGTCAGGTGCTCTACCAACTGAGCTAACTGGCCATCAATAATTGAACCCGGTTGACTGCTAAATTCCACCTTCCTTAAATTGTCTTAGTCCTCGAACACACACAACCCAGGTTGTTTTGCCCCTGGCAGGACTTTCAGATCCAGGGATAATCAACGGCACCAAATGAAAGGAAGAAAATGCAACAGACCAGACCGGGATTCGAATCAGGGCCTCCTGAATCTCTAGTCAGGTCCTCTATCAACTGTGCTAACTGACCAAGATAACCGCTCCAACTTTAAGTCAGCATCATCATGTAGCGTTGATTCAATTTTCACTGCTAGGATGGGATATAATGGTGCTAAAATTTGTGAGTCAGCTCACAAACGTAGTCTTGAAATTAAATGATTTTGATAGAAAATGTTATCCGATTCGTGATTTACTAAACTGGTTTTTTTTTCTTTTTGAAATATCTTTCATAATTTTCTGATACCAAATGTCATATTTTGTATCATTCAGCATGTAACTGTTATCCAGATCTTTATTGTTCATCAGCGTCTGGTTCTATTTTTATAAGAATAAATACTTTTAATTCCGGTTATTATGGTGTCTTAATCAAAGAACACAACGCCAAGTCATCGAAAATTGAATATCTATCGTTACTTTCAATTTAATGTCAGTATATCTAACCAGTCCTACTCTGTGTTGTGTTATCAGTATAATCAATATATAACATATTATGAGGTTTGCGCGGAAATATTACACTGCGGTACGTTTGGGCATTTAGTTGACTGGTGTAAACATCCGGTGTAAGGGAACGATTGCACCACGTTCTAAAGTGTTCTTTAATTTTTTTCTCCCCACAATATTAAGGCCAAAAATAGCATATTGTGGGTCAAGCTCTTTCATTTTTGAAAATGCATGAACTGCAACGCTTAACGCCGTCATACATTGTATGAAGCACGTTAAAAATGAACTATAATTCTTATTATAATTTACTTTCATTTCTGTCCGAATTCCCAGCCGATAAAATAGGCGTATTACATGAAAAAGTGAAAATAAGGAACAGTGATCGTCTCATATTTCCACACAAAGAATACAAAATAAAACGTTGGGCAAACACGAACCCCTGGATATATCACAGGTGGGATCAGATGACTAGAAGGAGTTCAATTCAATTCTTTATATCTTTGAGGAGTAAACAACCCCTGTCGATTGGTCACATCCACTGTGAGCCCTGTCTCTTGATTAGGTAAACGAAGTAATTCGTAGTCAAAATCAGTAGGTAAAGAACTGGGTAAAGAACGGCCTAATAATTGGTATGAAAAACGTCAAAACAGCATTTGAATCAATGAAATATTGTACTGGCACACTAGATCGTTACAACGACCATAGAATTTGCGAAATGCTGACTGTAAACGAGACTGTTGAAACCCCTGTAACATCAATTTGTCTATAAGTAGCCTGCCTCGAATATAAACTGATCATACGCAGAACAAGATTCTGTGTATCGAATCAGTTGAGGGATATAAACACCAAATGTAGGTTATGTTTGTTTTGTTTGTTTGTTTGTTTGTTTATAGCCGCCTGAGCAATTTTTCAGCTATCCGGCGGCTGTCACCATTACCGGTGATAGGGCTGCAAATTTAGGCCTATGCTCGGCACTCAGGGCCTTTGAGCAGGGAGGGATCTTTATCGTGCCACACCTACTGCGACACGGGACCTCGGTTTATACGGTCTCATCCGAAAGACCGGCACTCACGTCCCACAGTGGGATTCGAACCCCCGACTCAAGGATCATCAGATCTTTGAGCCCGACGTTCTAACCACTGCGCCACGCGGGCGGCTATGTAGGTTATGAATATTGCTACATAAATATGAGAAGTTGATGATGGAGAAGCTGAAATCATCCCCTTTGTCATAAAGTTGGGTTGTTAGTTTGCCGTTAACATCTATATTCAATAAAATATCTGTTCTATGGGGATCTGGGTTACAATAGGTCCTCAGTGCCCCTTGCTTGTCGTAAGAGGCGACTAAATGGGAGTGGCTCTTCCTTGGGTGAGACGCAAAAACCGAGGACCCGTGTCACAACAGGTGTAGCGCGATAAAGATTCCTCCCTGATAAAAGGTCATAAGCGCCCAGCATAGACCTAAATTTGCAGTTTTTCACCGGCAATGGTGACGTCTCCATCTGAATTAAAGATTCTCAAGAGGGGCGTTAAACAATATACAATCAACCAACCAATCCATAAAATATCTACGCACGAAGCAGATGTGGAAGACTCTGTGGTATCTCACTGTGATATATCGAATCGACATATGAATAAAAATGATTACTATTAGTAGATAAAACGTCGTCAATATATCTAAATGTCGAGTTAAAGGCCACAACAATGGATTTTTTTCTTCACATAAAGAATCTTTTGAATAAATTCTGCTTCATAAGAATATAAAAACAGATCATACGCGCATTGTTCACAACTGCAACGCATTCTTGAGGAACTAGCTGTCATTACATTACAATTTATAAAGGTATCAAATGCAAAAACATTCGATATATAAATATCAAAATGTATTCCTGTTTGTTCAATCATGACACGCTTAGTCAGGAAGGTGAATCTCTTCTTAGGTGCTATTGGTATTTGTGATGTTCAAAAATATTTGTGTATAACACCGATTCAAGGTTTATTGCATGAGGTCGCTAAATTTGTACAATGCATTTAATGTGCTTGCTCATGCACGTGCC